>CM067362.1:19635142-20197642 GCA_034401795.1 Chaetoderma sp. LZ-2023a | reverse complement strand
TTGTTGGGGTTGTGTTTTTTTTTGGGGGGGGGGGGGGGTTGCGTCAGACTGTTGGGGTGTATGGGACGGGTACATACATGTTTGTGTGCATCTGTTAAGTAACATATGCCTATATTGTTTTCGAACCAGTATGAAAGCTGGACAAGTATAGTATAAAGATAATTAAGGTTCGAGTACTCTGAATACCAGTTTTCGTGAAAGTAACATTTTCAATTTATATTTAAACTAAAGTAAATATGATTATTTCAACGTAAGATAATAGGTTTTTAAATTATCAGATATTGTCTCATCATAGTCGACATATATTACCAACAACAGACGTCGTAAACTGCTAAAGAGGTTTATTGACAGCGTCTTTGACATTTTGGCCGTAAGCGCTGGAGAAGTTACCGATATTAGGGTCACGTTCGACTCCGTACCATAGTATAGCTAACTAGAGTACAGCCGAACTTCAAATAGTTACGGTCTCGAGTTGTTAAAATATAGATCTTGTAACTTTAGCATTTGTTTAAAATACATATGCCCAATATCAATCTTAGCGAGAAACCGAAATTTGTTACATATTATTTCCAAAGCCTAAGGAATGGTTGTATTTGTTTAGATATGGTCGACTAATTGCTGCCCATAAAGTCAGGAACCGCATTTGGTTCCGTAAAACTTGTCTTAAGCGACCGCCTAATGTGGTAACGCTATGTCGTCAGTTGTCCCTCCAAATGGCGCTTCATAATGCATTCGCTTAATGGATTCACTTGCCAAAAGATAACCCGTTTCAGACCAGAATATGATGGTCCCATAAGTCAGGTGGTCGTAAAGATTTCAAGGCCAACATTATCCTGGCCCCAAAATGGCAGGTGGTCTCATAAATGGTGGGCATGGTGGGTTGAACGGTTTGTCTGAATGTTAAATAGTCGCTGATAATGTCGGATGGCATGCAATTACCTATGGCACGCTCCAAATATTATTTACGATGGACCAATATATCAGTTAATGGTGTTTGATATGTCTGAAGAGAAATCTACATGCATAACTACATATATAGGCCTATATGTTGATATTTTAGATTATATTGTAACATTGTGTAAATTGTCATATTTGCTGTTTAGCCTCTAAAGGCACAAAAAACTATATAATTTTATCTTATTTAAAATTGATCGGGTGTGATATCTCGTAGATATTGGTGACCGGTTTGGGTGGGAAACAATTAACATACGCTTGTCAAACAGTACGGTTGGTTTACTATGACATCGATAATCGATTATCGGCTAATAGTAGGGGTGGTGGCCTCCATCATGAATGGCAGTCATCCGTGATGCGTACGTTTTGAATGGCACATCACCCAGATCTGGCCTACACATTTTTATATACATGGATGCTAGAACGTGAGAATTGTTATTAATTATGTCAAGATACCTCTTTGCATACATAAAACGTGACATTAAAAGCTAGATAATGTACAGGAGAACGTGATTTTAGCAAAATAAACTAAACCTTTAAGTAAATATTAACCAGCTGCACGTACATCTCTGTTAGGCTACATATAGGCTATAGCTAAATCATACCTGCAAATGCCAATTTTCTTATGGGATATAAGCCTGTGCATTTTGCAGAGTAAACATACTTCCTCACCGTGAACAAAATGCAATCAGCTAACATTTTGATAAGAGGAGCTAGTGGACGGATTTTATCTGCGATGAAAAACGGAGAATTGCAAGTACACTTAGAAAGATCACAGTTATTAAAGGTAAGAATCTAGTAATTTGAGTAGCCTAAGTTAAAGTATCGTAGGTTATTATTATTAATAGTGGAATATGCGCATATCCCGGTGGTAACTTTTTAAAATAAGCACCAACTACTTCAGGGCTCCGTAAATATAGACCCCTCCAGCCCACATCCCACCCCACCCCATGCTGGTTTAGTCCAAGTATATGAAAGGTGTTTTAAATGGTTAATTAAAGCGGCATATATGAAGCTTCTTCATTTCCAGCTAAAAACAATTTGCTAGTCGGAAGCTTGTACTATTAAAAAAACCATTTTCTATAGGCCTATGTGTAACGGGGGGGGGGGGGGGGGGGGGGCACATGGGGGGGGGGGGGGCACTAGGCGATAAAACCAACACAAGTTACGGGTGAGAATTGTTGTATTTCCCATCATTCATCAAGACAAATTATCACAAATGACCCCAAAACAAGTATACATACAAAACATGAGTAAATATTATAAATAATTACATAATAAATTCATATCATAAGTGCAATGAAACATTTGTATGGCCTATTTTATATCGCAGGTCATACACAACTATAAACATTTAGGCAAAACTTATAACATAAGCGTGCCCGCGTGTGTGCATTCATCATGCATGCGCGCGTGCGTGTGTGAACCAATATTAAAGCAGACCAACTATTTTGTGCTGGTCATTTGCCTATCAATCTACGGACAATATAGGCATATTGTTATGTTAAAATAGTGAAAGCATTAATGATCATAACTCGTGGAGGTACTATAGGACATTAAGTAAAATTAACCACGTTACTGCTGGATTCAGTTCTAGCTGTGCAAATCTGCCATATAGTAGACAACGTGTCCATTCTGAACACAGCTTTACTGCATGTTATTGCTATCTAAGACAGCAACAACTTTTAGCGGCATCAATATATTCAGAATAAGCAAAAGCTTCGCTAACAATATATAGGCATACGCGTTACACGTATACGAAAATGGTTAAGATTGGAGAGCCTATGGAAATATGCAATTGAAACTATTTAAATAGACAAATAGTACTCGTACCCTGAGTGTGGAACTGAGATGTATGGGACAATTGATCAAGACTGGAACCCGATCAGCTATCAGGCACCAGAGAAACCTAAACGAACAATTTACATTACATAATTCGCCTAGCAAAATAGCTGCTGACTATAAAAAGGCAGTGGTGACACAAGTTGTAGGGCTATATCATTAGCCTTTAAAAATCAGACACGCTGTGTATCCCTCTGTTGAACTAGCTATATGCCCGCCCAATTCTAGCCAAGTTCCGCCCGCTTGGAGGTCCCCACACACCCCTTGGTGTTTGCCTTCTGACGATCACGGTCATTTCTCGGCAAATTTTGCTTCTTGCCCCCCACCTGGAAAGAGGTCAAGCTAAGCAACTGTCTGTTCAGCCAGCCTTCCATAAATGCACTCACGAACACGTCCGCCAATGCACTCAACAGATACGTCCGCTCATACAGTCACAGATACGTTCATCCATACTCACGGAGACGTACATCCATACATGCTACAATCACAGATACGTCCATCCATACACTCACGAAGACGTCCATCCATACTGACCATACATACATGACACACTCACAGATACGTCCATCCATACACTCACGAAGACGTCCATCCATACATGACACACTCACAGATACGCCCATCCATACACTCACGAAGACGTCCATCCATACTGACCATACATGCATGACACACTCACAGATACGCCCATCCATACACTCACGAACACGTCCATCCATACATGACACACTCACAGATACGCCCATCCATACACTCACGAACACGTCCATCCATACTGACCATACATACATGACACACTCACAGATACGCCAATCCATACACTCACGAAGACGTCCATCCATACTGACCATACACACATGACGCACTCACAGATACGTCCATCCATACATTCACAGATACGTCCATCATTCAAAATGACAATAATTATATGTACCGCTGAGTTCAATATATAGATACAGATATTTATTTGCCACAATAGGCCATAGGCCCTAGAGTGTAACAACTCAAATATACTAGTATTCATATGTGGTCTGGTGGCTTGTTAAAGGTAAATTATCAATGTACTTTAAATCATAAATTATTACTAAACTTCTGTATTAATTATTGTATGTTCTTTCCATGTATATATTCATGGAAAGACCATACAATAATTAATACAGAAGTTTGGTAATAATTTATGATTTAAAGTACATTGATAATTTACCTTTAACAAGTCACTCATATATATTCATGGAAAGACCATACAATAATTAATACAGAAGTTTGGTAATAATTTATGATTTAAAGTACATTGATAATTTACCTTTAACAAGCCACCAGACCACATATGAATACTAATCGCCTCTAAAGACTCCCAACCCCTCCCCTGATCAACCTGCGAAAATGCTCAATTCAATGTTGAATATTTTGAAACTAGTTTGACTGTTTACTTTCTCCTAGTACCATTTTCAGGTGTACGAATTGTATTGTAAATAAATTCTGCAGCTTAATGACTGTTGAATATTTGAGTTTGAATTGAAACTAATTTGACTGTGGAAATTGATTGATTTACTTTCTCCTAGTGATATTTTCAAATGGACGAATTGTATGTCATTGATAAATTTGCAGTTTAATGACTGTTGAATATTTTGTAACTAATTTGACTTGTGATAATTTTCAACCTACTTTGTCCTTGTGGCATTTTAAAGTGTACGACTGTATATCATTAATAACTTCGCAATTAAAAGAAAAAAAAGCTGAATATTTTGATACTAATTTGACTGGAAAATCCATAATTTACTTTCTTCTTATGCTATTCTCGTGTACGAATTGTATGTCATTGCTAAATCCGAGATTTAATGAATGTTGAATATATTGAAAATAATTTGACGAGAAAATGCTCAATTTGTATTATTATTGCGTATAATGAAAAAATTTAAAATAAGCTTTAAATAAATATACTACACATAATTAAAATAATTAATTCTAACCTTTAATACTCTGTTGATAATAAAATCCGTTTGACTTGTGGCTGGGCGGCCGCTGTCCAACGCTAGGCCACACACCCGCTCACGGCTACGCTTATATTCGGGTTGTGGATAGAATTGCGTATAGGCGCAGCCATTTTGCGCAAGGGATTGTGGTCTCCAACAGCTAACTAGAGAGATAGAGTGCGCTCTATTTTTAGATTGGAACCATAGATTTAGGATATATATATATATATATATATATATATATATATATATATATATATATATATATATATATATATACGCTCACCATGGGTGGGGGATGGGATAGATGTCTCCAAAAGTCACTAAATTCTTTTTTAATTTATTGGAATAGAAATTCTGCTTAAATAGCATGTAAAATACGGAACTACAAAACTACGGTAAAAATAAATAGGGGAAATACGGTAATACGGAGAGGCGGTAAGAATGAAAGAAATGGGTTAAAACCTAACGCATACATCGCTGAATTTCCAAACATTTATGTACATATGATAACTATATGATAACTTCTATTCATTTTGGAAATTGCTGTCGTAAACCGTTGCTGCACACATGTAGACAACTTTCAGCATTATTGTTTACATAATCTACACACATCTTTCTTGTACTGACCGCGAAACAGCAAGATAATGGTTAAAGCGATGTTTCTTTATCTCCCAGTTTCCGCGAAACCTGACAGTTTTGTATAGAAAACCGCAAAAATAAATGAACACGTTTTCAAAATAAGGTAGACTTTCTGTTTTTCTTTGCAAATATAGTGACATATTTACATGTATGAACTGTACTGTAAACCCGCTGACTCGACGATGGTATAGAACATCCAAAGAATAAGTCCACATGTTTGCAAAACAAGACAGGATTTCTGTTTATGTTTTATAAGTATGTTAACTTATTTATGAGTTGTATAACATAGCCCAAGCAGTCGAATCACGTGTAATAATTGGGCACATATTTTAGCAAGAGCGGTCGGATCTTGTAGAGCCTTGCCATTATAATCAATTAGGTCCCAGGTAGGTTGACATTACAGTTAAAATACGTGATGACTGGCGTAGCTATGTCCAACAGGAACATTGAAAGGTCATTCAGCTGTACGAATTGAAGAGCTTTACAGATTCAACAGCTCACCTCCATAGTTACCGTGAAAAGGGGATTCTGGGAAGAGATGGTTCAAAGTATGTGTATACATCACGACGACTACGACAAATGTGCGTGTAGGCCTATTATCTCTCCGTGGCTGCTCAGCGCTACGCATTCACTTGGTTGTGTCTAGAATCCATCACATGACGTCGTAATCAACTAAGTGCCGTAGAATGCCATTATAATCAATGACGTCATGAATGACTTAGACAAGTATGACACGAACGCATAGTAGACCTTTACAGTTTCAGCTAGGACCCGCCCACCTCTAGCTACGCTCCACCCGCACCTCGTTCGTGTTGGGATCGATCGATCCCTGAAATACCTGAATATCAATTTCCAGAAAACTATACAGGCAAGCTGTTAAATATTTTGAAACTAATTTGACCGAGTGCCAGTCAAATTAGTTTCAAAATATTAAACAGCATGTTTATTAAATAGCAGACACAATTTTTTTACAATGTGTTGGATGATTAAGAGTTAAAGATGGGCCAAATAGAATCATTTTTGATGTAATAATGATGATGTCAGGATGCACGTCACTTAGTTGGCTTTGATGTCATATGACATGACGTTATATAATGGAAGGATACTATTGGAAAGCTCCATTGAAGACAGACTATGAGTTGTTGTATGAATTGCATGTCTACTATTTAATACATATTCTGTTGAATATTTTGAAACTAATTTGATTGGGCGCTGTTGCTGCTATAGACAGCAACAACACCCAGTCAAATTAGTTACAAAATATTCAACGGCTTACCTGGATAGATTTCAGGAACTTGATCGTCAGGGCATTCGCTGGGAAAAATCGATCCCAACACTGCAAAGTGTGGGTGGAGCTTAGCTAGAGGTGAGCTAAAACTGGAAAGGTCCATTGCCTATAGGCAGTGCCATTTTGCACAATGGATTGTGGTCATTCACGTTCTCGCCAGATCTACCGCTAGCGAGAGCGATATATATATATATATATGTATATATATATATATATATATATATATATATATATATATATATATATATATATATATATATATATATATAGATAGATAGATAGATAGATAGATAGATATATTAACATGAGCGAGGTAGCTCGCCTCTATTTAGATTGGAATCATTGATTTGGGATATATTGTCTAGATCTATCGTGCGCATTAAACGCATACCCTCACTATTGGGGCTAGTTGTACCCACCGCTGGTGGCCTCATCATCCTATTGCACGATCCACGCCCTCCCACTACATTCCCGTATCGAGTATAATTATTTACGTCCTATGTAGGATGACATCACAATCCCGGCATAATGATGTCAATGTGGGAAAGGTGTATTCGCCAGTGTATCAGTATATCCAACATGTGAAAGCTGGTTTGCTAAACCAAGATTCTTGTCTTGGCGCAGTGGTCCAGTGGAAAGATGTCTAGGTTGCTGTTGCTATGTGGAATTGCAGGATGACGGTTCGATACCCGACCGGCAGCATCTAGTCAAATTAGTTTTAAAATGTTCAACAGCTCACCTCTATCATTACCTTGGAATTGGAATTCTGGGATATCACGGTTGAAAGCATATAAATCACAATGACGACGGCTATGAATATAGGCCTCTCATCATCTCTTAATGTATTTTAACCGCCCCATGGCATAGCTTCTCAAACCAGCCTCTACAGTGATCTTGAGCAATGTCAAATTGCATGCTATGAGGGGTCAATTTTTGATAATTTATCACTTGAATGACTCTCGAGACAGTCATTACAGATTCCAATGGTAAATCAGCAAAAAACAGTCTTCTCTTGGCCTGCAAATGGACATTCAATATCTAAATATTTTTAAATTCTCCACCAAATTTAGACAGTAAAGGTATAATATATTATGATGATAATACCAGGTGCTGTGTCTGTTTCATTTTCCCCTTATGTTAATACATAAGCATAAAACACTAGGTTGAACATTCGAGATAGTGTATAAATTTCCATTGTTATGTCTCATTGTAGGGCATCGGGGCATAGATTTTAATATCGTTGACGCATTTTACTAGTCACTATATGTGTGGTAACTTTTAGCAGTGAAACATGTATAATAATATTGTAGACCATGAAAAATTAGACAAAATTTGCTTCATTAATAGTTTATTGTCCTTAATTCTTCACTGGGAAAAGATCCATGTATGCAATTATTTATCACTATGTATAGACAACTGATGTTCCGATTTCCAGTCAAAACGGCTGTCAATAACATTGTAGAGGGTGGTTAGATACATATATCAACAGAAATGGTATGCCAAGTTAGTAATGCCTGCAATGTTTTCGGCCCAAGAATTCCACCCATATGGCTAGATAGTTATCTGAATATGCTAATGAAGAATTGAGTTTGAAATGTTTACCATGAAGTAATTTAATTTGTTGTACACGATTTCATACCGAAAATTGGCTGAAATTTTAGCCAATTCGCAGTCTTCACTGCCCTATTGTCTGTAGGTTATGCTCGACCTCAGATTTTCACCCACATAAACTTGAGTTTAAAAAGTATAATTTGGCCTAAATTACTTATAGCTGTAAACATTATGATATTATTTCATTGCTAGCTATATTCATAGTTAAAACAAATTCTACAATGAAATAATTCCGTAGTCCACAATTCCATACTGAAAATTGGCTTAAATTTTGGCAGATCAGTGATTTTCAGTACCATACTGTCTGCAATAAGTTTGGCCCATATTTGGTTAGGTCGATATGTGAATACGCTAATGAAGTATCAAGCTTAAAAATGTCTACCATGAAGTAATTTCGTAGTACACAATTCCATGGCAAAAATGTGCACAAGTTTTGGCAAATCCATGGTTTTCGGTAGCCTACTGTCTGTAATAAGTTTGGCCCCAAAATGTCAGATAGATATATAAAAACACTAATAAAATATTGATTTAAAAAAATTCAACCTTAAAGAAATTTTATAATACGCAACTTTGTAGCGATTAAAAGTTGTCAGATGCAAATAATCTATGTACCGATATCTATGTACTCTGTTTGTAACCAGTTTTCGAACATCTAGCTATGCAGAACTCAATATGTATTATTATGTAATAGTGCTGTACGAAATATTGCTTGATTCTACCATCAAATAATATCATAATTACAAGTATGTCCATGTAGTTACTTATTCGCAATATGTTACAAATTGAAAGATAGTTGGTTCACATGAGCCACAATCGGATAGATGTCGATATGTCCTGGCATATCGCTTGTAATGGGTTCAGCTCCAGAATTTCACCCATATGTTTACATAGATATATATATATATATATATATATATATATATATATATATATATATATATATATATATATATATATATATATATATATCAATGCGCTAATAAAGTATAGTTAAAACAAATTTATACTATGGAGTAATTTCGAAATACGCAATTTAGTCGCAACTTACATTTTTCAAACGCTAATAATTTACTATATATTCAGTATCAGAATCTCTGTACTCGGTTTATAACAGGCTTTCGAACATAATACCATCTAGAACTCACTAGATATTGCACGATTCTATCATCAAATATTTCTTGCAATAATTTGAGTCTTTCAATATATCCTGTAATTTAGCTCCAGATAGAATCTGAATTATCAAACAAACCCTCAGAATTTACGCATATGGTCAACAAGATAAAGATGGACGGACTGCCCCAAAATATAATCTGCTTCTTCCTATAGCCCATAGCTAATCCTATCCAAGGCCGATGCCATTACAACCATCTTAAAGATATGCCACTACCAAGAGACTATCAGTATTACAATCGCAACCACCATCAGCACTACATCAGACAGGTAAGAAACTGTAAATGATAGTAAGAACCTACGTAATATTGAATGTTAATATAACAAGATAAACCTATTTTTCTCTGTCCTGCAAATATGTTGTCAATTTATCACATGTCTAATGACTATATCTTTATAGAACTTTGACTTTCACTTGAAGCCCATATCTTCCTATATTATATAGTGCCTGTGCCAGTTCTACATGTATAATTTATTTTTTGTTCTATGTAGGGGTCCAAGGTCTAGATATAGTCACTGTCTTTGGTGGACAACCTGTTGTGCTACTGCAAATTGTATATTATATATAAAAATTAATCTGAAGCTCAACTTGAATTAGAATAATCTCTGGCCACGCTATTTGCCATTGATGCCTTGCATCAATATGTGTACTCGTTACAAGTTAGGCGCAGTCCAAGTGCGGTCCTTCATGTAAGTAGAGGAGGGCAGGATCATATTTCTGCATTAAGACGTAGGGCGTCACCCGCTCAGAACGGCTGCGAAAACGGGTGGACGTCCTTGCTGGTAAACAAAATACACTGTGAAGGCGATGCCGTCTCAACGCTAGTAATTTGTATTCCCGTTGGGCTGTGTGTTAGATTGTTGTCTGCAATTTACGGCCAAGGCGGGCAATCTATTTAAACGTTCCTTGAGGTCACTCGAAAGCAGTGGAAAGAATCACTCAAAACGGCGCTTAAAGCTGAAGGGTCATTATGAAATTAAGACATTTTTTTAGTAAAAAAAATTAATTGAATTAATTATTCATGTTAGCCATTTGTATCAAGTAATCGTTCGCCATTTTGTTTTGCGGCGGCCATTTTCTCCCCCCCCCCCCACTCCTCCATGCTAATAAAAGGAATCGCTAAATCTAAATTCGTCCCCATTCACGTTTTAATCCGTCGTATGTAAGACATCTAGCGAGCACCCCCCCCCCCCACCCCAATAACAACATTTCTTCACATAAAATACAGTATAATCACGAACCGAGGACATAAGAATGAAATGAATATGTTTATAATTACATTCTATCCCATCCAGGATAAATATCCATTCCAAATTGGATATAAATGTGTACTTATTCTCTCTCAGACTAGCTAGTCAACCTTGCACAAACACCAATAAATTTGAGAAATATCAATTATGCTGACGTCATTGATTTATGTATAGATCAACTCAATTCAATCCAATTAGTTTTTTTGCACATCAAAGCGAAATAGCCCTAAACAATATAGTCGCGAAAATATCCTGCCTGTGTATATCTGATGGGAGAGCGATAAGATGCATGATTTCAGGTGTTTACACCAAGCCATTGATGAGAATTCACAGTAATGTAGGGGAGATCAGGGTAATATGTACACATACATTATATTTGGCAAGGGGCGATTTTGGGAAAATGCAAAATGAGGTGGTTTGGTGTGGTGGTGAGCTATCTGTACCAGTACCACTAAGACTACCAATATCGCTCCACGAAACTAGCAACATCACCACGACAACCACCGCCATCGCCACCACCACCACCACCAACAACAACAACACTACCCCTACTGCCTACCGCCTGCCCCACCCGAAAGTGTCACTACCACTACTACCACAACCACCTCCACTACTACTACTACTACTACTACTACTACTACTACTACTACTACTACTACTACTACTACTACTACTACTGCTGCTGCTGCTGTTTTGGGTTTTTTAGTGATTTTGGTGGCTGGGTGCTATTATATCTAGTTGCTGACTGCCATGGTGATCAACCTTTGGTGCTTGCTGAAACATTGTGTTAGTATTTACCGATGATCGTATTCTTAATGATTAATTTCTTAATCAATATTTGCAGTATGTTGACCCTGAGCTATTGAGAAATAATGAACAATTTCTATTAGATCTGTTGGATAATGACAGTGTACCCACTCCTACTGCCATCACGATGGATGCGAATATTATGCAGCAAATATCGGACTGTTTACTGCATGCTGATGTACCTTCTTCTAGCCAGCCTCAGTATGGTGGTGTATTGTAATATGTAACTATATAAATGAGCCATCACGACAAGTGCCTATCTTCGATCAAACAGATGAGCAAATCACTCAAAATGAAACTAGCGACGATGTGGAGAACATTATGCAACAAATATCTGCAAGCATTCCGCTTACTAATGACGATCTTAATCAATATTTGCAGCATTTTGACACTGAGCTAATGAGCAATAATGATCAATTTCTAACTGATTATTTAGATAGTGACATCGTACCCACTCCTAACGACATCGCGGTGGATGCGAATATTATGCAGCAAATATCTGACTGTTTACCGCACGCTGATGTACCTTCTTTTAGCCAGCCTCAGTATGACGGTGTATTGGAATATGGTAACTATATACATGAGCCTACACGTCAAGTGCCTATCTTCGATCAAACAGACCAGCGAATCGCGCAAAGTGTGACTAGTGACTACGTGACGAACATTATGCATTAAATATCATTGTGTATTCCACATACTAATGACGATCTTAATCAATATTTGCAGCATATTGACACTGAGCAATAATGATCAATTTCTAACTGATTATTTAGATAGTGACATCGTAGCCGCTCCTAACGACATCGCGGTGGATTATGCAGCAAATATCTGACTGTTTACTGCACGCTGATGTATCTTCTTCTACCCAACCTCAGTTCGTTGATGTATTAGATGTAAATGTATCTACACAACAAGTGCCTATCTTCGATCAAACAGACCAGCGCATTGCGCAAAATGAAACTAGTGATGATGTGGGGAACATTATGCAGCAAATATCTGCACGCATTCCATTCACTGATGACAATCTTAATCAATATTTGGAGCATGTTGACACTGAGCTATTGAGTAATAATGACAAATTTCTAACTGATTATCTAGATAGTGACATCGTACCCACTCGCGGTGGATGTGAATATTATGCAGCAAATATCTGACTGTTTACCGCACAGTGATGTACAATCTTCTACCCAACCTCAGTTTGTTGATGTATTAGATGCAAATGTACCTACACGACAGGGGCCTATCTTCGATCAAACAGACCAGCGAATCGCGCAAAAGGTAACTAGTGAGTACATGACGAACGTTATGCATCAAATATCATCGCGTATTCCACTTACTAATGACGATCTTAATCAATATTTGCAGCATGTTGACACTGAGCTATTGAGCAATAATGATCAATTTCTAACTGATTATTTAGATAGTGACATCGTACCCGCTCCTAACGACATCGCGGTGGATGCAAATATTATGCAGCAAATATTTGACTGTTTACTGCACGCTGATATACCTTCTTCTACCTAACCTCAGTTCGTTGATGTATTAGATGTAAATGTACCTACATGACAAGTGCCTATCTTCGATCAAACAGACCAGCGAATCGTGCAAAATGAAACTAGTGATGATGTGGCGAACATTATGCAGCAAATATCTGCATGCATTCCATTCACTGATGACAATCTTAATCAATATTTGCAGCATGTTGACACTGAGCTATTGAGCAATAATGATCAATTTCTAACTGATTCTTTAGATAGAGAAATCGTACCCGCTCCTAATGCCATTGCGGTGGATGCGAATATTATGCAGCAAATATTTGACTGTTTACCGCACGGTGATGTACCGTCTTCTGGCCAACTTCAGTTCGTTGATGTATTAGTTGTAAATGTACCAACACGACAAGTGCCTATCTTCGATCAAACTGAACAGCGAATTGCGTAAATTGTGACTAGCACCAACGTGACGAACATTATGCATCAAATATCTCCATGCATTGCACTCACAAATAATGATCATAATCAATATTTGTTACGTGACCACGATCTATCGATCAATAATGATCAATTCCTCTTATAAAATAATGTTGCATACGCTCCTATCTAACCTCAGGTAGGTGGTGGTCTTATCAATTATTTAGACTATATACCGTCGAAGACTATACATAAGTTCCAAAGTAAAAAATATCATTGACGGTACTGAATATAGCGTATCATTTAAGAAATATCCTATTGCTGATTCGCCATTAACTCATTCAGAGTTTATATCAAGCACAGTTCAAACTCTGCTCGATACTTATAGCGCCTATAGCAATGTTCAAGCAAATGGCCATGTAAGAATTGAGATTATTCAATAGGCGTTGGATATGCCTATCATGATGGATTTTATGATGTGGAATAAAATTACAACGGATCAAATTTTGGATTTGATTGAAAAAGTAATTCACTCAAACACTAACTGTAAGCTATCAGATGGCTTTGAGTTTCACGTTTTTCGCGTTGAGGACTACAACTCTGGTGGTTGGCATGATATTCACGGCGGTGCTATTGATCGTAAGTATTTAAATCTGCTAAATATACATTGCGATGATAAAGAGGAGTACAAGCATGTCAAAAAATGTATTATACCTGCCCATGCAGAATATCCATTCTGTTTCGCAGCCAATATATATTTAGGCATAGAATTTATCGAGAAAACAAAAAATCAGATCACTGACTACGAATGGTGCAATTTGAGACAAAATAAAACATATCAGATGCATATGACGCTCGAGTATCATGTAGCATGTTGTATTCCTGAACGTGAGATTAATAGTACTGACTGGTTGAAATTTCAACAACATTTCGGCAACGAATTTAATATCTGTGTCTACTCTGAGTCAATGCATGCACCTCTACTACTCTACCATCAATATATCTTTTACATTCGGAATGCGATAATCACATTTCATTAATAACATTAATCGCAGCATTTCTTATGGTGTGCAATTACTGTCCCCATTGTGACGTATCATATAGTAATGCTCACGATTGCATAGCACTCTGTCGCCAATGTTTCTCTGCTAAATCAGGTATCGACGCGTGTAATTATAATTCATACGATAATGTGTAAGGATTGTCATCGTAAGCTTTATAATGAGCGATGTATGGCAAATCATCGCGCAAATGGGACATGCAAAATCGTAAAGGCCTGTCCCTTCTGCTTCATACATACTAAAGGGGGTGATGAACACGCTAAAGCAGGGTGAGCAAAAGTTTTGCGGGCATTATGTAGACAGCTTCGCTCCTTCGCTCCACATGAAAATATTATTTTTGAGTTTTGTAGGTGTAAATTTCACGGGCATGAGTCTTATTGCTGTGGCAATAAATGTGAGCAGACATATACACCATACAGTGATCAGACATCCGAAGAAGCATATTCTGCTTGTGAATATCACATTTCATTATTTGAATCATACGGATATATGGTGAGAATTATGTGGGAATGCGAGTTTAAGAAGCTAATCGCTAATACTGATGGACTAAATGATTTTATCACCGAATTGATGAACATACTAAGCTAGAATATTTAGGCTGCGTTTCCATGTACCCATCAGTGATGAAACAATGTTGTTTTCCAGAAGGTGCATACAAGATAGTAAGGCAACGATTTGAATGATAAGATGGTGCATGACTTCTTCAGTCTTCTTAAATGCAAAGTCCTCTCTCCTCGTGATTTATACTTTCCAGTATGACCTAATATAATAAGTAAGCGGTTGATGTTTATACTATGCGCGGATTGCGCAAGAATCGGTCAATCTACCGTATGTGAACATGCAGAAGAACAACCTTCCTTATGCAGGATGTGGACCACTCCTGAGCTACAGTTAGCTATTCACCATGGTTACATCATTAAAAAGATGTATGAAGTCTGGCATTATCCTGGGTCGTCGCAATATGAATAACATGGTGATAAGGGACTATTTTCTGAATACATTAACCGCTTCCTCAAAATTAAGCAAGAAAGTAGCGAGTATCCAGACTGGGTCTGTAGTGAAAGCGATAAAGAGCGCTTTATACAAGAGTACTACGTGCATGAGGCTATACAACTCGACCCAGTGAAAATATCAAATAATCCAGCTACGTTTTGTAGCTAAATCTGGATTGAGTATTTTGTAGGGCCATTTTTTGCTACATGATCACACCAAGAATAAGATGGTATCAACGCGAAAAGAGCTACTAGAACTTTTGAGGGATAAAATTAAATCTGTCAGCAGCATTTCATTCCTCAATGATAATCTTTTAATGGTGGCGTACTCAGTCAATGAAGAGTACGTTGAGTCCCCATTAAATACCAACTATATTCTTGCCTCTTTTGTGACAGCTTATGGGCAAGTAAAACTGTATGAAGTCTTGTCCTTACTCGGTCGCTGCGTAGCCTATCATGATACAGATTCTGTGGTATTTAGTACCCGTGATTGTGAGCCAACCATTCAGGATCGAAGCAGGTATCTAGGTTCTTGGATGAGTGAAATCCCCTCCGACTACGAGTTAACAAGTTTTTGCGCACTCGGTAAAAAAACCTACAGTCTTGAAATGAAGCATCGCGATGATCCATCGATTGTTAAACAGGTATCAAAGGTTAAAGGTTTAATGCTGGGTACTGAACAAACAAGTAAATTTTGATGCGATGAAAAAATCCACCGATCTAATTATGAAGGATGGTCAAATTATGGATAGTAATAGCGTACTACTAAGCTATCCATCTAAGATCACACGCATGTCTCAATTTAGAATTCTTTCAGTCAGTAGTAGTAGTAGTAAGATCTTCAGACCCATCTTCAAAAAACAAGTTTTGAAACTGGGCGATTTATCTTCAGTTCCATAAGGTTACACTAACATAGTATAAATATAAATAGTAATGTTGTACTTTACCAGTCAGTTCGTAAACAATGTCAGGGTTAGCCATAGATGATGAAGCCGCACTCGCTGCTGGCTCTATGATAGCATATGTCGCTAGTCAGTGTAACGATGATAAGGATAAGATGCGCGCATTGATTATGAGGAGTATGCAATGGGCTTTAAGTGATGGTATAATTAACTACGGGAGGATTTTGATCATGACTCAAATTAGTACATTGTTATTAACGGAATATGGAATAGACATTGACCAATGGCTGCAAGTATTATTATTACAAAACCTCATTAGAAACTTCATTAGAAACCTTAATAGTTGACAATTTTTAATATTTATGATATCATCTTCATAATGTACTACTGAACCGTGGTCACTCGTCAACATGGACGTCTTTCTCAGACACATGAGAACATTGGTATGCATCTGCCATATTCATGCAGGTTCACGCTATTGTTCATAAGTGTATGCTGCATGCTATTGTTCATGCAGACTGCCTCTGGATGCTTTTGTTCATGCGGGTAGTCGCTTTTGTTCATGGGTGTCGGCTACACCCTATTGTTCTAAATGTGCGTCTGTACGCTACTGTTCTAAATGGTTGTCTGTATACTATTGTTCTGTGTTTCCAATGCGATATAAATGACGTTGTCTCGCATGTCGCATCTGTCGCTTTCAATCATGCATAATGTCAACTGATCAATGTTCGAAGTATTTAAAGCAATCATCATATTGGTGCGATCTCAGAAATTTGCGTAAAGCGAGAAAGATTCAATTTGGCGAAAGGTGGTGTATCGATCTGCGACAGTTTCATTCTGATGGTTATCCTACTAAACATGGTGTATATAAGCCTAAAAGCATTTATACAACTGGTGCATATCATTCCTGATCTTGAAGAGAAAGTATGTTGTGCACGCAAAAAAGGAGGGCATACAATTTACATATTCGCTGGACTCTTGTTCGCATATCTATCAGCGACGATTTTCCCTGCATTGGCGTACATTACTTTTTCTGCTCTGACATAGCTCTGCGAGCTACGCGTAATGGATCGTACCTGTCAGACACTGAGTGGGAACTTTTGAAACTGACTCGCTGTGATCCGCATTGCCTACCTTTAATGGTCCAACAGAACAGAACTTCGCAGTGGTGTTTTCCGCCTTACCGCCGAGGTTTTATGGTATACAGTAATCTGAGCATGTCTGACATTCTACCCTACTACATCAACTAGCAATACTGATGATCCAGTATTGTCAATGGACATTTCGCCAGATAGTATAGATGCTATATACCGCGACGACATGTGTGTCGATGATGAACTAAATCTTGACGCCATTGATACTGATGATGAACTAAATCATGATGATATGAAATTATGTCAATATTGTAAGGGTATGTATCACGCATGGCATTATTGCCCTTCGCCTAATGAACACGCGAACAGCCAGAGATTATTCGCGTATATGTTGTCTACAAAGATACAAAAGCTAGCGGTACAAAATTGTTACGGTTGCAGTGTGAATCATCCGCGTCAGCATCAACATTTGTGTTTAGGTATTGATTTTAACTTTAATCCGATTGACCATCTCGAACTGTATATTGAAGACGCATTACAAGATGAATATCGTTACGAACTTTGTGTATGGCGTCATGGTTACGGTACATCGTTGATATAATATACGATAAACAACTGTTAATGCCATAATAAGGACCAATGGACCAATGATGCTTGTTGTGCATTAATTAATATAAACATGTTTACAGTTTCTCATCAGCTAGGTGAGCACTATGGCCCTTGGGACATTTATTTAATATATGCTGCGTTCTTATGTTTATTTTCCCTTCGTCGTGTATCAGTGTTATTAGAGAACATTGCAGAGGTGGCCATGGGCGCCGGAAGCAAATTTCAGGGGCGGGGGCAGGTTGCACAAAAGGATGGCATTGTTTGGAGGAAGATATGAAATGGGTGTCCCGCCCCACCTACCTAACCACCATGAGAAAAAACATTGCAATGTGCAGGCTCATGAATCGATTTCCTGCATTCTGAGTTTCTTATAATTACGTATAAATGTTAGAGCAATGTTAATCGAAGAACTTATGTATTATTTGGTCAATTGAACCTATTCCCAATTCACAATCTGAGCGAGTTGGTGGGCGGGTTGTTGTGTCAGGTGTACACATTGAGTGTGCGTGCATTCGCCCATGTGTTTGCCATGAAAATATTTAATTGGAACGTAGTTCCTAATTATATTTGGAATCAGCGGAATTCAGAGGAAAAGTTGTGTTTTGTGAAAACTAGGTTATCCAAGACAAATCTACCAATCATGTTGAACACGTGAACAAGGTTTGTTCATCTCTTGCCTTAGATGAAAACCATAAAGTGTCTTGAGTTTCATGTCAAGCACTTTCACAGGGCTAGACATGTGTATCAGGACCGCATGAGTTGGTGGGGTGGGGTGCCGTGGGGTGGGGGAGCTCATACTTATATAAACAGTCACATGTAACTGCCACCACATAAAAGGTGTTTCCATTAGTGATTTGATTCGGCCCAGAAGCACTCCCATATTACTTTATAGACTTGTATTAATGTCAAAACAACCGAGCCTTAATACAACTACTCAGTCTGCTCTGAATATTCTAAAAATCTTGTTTAAAGTTCCAAAGTAAAGTTTACTAATTTTTCTCAAAGAAACGGGTAAAGGGCACAGCTGCCCCCACTCCCCACATGCTTCCAGCGCCCCTGGGGGTGGGTATTACAGCCGCGAGCTTCACTGAGGATACACGTGAACTTCACTTACATACCACGAATATGTTTTTTTAATACAATCATATATCCGAAAGGCGTTGACATTTGGTGGGATCATTCGAGAATCACAGCAAAGTAGAAACTGACGCCAATAATGAGTACGAGATGGTCTGCGCCACTGTAACACTATCGCCAAATCGGGGATGGTTACCATGAGAGGAAACAGCCACAGCGCAGACAAGGGTTGTTGGGGCTGGCGGAAGCCCATCCATCACAATGTCTGCAACGGATTATTGACCAAACATTTCTATGCTAAAATGCTTGACACTACCTCAGTGTTAGTCAGACCCTCCACCGTATGGTATGTGGGTTGAGACCGGATGTAGTTCGGATCGACCGGTCGGATACCGGCTGTAGCAGCTAAGCTGGGTACGCACCACCCATTCTGGATTCGTGTCCTGAACACGCCCCCCCCCACCCTGGGTAGAGCCATAAGCGTATATGGGCTTATAGGAGAGATAGCGTGGTGAAAAACGACTAAGTTCGTTAAAACACATGATGTGCATGCGCGCCCCGGCACGCTGTTTTTGATGGAGCGCGTAGTTACGACCAGGATGTGATGGCGCTTTTAGTGTACCGAGATGGTACCCTGTAATCCTTATTGATTGCCTGTTCCCGTTAAACTCTGGCATTGATCAAGACCAGAATTCAACGGGTTTTTTAAATCTGTAAACCATTTCAAAATCAGTTATACACGGAAAACTCTTCTTGATTATCTTCAAAATATTGCTGTGACGTCATAACCACGAGGACGCAAAACTTCTAGAATGTTCTAGAACATTCGGGTGCGCTGTTGCTTGAACGATGATTGGTTGGAGCCTGCGCCTGTGACGTCACGAGGAGTATAAAAGGAGACGCAATCCAGTGATCCTCAGCCAGGGGTGGAACAGGTTGGATCTGTACCAGCTACTATTAGTGCGACAGACAATACGCGTTCTACTTCGCTATGTGTCAGGTTTTTATCCCGTAGCTGGCAGTTGTCCAACCCACCGCACTAAAACAATTTTGTAACTCCCCATTTACGGGAGTAATTTGGAACTTCTGATTATTGTTCACGAATATCAATATCTACCTCGGAACACAAATTTGTGGTGAGGCCTTTACGGCCTGAATATGTGAGTCTACAGATGTAGAGGCAGGATGTTCTTTGATGGATGACTCGCCGTATCTGCCAGCCATGCCTAAAAGTGGTATTTCAACCGTCACCGCACTAATATCATGTAGGTTCTTTCGACTTTTGACCGCAGCAAGTGAACTCTGCCCGGTGCATCCTCAGAGATGGCTGATGTACCCAGCACCGTGAAGCTTTGTTTTGTATCTTCGTTTGCCTCTGACAACCCCCGCTTGTGATCGGGTTGTTTACACCTTCCATCCGTGCCATCGGTGTACGGGAACTTTCTTCACCACAGTAGTACTGTCGTATCTTTTGCTGACTGCTCGTTAGACATCCTATTAGGCTTACAGCACTGAGTGATATACTCCCACCATGAGTTTTCTTGCGGGAGTCTTGTTTGCAGAAAACAGCTTGCGGGAACCAACCTGCGGGAACATTCCAGCTTCCGGAGAGCGCATCATCTCACGTCGACTACGGATTGACGTATCAATTTCAGTAACACGGTACAAGTATTCAACTATACTTCACAGTTTAATTATTTCTCTATATAGGTTTTGTTAATTATATTGTATCCGTAAGAATGGTCCCGATGACTAAAAGGAACCGTAACGGTCTTAGGACCAATAGTTATAATTTCTGTTTCTGTTTATAGTTATTCTCATTTTCCTCCATGTGTTGCTAACCGCACTATAGTAGGTTCGTTAACATGTATTACTATATATATTTTGATCATTTGATACTGTATTGATTGTTCTGGTTAGATTATGTATATGGCCATCCGTTCATATGTTTTGCTTATTTATAGAAAATATAGGAGTGCAGTGCACGTAGGAAACACTATACGGCAACACTTATATATGCAGCACTTTCTCCCACCACCAACAATTTTTCACTGAGGTCGCTGTCCGTGCTATAACTCTGTTTAGCCCGGCATGCTACCGACTAAACCTTTTCTATTTAGCTCGATAGGATAGGTTCAAAATAATTAGAGACACTTCATTACATACTCTGTAATATACTCTTCTCTTCCGGTAGTGCGATAATCTAGCCCCATACTCCGGTAAGACTCATAGCTCTAAGATCTTGTCTCTCTTCATGTTCCACTCAGCCTTGTGGCTTCTTAATTGTTTGGATGTCCCCTCCGTACCATGGGCTGATCCGACTCTGGGAAACTGTTGGGGTTTCCGAGCAGTGATGGCCAGGGTGCGGTATCACACACACTCCCATGTATCTTTGGATACTTAGTAGTTAGCAATTTAAGCCAATGTAGGAAAGCACTGCGAACACATGTATTAATTATTATTTTATTTACTAAACTAACCTCCCGCACCGCAGTGCAAAACATGGAAACTTGTATATAAACCTAACGACAGGTTAAATGGTTAGTTCCATAGGACCCGGTGATGGGCGAGATGCGTACCCCCACCGAATTCCGTTAGAATGTCTGGGCATGATACGCCCTTGCGGGAAGGCCATTTACGGTGGGTGTTCGTCTCTCTTACCCCACCATAACGATAGAACAATGGTCTAACAATACAATGCTTTTGTGAAAAGTAACCCATGTCTTGTAACGTTTTATGTTGTTACGGGGCGGTATGTCCGGATTCTTATCCAGTTCGGAGATCTTGCTACGTAACATGTATGAGCGCTGTCTTCTGTATTGATGTCTTAGGGCATCTGTTCTCCATGACAGCCGTGTCTAATAGCTAGGTAGATATCAGCCAGTTGCGGCCTGAAATAATTCTTGTTTAGAAAACAACTGAAAGCTAATTAAGTAAAGCAGAAGGCCCGCATAAATAAAACGGCAACTACTAATTCAGCATACTAAGAATCACATAAGACGGTGACGAGGGAATCCATCGGGAATCACCTGTCCCGTCTTCACGTAAAACAGTATGCACCCCTATAGTCATAATCTCACTAGGTATGGTCTTTTCTTTTTAAAAGCATTTTTGGTTGAAATATTGGTGGGCCCATTTTTGCCTACTATTCTTCTCTCGCTTTAAGCAGTGGCGAAACCTTCCTGAGACGGAGGTCCACACGAGGCACTTGCCTCTCGCAATGATTCAGCGATGACGGTCCACGCCAGGATAATACTCCTAACCCAAACTAGCACTAGGAGTAGTGCCCGCGTGAGGCACATAACTTTTCGTCCTAGATAACCTTCTCCCTTTTCAGCATAGAGGTAAAATAACTTATGTTAAGTTAAATAGCTAAGTCTCGCATACGGGAGGCTCCCTTGCGGAGATACCTCTGCGGACCTACGAGTCTGTGTGGTACCTCCGGGAGCCCCATGTTTAAAAGTTCATCTACCTGTCTCTATGTCTCGTATTTTTGTATGCTCTTACTGTAGTATTATCTAGCATATTTATAATTGTTTATGTAAACTCATTGTATAGACTTATATTTTTAGGTCACCAAATCAAATCTTGTAAGTCCATCGATCACGAAATTGCTATGGACAGGCATACTGGTGGCACAAATTCTTGGGATGAGACAGTTGTGTTTAGTGTTCGCGACGATGGTCGCACGGCCCCACCGGAACGATTGAGTTCCACCAACCTTAGGAGCTGGTTTTTGTTTCCCGCAGGGCAGTCTCGTACAAGGTCCGTCACCCCGAGACCAGATGCTAACCAGCGTCATCACTCGTCGTGCACTTGCGGCACGACAAGTCGACATGAGACACCGGAGCGGCCCGACACTACCCGGCGAGCTACACGTGTCCTGTTTACCGGTTGGGGTAATAAATGGCCCGTAGCACGATTGGCACGTTATCCTAAATTCAATCGATATATATATATATATATATATATATATATATATATATATATATCTGAATTAATAGGTTAACGATGTACGTTACCGTATGTAGGCCTACACATGTCTGCTACAATTGTTAGTGGATCTATTGGCTTATATATTTATCATTTGCCATATTCGACTAGATCTATGGCATTTACGCATCAATGGCGTCTTATTCGACAGAGGAACTTATTTTGATAATTTAGGTATAGTTTTTATTGTCACTTTCGACAAAAAATGTTAAAATACTTTGTGGAAAAATGCCCATTTTCCTCCCACACATGTGGTTTAATGCAGGGTCTAATGAATGTACGTACGTAGGCCTACTTAACTTTTCACATTGCCAGCCATTTTATTATGCGGAAAAAATGTTTATTGCGTGACATATTATGCTTTACTTAACTTAGTATTTAGATTTGATACAAGAGCACAGCCATTTTTTTACTTCTCTACATTGCACGAATCTAAGATTATGTTCGTTCATAGGCTGGTACCCGACTCCTCATTCCCTCGTTGGTGATCCTCAGGCTATTGCGATTATGAGCAATTGGAGTCGGGTAGCAGCTAAGTTCGTTCGTTCGTTCAGTTGGTTTATTGGTCGCTTACATCTTATCTGGGTGTAACCGTGTGTTTGAGCCATGACTTGCCATGACTTGCTCTTAGAGGTGCTTCCGCGAAGGGTTGCGTAGCTCGACAGAAGGGTTGCGAAAATGAAAATAAAAACTGAAACAATCAAAATTTAATATATCTTTATGTGTGCCCGCTCCAGTGGGCATGCTTCTGTTTATTGCTGTCTAGAATTGCCTATAGGCGCTGCCATTTTGCGCAGGGGATTGTGGGGCTGTGTCTCGCGAGATCTCCATCGATACGAGATCTAATAATCCTCGCGCGAAGACACAGCTCTATTTTAGATTGCTGGATATCTCATAATTATTATCTTCATGCGCGCGATTGTATGTCTTTGCTATTTATTCAACAGTCATTTTCTATGATAATGGCTGGGTTCGATCTGTACTTGAAGGATATGACGTCATAATCAATTACTTCATATACAGGCTGACGTCACAATCCAAAATGTGCAAATGAATGGCGTATCGAGCTCAGACATGAATATTGAATAGTCTGGTAAGTGTACGAATTGTATGTCTTTACTGTTAATCAACATCGTGTTGAATATTTTGAAACTAATTTGACCTGGCGTTGTTGCGGCCAGAGGCAGCAAACCTTTAAAAGCACCCACTCAAATTAGTTTCAAAATAGTCATCAGCTTACCTGTACAGTTACCTTGAAATTGGAAGTCTGGGAATTCATTATTCAGCGTGTTTATATATATATATATATATATATATATATATATATATATATATATATATATATATATATATATATATATATATATATATATATATATATTCCAACACGCAAAAAGGGGTGGAGCTTAGCTAGAAATAGGCGTGGCATACCTAGAAATGGATCTCTCTATTGAAATTGGCATGAGCAAATTGAGCATTACAGGGCTAAAACCACTTGTTAATGCGTGGTCTACACAATATGGACCACTTGTATTAAGAGAGCACCCGTATTTATAGGTCACATATTTTAACAAGGCCAATCATAGATTGTAGACCCTTGCCATCCCGAACGCACATAGACCCGAATACAATACACTCATCCTCTGACGGAGCGAGGGTAATTAATACCACTTGCCAATGGGTCTTTTCAGGTTGTCTATCCATCATATTACGTCGTAATTAATTAAGTGATGCGTAGGATAACGTCATAATAATGACGTCATGACTGACTCGATTTAGTCCATCTTAAATGCTTA
The DNA here is from genome assembly GCA_034401795.1 of Chaetoderma sp. LZ-2023a. Lineage (NCBI taxonomy): Eukaryota > Metazoa > Mollusca > Caudofoveata > Chaetodermatida > Chaetodermatidae > Chaetoderma > Chaetoderma sp. LZ-2023a. Next base: position 20,172,670 of record CM067362.1, on the reverse strand, counting down.
ATAATCTGGACACGCTGTACGAATTGTATGTTTTTGTTATTTAATAAAAATTCTGTTGAATATTTTGAAAGTAATTTGACTGGCCATAGGCAGCAACAGGACCCAGTCAATTTAGTGTCAAAATATTCCACGGCTTACCTGTATAGTTTTCTTGAAATTTATCGTCTAGTAGTTCAGAAATCTATCGATCCCAACTCGAGAGTGTTATGGGTGGAGTTTAGCTAGAGATGGGCAGGGCATAGCTAAACTGGAAAGGTTCATTGTATTAATAAACCACCACAGTTTTCAGTGCCCTATTGTCTGTAGTATGTTCAGCCCCATAGTTTACCCCACATAGACTTGAGTTTTAATATGCTAGTTATATTCCGAATCTAACAAATTCTAGATGAAGTAATTTTAATACGCAAAATTTAGCTTAAATGATGGTGTATTCGTGGTTTTCTGTGCCCTACTTTCCGTAATATGGTCGGTTCCAGAACTTCGCTCACATAGACATATAGGAGTTTGAATATGCTAGTTACATTGGGAATTTAAAAGAATTCGAACGTGAAGTATTTTCGTAGTATGCGATTTCATCACATAAATTTGTTCCAATGTTGGCAGATCTGTGGTTTTCAATACCCTACCGTCTGCAATATGTGTGGCTACATAATTTCACCCATATGGTTAGATAGGAATATGAATACGCTAATGAATCTTGAGATTTCTACCACGTAGTAATTTCGTAATATTCAATTTAGTAGCCACGGACAGTTGTCAAATGCCAACAATTTACTATATTCAGTATTAGAATCTCAGTTCTCGGTTTGTAATCTTTTTTTTTTTTTACATATAGCTGTATATAACTGAATATGTGCTACTGCTTTTGCACGATTCTACCATCAAGTAATTTGGTAATATGTAGTTACATATTCGCCATATGGCATATTGTAATATGGTTGGTTCACATTCACCACATTCAGATAAGTGTCGATATGTCCTGACATATCGCTCATAATGGGTTCGGCCCAGAATATCAACCATATGTTTAGATAGGTATAGGCATAAGCTTACGACGTAGTGAGATTAAAAAATTTCATAACGTAAATAAGCTCAAACTTAGGATAATTCATGGTTTTCATTGCAATGCATTCACCCCCAGAATTTCACCCACAAATACTTATAGGAAATATGCTAGTTGTATCCTGAATTTAAAAAAATTCTACAGGAACGTAATTTCATAGTACACAATTCCATACCAAAAATTGGTGCAAATTCTGCCAGATCAACGATTTTCTGTACCACACTGTTTGCAATAGGTTCGACCCCAGAAGTTCACCCATATGGTTAGATACGAACATGTATATGAATACGCTAAAAAGTATCAACGGTTTAAAAAATGTTTTATACAGTTATTTTGTAATATGCAATTTAGTAGTGGCACACCGTTGTCAAATTCCAATAATGTACTATATTCGGTACCAGAATATCTCTACATGCCTTGTAGCCAGTTTTCGAACATAAGGCCATGTAGAACTCAATATGTTCTTGTGCTGTGCGAAATATTGTAATAATTCGACCACCAAATATTTATTATAGTATTGTGAAAATATTTCTATATATCCCATATTATTAGCCGCGTGTACTGGTAGAAGCTGACTTATCAGGCCCCTTACCCTAACATTTGTACATATTGTAGATATGGGATTGTCTTGTGGGAGTCATGACCCCGCTGGATATCTTATATCTTCGAGTAAGTCCCAAGAGAAATTTATGATTTGAAAATACCAGGTGAGCTAATGGACCGGTTGACTTTATAATGTTAACTTATTATTTACATCAGACAGTGCTGATGATATTCAGTTTCCGCTAAATGGATGGTGTGCAGATATAGTACACTGAAACTAGTTGGATAATATTTAGGATCATAATTGAAATAGTCGAATTGATTGGAATAAGTTCCACGGTTCTGAGTTGATGTGTATCTGGAAATAGTTTAGATGAAAGTTGTTGCTGTTCAGTCTGCACACACTTTTATAATATTCAGCAGTTGTTCGAATAGATAGTTTAGAAAATAATCAATGCATAAGAATCACTGGAATCGAACGTGACAAAGGGACTTAGTTGATGACGTAGGCATTCTAGATTCTCACATGAGAATAGAACAACATCAGCTGGCAATGAGATCATACAGCTCATGTGCCTATTAACTCTAGCATTCTACAGGCTTATCCATCAATAGGCAATGGACAGGACATGGACATTGTAGCGTCCTGTAGGAATTAATAACATAATCGAAATTTGTATATCAACTATATGTCACTCATACAATGGCATGCAACAACAACACATTCCGTAATGTTGTTAGTTAGCTGACAGATCGCATCAAATCAGAACCAGCTACCACCGCTTTGTCTATGTGAGGCATCATCTCCATAGAAGAATGGCACAGAGTTTGATTGGTCAGAATGACGTCACGATCAATGAGAGTCGATCAAACTCTGTAACAAAGAATTATATGGAATAGTTGTTGAAGTTGAAATTGAAATACAGGGATCGTTGATTCGTCAGAACGACCAACATTTATTAGGTAGGAACTTCTAGGAAGGAATGAGCAGAAGTTGATTGGTGGACTGATTGTCCGGGCCAATCAAGCTGTGCTCCTAGCGTACCTAGAAGAATCATCAGAACAGATTCGGGTAGAATCTAAGTATTTAGATATGTATAGAACCTCAGATTTAGAGATTCTAAATACTATATAAGAGGCACTTTCAGTTATAGAAAATTAATCAATCCACCATCGTGATTCACGGAACATCTCGCTGGTGTTCCGTTAGCTGATAGCTATAGACGTAGTGTAGCATAGAATTTGCTTGATTTGTACCAGCAAGGTACCAGTTGTATTTGAGCAAATTGTGCTCCAGTTTAAATCTCTATAAGTTCTGTACAGTTAGGTTATCTTTAATAAAATCATCATCTTACGTATATGTAAGACACTAGTTCGGTTTAGTTTGTTCAAGTAAGAATTAGCGTTAGGAATCTGATCATAGAGTTGGAAGAAACATCCAATCCTTACCAGTAGATCTTCTTAGTTAGATTAGGCCCAGCAGTCTTTAAATAATATCGTCATCACCATCTTCACGACGAGGCGAGCCAGACTGTCCAGTATCCTTCGTCACTGTCAGTAAGAGGTTGTCGCAGCAACCTTAACATCATAATCTTACCGATAGCGGAGCGGGACCGTCAAGTAAACAATTCATAAGTCATAATCAGGAGATCCGAAATCTTCATGGCGAGCCTGCCAGGATTTTGGAGTCAGGTTCATCAACATCGTGTGCTTTACATTCATGAACTATGTAAGTACTTTAGAAATATGTCATCTACGCCGACGAGACCAGTAGTCACTGTTCTAGACGACGTGTGTGAAAGAGTGAAAAATTTTATAGACAGCAAAAAAATTCCGAGCATCCGAACGTAGTTCAACATAGAGAGTACAAGGAAAATACAATAATCAAGATAACGACATATATCCACTGTGAAGAGCAGCCACGACTTAAAAGAGTCGTGATACAATTATATTACTAATACGACTGTACTGTATTGTACCATAATCAAGTATGGGAACGGCACGTAGGCCAGACGCCGCTTTACCGCCCATAAGAGACCCGCCCATAAGAGATCCAGCCCAGCATAACCACGAGCTTGGACAGGAGACTGTAGAAGCCATGCAACATCTGGGAACGGCGATGGCCAACACCATCACGCAGGAATAAGATCGCAGAGAGAGGAATAGAGTCTTTAGGCGGGAGGTACGAGAACTAACCCAGCGGGTAAAACCATGTGACGGCCTTCTCCCTGAGGAGGTACGGCAATTTCTAGACGAAACCCGCCGGGTATGGGAGGCTACCGAGGGCAACCTCTACGGCATACCCGTCTACATAGTTACATGTGCATCGAGAGGCCAGCTGTCAAAGGCCATTGATCAGTATTCCATGGGAAAGTGCGTGACACGGTAACGTACGAAGAACTGAAAGAGTTCATCACTGTAAATTTTGTGTCAGCGAACGAGCAAGAGAGGGTCAAGTACGACCTGGAGGCTGTCAAACAATGCCGCAGCGAAACAATGGTTTCGTTCAATGGATGATATACGGAGATGGCAGCGAGGGCATATCCAGAAGAGAATGTAGACAACAAAAGGATAATACTGTCGGCATATATAAAAGCGCTGAGCGACTGAGGAATGGGGCTACGCATAGTGCGTAAGAAGATCAACGACGTTAAAAGGGCTATGGAGCTAACTGAGGAGGAAGAAGGCTGCAAAGACTTGTTGCAGGCTATGAACATTTCACCTCGGAGGGAGGAGAGTATGGAAGTAAATATGATAAACGAGGATGAAGGTAAAGATGTATGGGCCGTAATAAGTTCCATGAGGAGGCAAATGGCGCAGCAAACCAAGCTTATTGAGCGTCTATGTTCAGTAATTGAAAACCTCCAGAGCGGACCAGTGTTTTCGCCACCACCACAAGCAGCACCGCAACGCAAAGAGCGAGCCAAGCCACAACAACGCACGGCGAAAGCTACGCCCAAAGCACCAAAGAAGCAAATCACCTGCTTCAATTGTGTCCGGCAAGGACACTATAAAAACGAGTGCGAACAGCCTATTCAACCACCGCGAAGACAATCAGCACCGAAAGCCCGACAACCACGTACTCAATGTCCACCGATGACCTGCTTTTCATGCGGAAAATTAGGACACCTAGCTCAAGATTGCTATGCAACGCCAATGACACCATCACCAACTAGGCGTCAGGTGTGCTATAGATGTAACAAGGTAGGACACTACCAATATGATTGCCCGTCACAACAACAGATGCCGCAGCAATGTGCAATGAAGCGTCCTCGGATGGAAGAACGCTGAGACGAACCTATGCAAATAGATGAGGTCGGTAATTATCGTTGTGACAATGATAGTGATACAAATAACGGACTCGAGCCCACTCCGCGGGCATATTCATGAAACACCCGTAGAGATTTCGTGAATAGAAACAAAATGTTTGAGGAGTATGAAGACCGTGATGGCTTCGTACTCACTGATTCGCATACGGACAGGTATGGCCGTTATTCATACGGCGACGGAGGAGCCCTGTCTGTAGATGGAAGACGTCAATCATATGCAGAAGCAGTGAATAATGGACGACGGAGTTCGTTAAATGGATTCGGAGGGGATCAGTAGTGACTGAACGATTCCTAATCCGGCTTGAAATCGAACCAAGCAGTCAGGGAAACAGGGGTGAGTATGTAGATGCGTTAATCGATACTGGTGCTAGTACTTCCCTTGTTAGAAAGGATGTATGATCGGCCATTGAAAAAGGCTAAAACATTATTAGCAGTAAATGGTTCACCAATAGATATTTTGGGGGAGACTCAAATTAAATTCAAGAATGCCCGGCCTATTCCAAGTGTGATTGTGAGTAGCATGAGGCATGAATATCCGATTGGGGCCGACGCCTTGTACTTGGGAAATGCAAGGATTGACTACAAGACCAAAGAAGTAGTATGGTTTGGTCGAGTATACCCGTTTAGAATTCCGTATAGAAGTCAAAATGATTATGTGTATGCCAGTTGCAAAGAAACGACCGGATATGCAGTTATTGACAAAGTACTAAGTGACTGCCAATAATTTCGATACGGCTCATCCAACCACGTTAGGACGTGTACCCAAGTTGAAATGTACAGTTCCGACAGGAGATTATCCAACTATTAGACAGAAGGCCTATCGTTTACCGTTGGCTAAACAGTATTTGGTCAAGAACCAAGTTAAAGAGATGCTAGCCGCGGGCGTCATAAGACCATCGTCATCACCCTGGGCGTCACCCATAACTCTGGTACCGAAAAAGGACGGTGACACCAGATTTTGTGTTGACTATAGAAAATTAAATTCTGTGTGCCGTAAGGATAGTTATCCATTACCAAACATATCCGATATATTTGATTCCATGAGAGGCGCAACGATCTTTTCTACGATGGACTTGAAGTCTGGTTATTGGCAGATACCCATGGCCAGCCAAGATATCGAGAAGACAGCGTTCGTTTGCAGTGAAGGTCTTTTTGAAAGGATTCGGATGCCTTTTGGTTTTTGCAACTCAGGTGCCGTATTTCAGAGGGCAATGAACGACATTTTCAGAGATTATGTAGGAAAATATGTGCATGTTTTTGTCGACGATATAGTCGTATACTCACGAAATCTGTCGGAACATGCACATCATTTGCGCCTGGTCATGCGCAAGATTCAGGAATATAATTTACAGGTAAAGAAAAAGAAATGTGACTTTGCCAGTAAGTCTGTTGACTTGTTAGGGTACGACATTTATGCGCACAGTGTAGCTCCACAGAGTCAAAAGGTCAAAGTCATATGAGAAATGTCACCACCCTGGGACGTGGGTGAAGTTCGTAGTTTTCTCGGAGCTACAGGTTATTACCGATCTTGCGTAAGAGGCTATGCCGAAATTGCCAAGCCTCTGATAGAATTAACAAAGAAGTATAAGAGATTTGAATGGGTTAAGCATGAACAGCAAGCGTTTGAGAAATTTAAGAACTTGCTGTGTAGTGAGACCGTACTCACTTATCCGAATTTGAATGCCCCGTATAGGTTGTATACTGATGCGTCTAGTTATGCAATAGGTGCGATACTAGTGCAGGTTGATGATAAGCGTATAGAGCATGTCATACAGTATGTTAGCTCTACTCTTAAAGACAGTCAGTTGAATTGGCCCGTAATAGAAAAGGAAGCTTATGCTGTGATATATGCATTAAAGAAGCTTAGGCCTTATCTATTTGGTGCGCAGTTTACCGTGTATACTGACCACAAACCCCTAAAGAGTTTGTTTGTGGGAGAAGTTAAGAACACGAAAGTGTAGCGCTGGGCTGTACTGATTTCTGAATACAGATGTAAGATAGAATACATCCAAGGCTCGAAGAATATTTGAGCGGACATGTTGTCCAGGTTACGTCGTCCGGTAGAAGTCGCCACGTTAGACACTGGTGATTACGTCATACCAGAGGTAGACGAAGGCACCTTACCTCACATTCCTTTAGAGGTATATGACATACCATATGAGGAATTATGTGCCGAACAAACCAAGGAATACCCAGAGTTATTTAAGAATACACCGGAGGAGTACATGGTAAATAATGGCATATTGTATTCTTTGATTACACCTTCAGCGTTAGACGCTGAGTACCCCAGGATCTTACTACCTACCCTGTTCCGTGAGAAAGTGCTCCAGTATGGTAAGAGATTCTTTTGTCTGGATATCTTTGAGAAAGGATGTGGTACGTATGCTTGAATCGTGTACGAGGTGCCAGGTCAACCAACCTGTCACTACTCGACCTAAATATAGTGAGATGCCACTGGCCAGTTATCCAAGTCAGATAATTGGTATGGATTTGATCGGACCACTTTTAGAGTCGAGCAAAGGTAATAATTAAATTATGACGGTAATCGATCACTGTTCTGCCTGGGCAGAAGCATATCCGATTGCGGCTAAGACGTCTCAAAATGTAGAAGATAAATTCTTCAACGAATATGTCGCTCGTCATGGTGTCCCTGAGATTCTGATTACAGATCAGGGTAAAGAATTCTGTTCTAATTCTTTGGAGCAGCGATTCCACGAACATGGTATTGATCATAGACGATCGAGTCCGTATCACCCACAGACTAACGGACGTACCAAGATGTTCAATCGCACTCTTAAAGAATTGATCCAGAAAGGTGTGATCAACGAATCTCGTGCATGGGAGGATGAGTTGGGCGCAGATTTAACAGCGCATCGCAACACTCGTCACTCCACGACCGGATATACGCCATTCTATCTGACGTATGGTCGACGTGCAAGACTTCCGTTTGCTATTCCGCTCGATGCTTCGCATGATCTTGGCGAGAGACTAACCTGTCTTAATAATGCCTTACTGCGTGCTCGAGGAGAAATGGCCAAGTCTCGAGAAGTACACCGAGAACAGATTGACAAGCGTGCAAACACTGGTGAGTTTAAGGTTGGCGATTCAGTGGTCGTAAAAGCTGAAGAGAGGATGAAGTTAACATCTCGCAGTGACCCTGAGTATGAGATCTTTAAGATCAACGGACCTGTGGCCCATGTCCGCCATCAAAGGTCTGGGAAGGTACGCGTGCTCAATATCTTCAAGCTACGTGTAGTCGACTCAGAGATGTGCTGGGACAAAGTAAGACCACGCCCTATTCGTAACCCTGCAAAAGGTACGAAAGCCAGCCATCATCCACAAATTGTGCCGTTGCCCGAGTGTACCTTTGCCAGTAACCGACTCCAATTTAACACCTTGTAAAGTAGCTCGTAGGATGCGACCAGCTTCTACCTGGGAGACAAAGGTGCGTAAGGTGGTCGACATGGATGTGGATCGACCTGGTACAAGTAACAATCCAAAGTATGAGTCACCGATGGATATGTCAGAGACTCCTAGTGATGTATTGATGGACACCTCGGAGGATGTACCCGAGCCCGCCATCGAGCCAATGGAAACACTTCCATCGCACTCCTACAATCTGCGCAAGCGCAGTCACGCTCCTGAGTTCAGCTCAGATAGTAAGCGTGTTAGGATTGGTGCATTTGGCCGATCTGTAGACGATGACTTTGTCAGTCAAATTGAAGCCGTTATAAGGCGGCGTAGCATGAGATGATTTTAATCTCTGCTTAATTGCTGATAATAGTAACCACGCACTTATTGAGTAACATTGCGTTTAAAAATTGAACAATGAAAATGTTGGGAATTGTCGTGTTAGTAACGGTTTTCGCACATAGTTTATGGAAAAGACTATATTAAGTAAATTCATTAAAGTAGATGACTATGCAACCATAACCAGAATGTTGCACATCACCGCCTCCGTTTTGTCTGTCATTAAAATGCAATTGTGGTTATACTACCCCTGGGTAATGATGTTATCTACCGCAAAGTGGGTACCTATAAATGGACGATTTTCAGATGATTATCATAATTTTGCAGGAGGTGAGTGGAAATACGGACCATAACAACAGTATGACATTATGTAAGTCTCTTGACTTGGTCAGTTATCTGGCGCCAACGAGACATCGAGTAAATTGTTTGCCCATAAGAAAATAGGTGTTGTTTTGCAAACCTTCGGCGAAACTATCGCGATACAGTGTGGAGGACGACTGATGGACCGGTGTGTTGTGAAGAATGGTCTGTATGCGTTAATGTCGAGTGGGTGCGATTATAGTGGGAAAGGATGGCGATTCGAACCTATACAGTCTTACAGTCGGACTTATAGTCGGATCGGTCTTGCCGTAGATGTCCCTAGATTGGATGTGGCCGGGGTGCTAAATCAATCTCTAATCATTAACCATCTAAAGATTCAAAAGTGGGACCATTTACGTCAGACTAAATATGTGCCACTAGCACCATTATCGGAGGTCGACCCAGCGATGGTTGACGGCATCGGCATACGATCTGTGTTTTCCTACATGACGGCCTCCGTCGTCGCATTAATTGTGTTTATATTTATCTGTTATAAATGTGGAATCCTGAACCGCATGTGGAAGTGCTTTACACGAAAGCCACGTGCGGGCAGGGATTCCGGGAGCCAGGTCCGCTCAGTTCCGACGGCCGCAGCTGCCTGCAGCACTGCCTATTCCATCGGATGTACCTAACAGAGGGTCGTCGCCTAACATCAACTCTGGGACTATGATCGACCCTACGGCAGATGGCTGGGTGGACGTGGAACTCAATGTTGAGGATGAGGACTTATAATATGTTACTGTATATTCACCAATTATCGTACTGTTTATCGTATTCAGTGTTGACTTACTTAATTGATATCTAGTTACGATTCTAATACTTTACTGTTTATTTGAATTGATTATGGTATTGTTTTGTTACATTGTTGTATTTAACGTATTTGCTATTAATTGGCTTCACTATTATAGTACGGTTTAGATTGTTATTTGTCAGTAGGATTACTGACGAATTGTTTGCATTATTGTCTTATTTTATTTAGGATTGTATTTTGGTATGAATAGCCCTGGTATAGGGAAATAGTTTAGATGAAAGTTGTTGCTGTTCAGTCGGCACACACTTTTATAATATTCAGCAGTTGTTCGAATAGATAGTTTAGAAAATAATCAATGCATAAGAATCACTGGAATCGAACGTGACAAAGGGACTTAGTTGATGACGTAGGCATTCTAGATTCTCATGAGAATAGAACAACATCAGCTGGCAATGAGATCATACAGCTCATGTGCCTATTAACTCTAGCATCCTACAGGCTTATCCATCAATAGGCAATGGACAGGACATGGACATTGTAGCGTCCTGTAGGAATTAATAACATAATCGAAATTTGTATATCAACTATATGTCACTCATACAATGGCATGCAACAACAACACATTCCGTAATGTTGTTAGTTAGCTGACAGATCGCATCAAATCAGAACCAGCTACCACCGCTTTGTCTATGTGAGGCGTCATCTCCATAGAAGAATAGCACAGAGTTTGATTGGTCAGAATGACATCACGATCAATGAGAGTCGATCAAACTCTGTAACAAAGAATTATATGGAATAGATTTTGAAGTTGAAATTGAAATACAGGGATCGTTGATTGGTCAGAACGACCAACATTTATTAGGTAGGAACTTCTAGGAAGGAATGAGCAGAAGTTGATTGGCGGACTGATTGTCCGGGCCAATCAAGCTGTGCTCATAACGTACCTAGAAGAATCATCAGAACAGATTCGGGTAGAATCTAAATATTTAGATATGTATAGAACCTCAGATTTAGAGATTCTAAATACTATATAAGAGGCACTTTCAGTTATAGAAAGTTAATCAATCCACCATCGTGATTCACGGAACATCTCGCTGGTGTTCCGTTAGCTGATAGCGGTAGACGTAGTGCAGCATAGAATTTGCTTGATTTGTACCAGCAAGGTACCAGTTGTATTTGAGCAAATTGTGCTCCAGTTTAAATCTCTTTATAAGTTCTGTACAGTTAGGTTATCTTTAATAAAATCATCATCTTACGTATATGTAAGACACTAGTTCGGTTTAGTTTGTTCAAGTAAGAATTAGCGTTAGGAGTCTGATCATAGAGTTGGAAGAAACATCCAATCCTTACCAGTAGATCTTCTTAGTCAGATTAGGCCCAGCAGTCTTTAAATAATATCGTCATCACCATCTTCACGACGAGGCGAGCCAGACTGTCCAGTATCCTTCTTCACTGTCAGTAAGAGGTTGTCGCAGCAACCTTAACATCATAATCTTACCGATAGCGGAGCGGGACCGTCGAGTAAACAATTCATAAGTCATGATCAGGAGATCCGAAATCTTCAATATGTTCAACAAGATCGTCATCATTACAACGGTTGAGGCCGATTTTGCCCTTTTTGTCGAGCAAAATTTTTTGATTTAATAGTTTGTCACTGTTTCCAGTAAAGATATCGTTTAATAGGTGACATAGATATGATAGCTAAATGAAACAGATCACGATGTTGTGGCTGTTTCCCACTGGGTCTTCAGTCAGAATGTTTTCTACTATATCATTTTCGTTGGAGAAAACTATGTTCGCGGTATTGGTTCTATCCTGGCCACCTAACTTTGTTGAAAAGGTTATCGGTCGGTACAGATCGGGGTCCTCTATTGCATCAAAAATATACTTGCTTTGTGCATTTCACTAGCATTGCAGTGTGTATGTCACCAATATATTTCCGGGTAATAAGCTCTTCACGTCTGTTTAAGAAGGTAGCAAGATTTAAGTTTAAAATATTCTTTACAGTTTTTCTTTAATATGCTTGAATGGGTGTCAGGGTCTGTACTGCTTCTTGCGCTGATTTTCTACTGACTGGGTTGCCAGTTCTGTTGATTTCTTTATCTTTACAAGTATTTGATACTCAATGAACCAAATTTGATCTGTTACGCTCTGTTGGTGCAATAGTGCAATTTTCTCATCACTGGCTGCTCTTAATTCTGTCTGTTCCTCTCTCTCTCTCTCTCTCTCTCTGTTAAGGAGTTTGGCCTGGAGAAAAAGGATGGATGGAAAAATTGTTGGACTGACCAAAAATATAAGCTGCTTTTCCTAGCCCATAGCTAATACTGCACATATCTTTTTGCAAGAAATATTCCTTCTTTTGTATTTATCATCCCGCGTATATTTTTGTCATAAGTCGCTTGTATGCCTTTATATAACTTCATTTTTTCATGAAACAGTTGAGTTTATTCTCAGAATTATAATAACCTCCGGGCACGCTATTTACCATTGATGCCTTGCATCAATATGTGTACTTGTTTCTCTAGGTGGTGGGGTGGGGATAGAGGGCCAGTCTGTGAAATTAAAACTAGGAACGGAAATTAGGTAAAAAGTCTTGAAATAAAAATATGTTAAAAGACTATAAATAACTTAAGATAATTGCATGTTATTAATTAAACAAGAACCGGCAAAAACTGAACTTAAAATCTAGTATTTGCAAACAAAAAATCCTGAATTGAAATTAGAAATTATAACCTGTTGCTGTTAGAAATAATAAGCTGAATGCAAATGTCACTGTATATGGATTAATGGGCCTACAAGTCACGTCGTCAGTCACTAGCCGCGAAGAAACTCTTTCATACCTTTATGCTAAAACTAATTAATATTCTATTTGGTAATTAATGGCACAGTTTGAGAGTTAGAAATTTACAATGGTATTTCCGCATTCGTGTGTAGAACCTCAGGAACCGTATCACCGACACTGCACCAACTTCTCTTCTTCTCCACGCCTTCAAAACTTATTTATACAAACATTTTCGCAACACAGCAGACACAACGCAGTTCCCGAACGGATGTGCAACATGTCCGCACCTATGGCACTCAGTTTAACCAGTGCAAACTTCGGGAGAAGATGAATTTGAAGACCTGCTAGACTATCCAGCAGAAGATAAACATGCAACTATGTAACCCTGCACGACCTCACACAATTCACCTTTCCAGAGTATCCATCTCTGTCTGGCGTCATATGACATCACAATCAGCTAAGCGGCGTGTAGGATGACGTCATGTTCATTACGTCATAAAAGATTCTATATGGCCCATCTTTAACTTTTAATAGTCCGAGACCTACGAATTGTATGTCTCTACTATTTAATGAACATGCTGTTGAACATTTTGAAACTAATTTGACTGGGCGCTGTTGCTGCCATAGGTAACAACAGCACCCAGTCAAATTAGTTTCAAAATATTCAACAGCTTACCTGTATAGTTTTCTGGAAATTAATAGTCGGGGAGTTCAGAGATCGATCGATTTCAACACGAACGAGGTGTGGGTGGAGCTTAGCTAGAGATAGGCGGGGCATAGGTAAAAATGGAAAGGTCCATTTTTGTAGAACTGATGTATGCAGAGGCATCTATAACAACGTTCTGCATTTAAATGCGCACTACTGAACCTGTACCGCTGTGATCCAGAAAGATAAACCATGCTGGATAGAATCAGCATTCAGTACCAAGTGACAGAGGGGTTTACTCGATAAGATGGCATCCAGCAAGCACATGCAGAAAGTAAACAATACATCGTTTAGGTAACCATCTAATTTGTCAGATATGCTGTGTAAATGTGTACGGTCTACGTAAGCTATTTTTAATCTGCCGGAAGGGCATTCTTCTTTCAGGACGCACACCTAGGCATAATGGTAATAAACATCGTATATGGTCGTACAACAGATCCGGACACTCATAGTATTTATGCATTTAATCTAAATAACATTAATTTGTCATAATCTTAGCAGTATTGTATGAAGAACCATAAGCACGTTCTTAGCGGATAACTAGCCTCATCTCATGATATCTATACAGATGATCTAATAGGCTACTCGTAAACTATGCGTGAAATTTAAATCTTTTTATCATCTCGTCAAAGAAAGATATTCAGGCTTTAGTAGCTAAGTGTTGGTACATTTCTGCAACTTATGATGGCTGCCATGATTTACTTTTCAACCAATCAGAAATAAAACTAGCGCGCCTGCCTCGGTATACGCACTCAGTCATAGACGTGCCATCTACAGCTTGACATTGTGATAAAAAAAAGCAACCATACAGGCAGGCTGTTGAATATTTTGAAACTAATTTGACGGGAAGTTGTTGCTACCTTAGGCAGCAACAACTTTCAGTCAAATTAGTTTCGAAATATTCGACAAGATACTTATTACATAATAAAGAATGTAGTGCATCGCCACTTACATGACATCACACACTATCCCTAGAGGAGACAAGATGGTGGAAATCCCGGTTCAACACAAACGCGATATTACAAGGCAGATAATTGCGATACAGATAAGGGAATGTGACAGGATATAAAACTGATATGGAAACTACAAACCATAATCTATCGGTGCAATACAACATTTGAGATAAGATTAACACCGCTTTAATAGTAAGATATGTTACTGGCAAACATTCAAATTAAACTGTTGATGCATCAATAGTATATCTCTAAAATAAAGACTGTGTTAGAACGGTCTGATGTTTTCGGATTTAAATAATAAAGTAATTAATGGTTGTAATGCTCAATGTAGGAATCTAGTTCATCTATCAATCATATGACGTCGTAATCAACACTGTAACATTTAGACTGGCGTCATAATCAATTACGTCATGAATGACATGATTTAGTCCACAATAAGTGGTTTAAAGATGTTGTGAGGACTAGATACCCGATCGCTCTGATTAACTTGACAATCATATTACAGATTCTCCTTTATTAAAAGAACAAAATGCTTTTAAAATTTTTGTAATCGGCCCAGCCAAAGCCGAGATAAGCATATAGCAACCACCTTGACAACCAAACGTTTTTAGCTATGCGCTAGAGTTGTGACGTCACACCGGGATGACGCCAATTCCTATTACGTATTAGTCTAGATTATTATCTCGGGGAGCATAGCTAGGCTCTCTACTGCTGTGCATATTAGGCACCTATGCACCTATTCTTTGACAATTCATTGTTCACAGGGACACTACATTGTTCGAGATGCACTAAGGTTCTATAATATCGAAGTTGATGATATTTTTGTTGACTAAACTTAAAGGACAGACCTCATGGTCACGGTGCCTGGCATCACAATTCTAACGTACAGGCCTCAGTGCACGTACGATCGCAACTTACCATTGTGTAGGCTTATGAATAAATTTATGATTGCAATATAGCAGTTGCTCCAGTTATGTGTTTAAAGTTAACTAAAATGTCGGGTAAATATAGATCTAATCTAAACTAATCTATTTCCGTATAGTGTACATTGACAGTACACGGTTTTCACTGCCGTCCGCGCGCTTATAGTACAACTTAAATAATATATACTGTTGAATATTTTGAACAGAATTGGGTTGGATATCAAAATATTCAACATAACGCTTCTTGTATCATGTTCATATGGTTCTAACTAACATATTTGTGTTTTTGCTTAGGGAGCATTTAAACTTATTTATGAGCTGCACTGTAAGTAAAGATGATACGCTAGCGACCTCTGAACATCTCAGTTCACCTACCTATTTAAAATTTGTTCATCCGATACAGTTTTGCTTTTTCATAACATTGAAATATGAGTGTATGCTACTTCCATACATGGAAGAAGTTGGTTTGAAAATGATATAGTTCATACGGTTGTCACAGGCGTGACGCCCCCCCCCCCCCCCACACACACACCAACGTACGTGTTGACCCGTACATGCCTCTACATTATTATTATACAAACACATTGCCAAAAGCTTATAGGTAAACAATTACAGTCTAATCAGTAATCACGGGAAATTTCACATAGGACACACTGACAAACTTATTGTACATTCGTAATCTTCAGAAAAGGTTGTAGCTGCACTTTGTAGCCTATACATTTAGATATGACTAATAGTACAATTATCGCCATCGTCAACCTCTCCCACCCACCTCGATCATCAAGCTCACATCCATCCATCCCAGCCCAGATATTACATAGTACACCCAGTCCTTGCAAGAATGGTAATGGATCCGCAATTAGGCCTACTAGACTACAGAGTATTTGTCATATGCATTGAAATAGTGCCGATTTTCAGCATTGCCCAAGGTTTACCGTAGTCATAGGCCTATTATTATGCGACTATAGCTATCCATGAAATCATTAAAAATGAGTAAATATCATAATAGATTTTAAAAAATCATGATTTTTTATTTCTTGAAGACTTAGCTTCAACCTGACATAATTTGTGTTATGGTAGGTGAAGTCTACCCTGTTAAACGCACGTTTTAAAATATGTTACCTTTGTACTACAGACAGAGAAATATTGACCCAGCTCACAGCGCCGTTCCCGGTGTGACGTCACAGCGAGTGGTGATGTGATTCAGATTGAGGCGTCATTTAATCTCGTTATCCGGGCTGCCTAACATATGTTTCTCACTCCAAAGTGACGCAATTGTGTTTAAATAGTGTAGTAGACCATAAAATTAATTAAACTCGTTATCGACCGCAAGTCCTCACAAGACCTTTAATAGTCCGTCAGGTTTTACGAATTGTATGGATTTGCTATTTACGGAACATTTTGTTGAATACTTGTAAAACTAATCTGATTAGGCGCAACCAGTCAAATTAGTTTCAAAATTTTCAATAGCTTGCCTGTATAGTTTTCTGGAAATTGGTTCAGAGAGTGCAGGGATGGATTGATCCCAACACGAGCAAGGCGTAGTTGGAACTTAGCTAGGGATGGACAAGGCGTAGCTAAAGCTGGATCCATCCATTGCCAGAATCTGGTCATATTTTCAGACCATATATATAAATGAATGACGTGATTTAGTCCGTCATAATTGCTTATTAGCCCGTCAAGCTATACGAATTGTATGTCTTTACTATTTAATAAACATTCTGTGTAATATTTTTAACCCAATTTGGCTGGGCGCACCCAGTCAAATTAGTTTCAAAATATTCAACAACTTACCTGTATAGTTTTCTGGAAATTGAGATTCAGAGTGCAGGGATTGATTAATCCTAACACGGGCAAAGCGTGGTAGGAGCTTAGAAAAAGATGGGCTGAGAATAGCTAACAGTGGATTGCCAGAATCCGGCCATGTTTTCAGAACATATAGGCTTATATAAAAGTTCCGCCTACATATACCCAAAATCATTTTTCCATGTGAGTATGCTTGATGTAGCGATTGGAGCAAGAACTAAGCGCAATAAATTGACATAATTCTTATATCGAAATACTGGTTGCCTGGTCTAGCAGTTTGGAAAAACAAATTGTTTAACACATTGGTTATGTTTATTTATATCCATGAATTCCAACTTGTTATATTTAATTTTGTGAGTCCTCAAATAAATATTAGAACTTTCTCTATGAGGATTTAGTATTTCTCGGTGGTCACAGTATCTCCAGTTAACAACGAGCACATCATACTGTCCTGTTCAATGTCACTAAACCTATTTTTGGTATTACCAATTTTTAGTCACCTATTCTAGCCGGAGCAGGTCTTGGAACAAAATAAATCTGATTGACATTTGGCTAAATATTCCCACAACCCTCTCAGAGAACCCTTGCACGCCATATGTTTCATCATCGTTGAGGTAACCTCCATTTATTTTCAAATGCAAATACAGTTTTATAATTTTCAGGCACTGTCAGTACTGTCATCGAGTTATATCCACACCTCTTCCACAGTACAGAAAAGTAGCAGAAGCGTCTACTGTTATCCATTACCCACATTGGAATCACGACCAGATGATGTGAAAGAAAAACTGTTGAAAATGAAAGAACAGGTAATGTTGTGACTGAATGGACCTTTACAGTTTTAACTATGCCCCGCCCATCTCTATCCAAGCTCCACCCACTCTACGCCTGTGTTGAGATCAATCGATCTATGAACTCCCTGACTATCAATTTCCAGAAAACTAGGCAGCAACAGCGCACAGTAAAATTAGTTTCAAAATATTCAGCAGCATGTTTATTAAATAGCAAAGACATACAATTCGTACAACGTGTCGGACTATTAAGCGCTAAAGACGAACTATTTCGAATCATTCATGACGTCGTGATTATGACGTCATCCTACACTTCACTTAGTTTATTATGACGTCATGTAATGGATGGGTGAACTAGAAAGATGAATTCTAATAGAAATACATTTTAGAGCATTTCACTTTTAGTTGCGACTCGGAACAAGTATAAGATTAAGTATATTTGTCTGTCGGTCTGTCTAATTTTCGATATGGGCGACAAAGCTGCCTAAGTCAAAACTATAGCTTGTCGCACATGTTATTAAATCTCAAACTTCTAGAATGTGTCCACATTGGGAGAAAGAATTGTGAATAAAGGACGTGATATACAAACATCTATCTGGCCATACTCTAAGCCATCATGTCCAAAACTCCTCTTGAAATAAATAGTTTAACGTACGGTGTTCAGCCACCAATCAGATGTCAGTTATGTATGGATAAACACCCCACAATAATCATTAATCGGCTATATTAGAAGCGGGTGCTGAAAAGCCTTAATTGCTTTGCTCAGGCATAAACAATAATAATAATAATAATAATAATAATAATAATAATAATAATAATAGTTTGCGGTCGATTGACCTTTCCAGTTTATCCATCCATCATATGATATACGTCATAATCAACTACGTGACGTGTATGGTGACGTCATAATAAGTGCGTCATGAATGACTCGATTTAGACCGTCTTAAATTCTTAATAGTCCGTCAGGTTGTATGAATTGTATGTCTTTACTATTTAATAAGCATGTTGTCGAATATTTTGAAACTAATTTGATTGGGCGCTGTTGCTGCCAACAGCTCACAGTCAAATTAGTTTCAAAATATTTAACCGCTTACCTGTAAAGTTTTATGGAAATTTAAAGCCAGGGATTGATCGATTCCAACACGAGCGATGTGTGGATGGAGCTTAGCTAGAGATGGGCGGGGCATAGCTAAAACTGGAAAGGTCCATTGCGGAACATAGCCTGAGTTTTCTGATCATATAAATATTTATGATATGACTCCAGTCATATCAGAATTGCTATATTATATTCTATAGAACAGAGTCAGAAAACTCGGACTATGTGTAAACGTATATTGTGTGGTCTAATGTTCTTGTGTCAAAGCAAAGGGCACGTACACGTTAAACAAATAGATGACTGACACAGAGCTTCACAAATGTGCACGAAACCCCATAAAGAATACTTAAAGACACAGATTGAACACATGGATGGATGACCCACCCCCACACACAGACTATTTCCAGTCACGAGATACGTATAGAGAAACCATGCCAATGGATGAATCCAGTTTTAGCTATGGCCCGCCCATCTCTAGCTAAGCTCCACATACTATTCGCCTGTGTTTTAGCGTCTAAGACAGACTAAATCAAGTCATTCATGACGTAATTGATTATGGCGTCATCCTACACATCATATCGTTGATGATGACGTCGTATGATTGATGGATAAGCTAGATTTCTCCATTGGGTGTACTACAGCGAAACGGGGCTAGTGCCATTACGGCATACACACTAAACACATTATACAAACCACAACTATATACTGGTTTGTATATAAACACAGAACTATATGTCAATTTACAGATAATTTATATGTAATGAAACCCATAGCAAACAGTATCCAGATACATATAATAGCAATACTTATATTTTCTGAATTGTTTTTTATGAATTACATTTGTATGCCTCATATATATATATAAATGTGTGTGCGTGCGTGTGGGTGGGCGGGCGTGCGGACGGGCGTGTCCGCCTGCGTCTCTGTTTTGTTCTGGATGCCAATGGTCAAGATCACATTTACCTAATGTTACTCAGTTGATGGCAGTGTGTTGATAACTCTGAAGTGATACTAACCCACAATTGGTTTAAGGCTGCCCTCCCGGATCTGAGGAACCATGTTCACTTTGAGGTCAAGAGGTCATAGTGACCCAATTAAAAAAACCCGTTTCGATATCTTCCGAATAATATCTCCATTTCTCCGGAACGTGTCTTCAGTGGACTTGAGTAGGATCCCTGATAACGCAGCTTACTGGGCCGATGCTGGGCCGATACCGGGCCGATACTGAAAGTATCGGCATGGTATCGGCCCAGCATCGGCCGGTAAGCTGTGTTATCTGGGATGATTTTGCTGTCAAAAAGTCAACGGTTAAGGTGATGGTGACCCAATTAACAACATTTTGCTGCCTTTTTCTATGATAGCTCAAGTAATACTTAATGTATTCTCATCAAAATTAGGTGGAAGGTTGGCATTGTGCTTTCGAATAACAGTATTGGGTTTTTTGGTCAAAATAAGGGTCATTGTCATGTTGACCCAATTACTGAAATTCTGCTGTGTTTTGAGATGAAAGTTCACGTTCTACTGAACCGGTTGACAACAAACCGGGTCTGTATTATGATGGGTGTGGGGGGGGGGGGTGTGGGTGGTGGGTGTTAAGTAACGTTTATTGATTTTGACAAAAAAGAACAAATGTCATGGTTACCTAATTAAGAAGAGTTTCAGCATTCTCTGATTGTCATTCTTGTTTATCTAAACTTTTTTTTTACAGACTGGTTTTGTCCCTGATTTTATGCTGTCACTGTCCAGTAGGCCAGAAGAGTTCCGAGTTTTCTTTGAATACTACAAACTGTTTATGAAGGATGGAGGTAGTAGGCTACTCTATTCTGTTTTTATTCAATAATGTTCCCAGGTTAATTGCCTCATGTTGTAGGATTACAGGTTAATTGCCCCGTGTTGTAGGATTACATGCCGATTTTCCATCTCCCATTTTGTAATCAGCTGAATCCATTCACTCGTACACATGACACTGATAATATAGATCTCTCTCAAATCAAAATAATATTAAATTTGACTGTATACTTATATGACTTACAACGGCATACGTAAAGCTTCGCCATGCATACAGCGCGAGGCAAAAAATGAACCGCTTCTGGGCAGTTCTTTCCTGAGCCAATCAGACAAGCATGCACCAGGCCTTCCCATTTTCTGCCACTCTTCCTCTAGCCTACTGTTATTGTCGATATTCCGTTCTTCTTATACCCTTACTTATCCCAGGTGGTACCTACCACATCAATGAATGGCCCTTTTTAGCTATGCCCCGCCCACCTCTAGCTAAGCTCCACCCAGGCTTCAACGTATTGGGATTGATCTATCCCCGAGTGCCCTAACTATCAATTTCCTCAAACTATACAGGTAAGCTGTTGAATATTTTGTAAATAATAGCAACATCGCCCAGTCAAATTAGTTTCTAAAATATTCAATAGGATATTTATTTAATAGTAAAGACATACAATTCGTACAACAACACATAGTCCGTCTTCAAATAATCTTTTTGCGTTCGTGACGTACTTACCTACGTCATGCATGGCGTCATTTATTATGGTGCCATTCTACAATTCACATAGTTGATTATGACGTCATATGATGGATGGAAAAAGTGGAAAGGTCCATTGTTACAGAAGAACAATGTTTGGTCCATTTTGTGTGTAGCTTAACATAGCTTGTACACGAGTATGTGTGGGTATGCCATTGTCTGCATTCTCCCCATTGAAAGGAGGGATCTGATTTGTCACCAAAGTATCTGACGTTAAAATCAAATCCCTCAAATCTTAGTTGACAATCCTACTAATGTAGCTCCATCACGAATACCTGAAAGGTTGTCACAAAATTGTACGAATTGTGTGTCTTTTACAATTTAATAAACATTTTGTTGAATATTTTGAAACTAATTTGACTAAGTCAGGGTAGTTTCAAGATTTTCAACAACTTATCTTTATAATTACCCTAGAATTTAGATGCTAAGGATTCAGATTTCAAAGGTTCAAATCGATTCCAACACGCGTAAAAAGTGTGCTAAGCGTGGTTGTGAATGGGTGGGGCATGGCAAGACATGGGTTATTAATCACACATATATACAGATGAGTAGATCTGTATTGTGAAGCAAAGAAGCAACTGATATATTGCTACTCGAGCAACTCCAGAGATTTGTTCAGATGCATCCTAAATGGACATAGCTAGGACTATTCTGCGTGCGTGCGTGCGTGCGTGCGTGCGTGCGTGCGTGCGTGCGTGCGTGCGTGCGTGCGTGCGTGCGTGCGTGTGTGTGTCATCACGTCTTCACGAACTAACAAGGTGTTATTACCTACCATCTTAGACTGTGGTGTAGTATGTCAGAGATACGCTTCCTCCTTCTGCGCTTGTTCTCCCTATTCCTCATCATCCACCACCTTCTCCTCTTCATCATTCTTTTTTTCTCCGTCTTCTTTGTGTGCGTTCGATATAGTTGTGGCGATTTGTATATCGTCAGTCCAATGCGAGACATGAATTGGGTAGTCTTTCTGAGGTCATCGGTTAGACCCTAAAGCTTGGTTTGTATGATTTCAAGCTGGACCATGTCTCTTGACGATGTGTAGCCCAGAGAGTACAGCTCTGCATAATGGGGTCTCGTGTCAGTAGAGCTGCGCGATATACCGATCTCACGTCGTAAACCGGTTTGATATGGTGACGGTTTGCAAACCGCTGTAATCATGCTCAAACCGGAAAACCGAGTAATAAAGGTTTCGGTTAAACCAATACTAATTAATCATTTTTTTACTTATAAATATTGCTACTAAGTTGGCTTCTCCATTGGTCTTGAGAACTGTCAATTTGTAGATCTAAAGAAGTCTCTTTTTGAAAAATTACAACTGAAATGACTGGCTAGTGAACGAAATCAGACATTGCAGCTGTAAATCTTCCAAAATAACCTTCCTTAGTCTGCAACTTGACAGTTTCCATGAGATAATTCACCTTTCCAGAGTATCCATCCATCATCTGACCTCGTATGACGTCATTATCAGCTCAGCGCGTGCATGATGATGTCATAATCATTACGTCACAAAGGGTTCCATATAGACCGTCATCAAATCTCAATTACTCCGACACGTTGTATGAATTGTATATCTTTGTAATTCTTTGCTATTTAATAAACATGCTGTTGAACATTTTGTAACTAATTTGACTGGGCGCTGTTGCTCCTTAGGCAGCAACAGCACCCAGTCAAATTAATTTCCAAATATTCAACAGCTTAACTGCGTAGTTTTTTTTGGAAATTAATAGTCAGCGTGTTCAGCGATCGATCGATCGCAACACGAGCGGGTGTGTGGGTGGAGCTTAGCTGTAGATGGGCGGGGCATAGCTAAAACCGGAAAGGTTCATTATAATTCCATTGACCAAATTTGTCCATTAAAGGGTTAAAACCGAAACCCATTTGAACATACAAATGTCAACATGTTCTATTCCAACTAAATTGTTTCTGATGAATGGCACTGTGTCTCTAAGCTTTCCAATATTTTGAAAATAATGAGACTGCAAGATGCAGCTGTTGTTTGTAGCACAAAATCTCAGTCAAAATAGCTTCGAAATATTTAATGGTGCGCGATAATATTTATAAAATTGTAAATAAATGACTTTCTATTGGTCTTTCGTATTCAGTGTTAACGTAATCTAAATGGTTATAAAAAGTTTTCGGTCTTAATTCTTGTGCGAATGATTTATTTTTAATTGCTAGAGGAGCATGTAGACTAATTGATAATGTGTGAATAAGGCCTGATTTATGTTGAACTTCTAATGTGCCGTGCCAGCGAAATTGACCTGAAAATTACCTAACTAGCGCGACAAAGAGTCGACGGATAAATCAACTTTTCTGGCACGACACGACTCACAGTCGTGCTTTTGAGCTTTCAAGTCGAGCTTACGCTCACTCGACTAAAGCGCAACTGTGATTTATATGTCGCACTTTTCATATTAGGTGGATAGAAATTGACATGAACCTGGACATTTTAGTTAACATACACATTTTTGTTTTAATCACTTCAGTATGAACCAAAATAGCTGCCAGAAAGTCTCCCAAATCCCCGCATGTGTTTTTATGGTAATTTCAAGATGGCCGCCAAAACGATGGTGGGAGCCATATAAAATGTCATTTAAATAAAGAACGCGGGATTTTCTTATCCGTACTTATTAAAAAATAATTAGAACCAGATAATAAGCTACAAATTTCATGCAATGCTTATGAGTTATTCTTTAAAAAACAACAATAATCCTAAACGTTACGGTAGAGCATCCGACCTTACATTGATTATGTAGTTGCTTCTTCATATTTCGAGCTGCTTTGGCAGTGGTCTTCACATTTACAATGGATATTGCATGCAATGCCTTTCTTAGAACAGCAAAACACGATGAACACAGACGGGTAGAGCTAGTGCACTGGCACCGGATATCCCGAAGTAGTTCTAAGGGTGTTGGATCTTTGTCAGTGATAATTGTTACTGATCCATTTTCTACTCTAAACCCATATTCTTCCTTGCCCAAGACAGTCTTTAGGTGACACCATGTGCTTACTTGGTGATGTACCCGAAGTCTATGGAAGTAAGCTGCTGTACTTGTGGATGGCATGCGTTCATGCGGTACATGTTTAGGAGAGATTGCAGTCAGGTATCTGAGATTGTCTAACCCATGAC
This sequence comes from Chaetoderma sp. LZ-2023a, assembly GCA_034401795.1. Classification (NCBI taxonomy): domain Eukaryota; kingdom Metazoa; phylum Mollusca; class Caudofoveata; order Chaetodermatida; family Chaetodermatidae; genus Chaetoderma; species Chaetoderma sp. LZ-2023a. Next base: position 20,148,157 of record CM067362.1, on the reverse strand, counting down.
TTCTTGACCCACCACTGTACACAGATTTAATGAAAGCCTCCCTGATAACTTTTATATCCTCCTTTGGTGTGGATGGGTCACCGAATACAAGCGCGTCTTTTTCCAACAATGATTGAAGCAGCTTCAGTTGTTTTATTTTGCCCATGCCGTCTAAAGCCGAAGTTGTATCACATCCAGACATACCATGGGCAAATGGGAGAGACATCGACAATTCTCTACCTAGCTTCGCTTTTACCAGCTTGATGCATATTTTGGTTGTCTAGTCTGTAGGAAAATATCAGCAGAACTGCCTGCGTGATAGAGAAGTAGGATTAAAATGGCTGTATCATCAGCAACAACTATTGTTGGTATTTGTGACAATGCTAGTAGTGAAGGGGGTCGCTGGACGCTATTGTTATGCAAATGAGCTCTTGACCTATTTAAGTACTACGTTCTGATTGGCTGTTCTGAATGAGCGGGTGGACGCTATTGTTCTAAATGAGCGGGTGCATGCTATTGTTCTAAATGAGTGGGTAGATGCTATTGTACATGCAGGTGTCCACTATTGCTCTAAATGTCTGGCTACATGCTATTGTGCGCGTCTGTTCACTATTTAAATGACATATGTGTGTTAATGCATAATTAGATTAATGCGTTTTTTAAAATAGGTATTGCCATGCGTGCGTAATGATGAATGTGTGCCGGATGAACGATGAATTTGTAGTTTAACATGTTAATTAGGTGGGCAGCAGCAGCAGCCCCCCTCGTGGTTGAATTAAAAAGTAAAATATTTTGAAACTAAGCGAAATTGTCGCTTCCTATGTCATCCAACATGACTTTTTAATAATGGCATACTACATGAACAATGGTCACGTATGACTTGCAGGTGACCAGCTGTGCACTATTGTTCTCCGGTCAAAATGATTAATGGTTTCAATATTTGACCCTATCCAGACCAATCAGGATTTAGAACAATAGCATCCAGCAGCCACCTGCATGAACAATAGCGCACAGCCGGTCATGTAGAACAATAGCGTGCAGCGCCCACTTATGAACAATAGCACACAGCTGGTTGGTGTCTGTTAAATATTTTGAAACTACCACAAATTGAAACTTCCTATGTCAAATTAGTATAAAAAAATATTTGCTTAAACTACCACTGCGCCACGATTTAGGTGTGAAAAATCAAAATGTTAAAAAATTATATCTGATGAATATTTTGAAACTAGCGTGAATTGTAGCTTCTTATGTCAAATTAGTATCAAAAGCTATTCGCTTAAACTAATACAACATGCTGCATGATACTCGCGCGTCTGATATGTTTTATTTTGTCTCAAATTGCGCCATTCGTGGTCAGTGATCTGATTCTTTGTTTTCTCGATAAATTTTATGCCTAAATATATACCGGCTGCGAAACAGAATTGATATTCTGCACGGACAGGTATAATACATTTTTTGACATGCTTGTACTCCTCTTTATCATCGCAATGCATATTTAGCAGATCCAAACACTTTCGATCAATAGCACCGCTGTGAATATCATGCCAACCACCAGAGTTGTAGTCCTCAATGCGAAAAACGTGAAACTCAAAGCCATCTGATAGCTTGCAGTTAGTGTTTGAGTAAATTACTTTTTCAATCGAATCCAAAATTTGATCCGTTGTAATTTTATTCCATGTCATAAAATCCATCGTGATAGGCATATCCAATGCCAATTGAATGATCTCAATTCTTACGTGGTCATTTGATTGAACATTGCTATAGGCGCAATAAGTATCGAGCAGAGTTTGAACCGCAGCTGATATAAACTCTGAATGAGTTAATGGCGAATCAGCAATAGGATATTTCTTAAATGATACGCTATATTCAGTACCGTCAATATGATTTTTTTACTACGGAACTTACGTATAGTCTTCGCCGTTATATAGTCCGAATAATCTATCAGACCACCACCTACCTGAGTTTGGATAGGAGCATATGCAATGTCATTATATAAGAGAAATTGATCATTATTGATCAATAGTTCATGGTAACAAATATCGATTATGATCATTATTAGTGAGTGGAATGCATACAGATATTTGATGCATATGGTTCGTCACATTTTGCGTGATTCGCTGTTCTGTTTGATCGAAGATAGACAAAGATAGTTGTGTAAGTACATTTGCATATTCTAATACATCAACGAACTGAGATTGTGTAGAAGAAAATACAACTTCATGCCATAAACAGTCAGATATTTGCTGCATAATATTCACATCCATCGCGATGGCATTAGGAGCGGGTACGAAGTCACTATCTAAATAATCAGTTAGAAATTGATCATTATTGCTCAATAGTTCAGTGTCAACATGCTGCAAATATTGATTAAGATCATCATTAGTAAGTGGAATATGTGATGATATTTGCTTCATAATGTTCGTCACATAGTTGCTAGTCACATTTTGCGCGATTCGCTGGTCTGTTTGATTGGAGATAGGCACCTGATGAGCATGGTCAAGTATGCTTTCACATGGTGTCCGATACACATGTTGTGTAGTGTCATTGTTTAATGCCATGTGGTCCTCATCGGCTATCTGTTGTAAGATGACATTAATAGCATTCTGTTGTTCGTTTAGTGTATCATCCATAATTGTGTAAATACATCGATATCCTAATGCTAAATGGTCAAATATAGTTTACTACTTGCTTTAAGAAACAAGATTGCTATTGAGAGAATAATTTCGCTATATATTGACAACTTCTTTACACCTCTCATTATTTATTTTACCACAATTCTATTAATGTCTTCAATCAATGTTATAGCAGTAGCGGACGATACATGTGTTTATGTTAAATCATATCGCTTTTATACTAACTAGAACACATTTTGTTCATACAGGTGGCCGATGCCCGCTATTGTTCATGCAGGTGTACGCTACTGTTCATAAGTGTCGGCTGTGCGCTATTGTTCATAAGTGGGTGCTGGACGCTATTGTTCTTAAATGACCGGCTGTGCACCATTGTTCATGCTGGACACTTGTTTTAAATCCTGATATGTCGAGATAGGGTCAAATGTCACAATTTAATACCATATAACTTACAAAAGTCATAAAATGTTATTTTCTGACTTTTCAAACCTAAAGTGTGGCACGGTGGTAGTTTAAGCAACTAATTTGACATAGGAAGCTACAATTTGTGCTAGTTTCAAAATATTCATCAGATATACGACTAAGGAATGAACTATATTTTAACATTTAAAATTTTTTTTTCAAACCTAAATCGTGGTGCAATGGTAGTTTAAGCGAATATTTTTTATACTAATTTGACATAGGAAGCTACAATTCACGCTAGTTTCAAAATATTCATCAGATATAATATTTCAACATTTTGATTTTTCAAACCAAAATCCTGGCGCAGTGGTAGTTTAAGTGAATATCTTTTGATACTAATTTGACATAGGAAGTTTCCATTCGTGCTAGTTTCAAAATATTCATCAGATATAATATTTTATCTTTTTGATTTTTCAAACCTAAATCGTGGCGCTATGTTAGTTTAAGCGAATATTTTTTGATACTAATTTGACATAGGAAGTTTCAATTCACGCTAGTTTCAAAATATTCAACAGATACCAACCAGCTGTGCACTATTGTTCATAAGTGGGCACTGCACGCTATTTTTCTAAATGAATGGCTGTGTGCTGTTGTTCATGCAGGTGGCTGCTGGACACTATTGTTCTAAATCCTGATTGGTTGAGATAGGGTCAAATATTAAAACCATTAATCATTTTGACAGGAGAACAATAGCGCACAGCTGGTCACATGCAATTCATATGTGACCGTTGTTCACGCAGTATGCCATTATTCAAAAGTCATGTTCAATGACATAGGAAGCCACAATTCCACTTAGTTTCAAAATATTCTATTTTTTAATTCAACCATGAGGGGGGCCGCCGGTGCCCACCTAATTAATACGTTAAACTACACATTCATCGTTCAGCCGGCACATGCTCGTCATTACACATGCATGTCAATACCTATTTTAAAAAACACATTAATCTAATTATGCATTAACACACATATGTCATTTAAATAGTGAACAGATGTGCACAATAGTGTGTATCTGGACATTTAGAGCAATAGCAGACACCTGTATGAACAATAGCATCTACCCGCTCATTTAGAACAATAGCATCCATCTGCTCATTCAGGACAACCAATCAGAACGCAGTATTTAAGTATGTCAAGAGCTCATTTGCATAACAATAGCATCGAGCGCCCCCCCCCCACTACTAGTGCTAATGCCTTCCTCACAATCACCACATCAGCATCACCTTCATCTTCTGCACGCTCCACTCCTATATCAGCATCTGTTAAATGCTTTGCGAGTAGCTTTATGGTGATCTTCTTATTATATGTGTTTGACAGAAATGCAGCTTTGTCTCCTGGAACAGGTGTGTTGTCTTGGACAGCCACGTCAGGGACAACTACTTGGTGAAGCCACCGTCGCTTCTGCTCTTGATCTTTGGTTAATGTGGTATCATAGCTGTCAAGGATCACCCATATTGTCACTCCAATTCTTGTGTCATGTATTACCTCAGACACGAATAATTTGCATACATTCTCCATTGTACCAACCTTTGGCCATGGTACCCGATGCAAAATAGCACATCCATCATATACTCTTGCTGCTGGCTCTAAAACCTCTTGCTGTACAATCACAGGATCCAGTTGAACTATGTGCCTTGCCAATTGAGATTTTTTAGATTTTCTCATAGTACCATAATCATGGAATAGGGCTGGGCATACCGTTGCAAGTTCATATCCAAATACACTTTGGTCTGGAGCTCCAGAAACATAGGCAGTGGAGATTAACCGATGGTAAAGCTCTTGAGAAGACATATGTACATCCTCGTTTCCAATTTTTACAGCCTTTTGCATGACAGCGAATGTCACAGCCTGATCTGCTTTCTTCGGTGTAACGCCACCAAAAGTATATACATATTTACAAACTGTGGGTAATGATCCTGCTTAATTTTGTATACTTTTAAGTACAATACTGATCAAAAGTTATGGTTGCGCAACACATTCCTGCTTTTATAGGTTTGGACTGCACTACATCATTGTACTGTAGACAGCTTCATTTGTGCCTTGATTGAGTGGTATCATGGAGTTGTAAACTACCGCTGTAAGCAGTGGCGTAGCCAGATTTTCACGTCAGAGTGGGGCCGAGGTCTAAAAAGGCATCACCCCACTTGAGCGAGGACTTAAAAGGTACCACCCAGTATACCAATTACGCGTCAGAATCTGCTTAAATTTCTTTAGTAAAGAGAAAATGGCATTCCAGCATCACCAATTATTTTATTCTACCGATAAAGTAGCATGTATTCTACTATTCTTTGTCTTGATGTAGCGTAATTGAAACAAAAAGTCTCAATGCGATGAACAAGCAAGACAAGAAGACATTAACAACGTTGTAAATTCAAATAGTTCTAATTTTCAATGCAGAAATATGTATGCGTTACGTACATGATTTAGGCACCACATTTGGGAATATTGGTCCAGGGAGAGTGAGCACCCCCCCCCCTGCCCCCCACCCCTGGCTACACTACTGGCTGTAAGGTGAAAATCATAGGTTAATAATTTTGGTGATTGAGGCTAGAGTAAAGCCACAACATGTCTAATCTGATATATATATATATATATATACACACCTGTGCAAAAGTTAAGCACCACCCTATTTTTACGCACATGCGAGGGTATATTCATGTGCTATGAAGAAAGCAATAGCATAAACATTTATGTACCCATCCATCTTAGTGCAAGAGGTAATAATGCAACTAGAGGAATGCTGATTATGATTGTGGGGAAACACTGTATGTTTTTGTTTGAACTTGAAAACGAGGCCTGAATATGGTTACGTTGACACAACTGACAACTATTGCCCTACAGTTGACACACGTGGCTAGATTGTCATTAATGGTGTCTGAAAACGAGGTTTAACATCTGTGCACGAGTTTGAGACTGTCATTATTAATACCGGGTATATCCACCTTGTGCCTGGATGACGGCCTGGACACGACGTCTCATGCTGGTCACCAACCGACTGATACGCCATTGTGGTATTCGTTGCCATTCAAGATGGAGTGCGTCTGTTAATTCCTGTAGGTTCTGCACAGGAGGATCCCTCCTTCTCACCATGTTTCCAAGAATGTCCCAGATATGCTCAATAGGGTTCATGTCAGGGCTCCTTGCTGGCCATGGTAGGGTTTCGATGGCATTCTGGTGGAGGTATTCATGCACAGCTCTAGCACGATGTGGTCGGGCGTTGTCATCCATGAATATAGGGTGGGTTCCAGGTGCATGATTTACAAAATGAGGGACCACAACTCTATCCAGTATGGAATCTTGATATCTTTGTCCATTTAGTGTTCCAGGTACAGTCAACAGATCCAGCTTACAATCAAATGAGATGCACCCCCATGTCATAACGGAACCTCCACCAAATGGAACTTCTTCCATGATGTTACGTTGGTCGTACGCCGTGCGTCTGGACCTCCATACACGAGTTCGACCATCTGTGGCGTGAAGCAGGAACCGACTTTCATCGGACCAGTGTACCCGTCTCCAGGATCTCATGTTCCAGTGTCTTCTTTCGTTGCACCACCTCAGATGCTCCTCTTTGTGGTGTGCAGTGAGGAGAGGACGTCTGACAGGTCTCCTAGCTTTCATGCCAGCAGCATACAGTCTCCTTTTGACGGTAGACATTGACACTCTATTGCGCGTTTCCCATTGCTGGCTGAGCACTCTGCTGTTGGTGAATGGAGATCTCCTAACAAGGCGTACTAGGGCTCGATCATCACGGGCAGTAGTCTTCTTCGGTCTTCCAGATCTAGGCCTGTCCTTCACCTCGTTAGTTTGCCCATGTTTTGCAATCAAACGACTGATTACAGTATGGTTAATGTTCAGCTGTCTGCCAATCTCTCTGCATGACATACCAGTGGTATGCATGCCTATGATTTGCCATTTCACACGATCACTTAACCTTCGTCTTGCCATAGCGGTTCACAATCAAGAGCTAATTCTCTCTGTACAAATAAACCACGGTCATGAACACAAAATTCCTAATCTTGTCGCCTAAATCTGTATGTAATGTTCTACACCTCAAACTGGACTTTTACATAACTGAACACGTGTGCTGTTTCCCACCACGCACGGACATCAAGCGGCGTGAAGTCATGCATACATGTGCATTTCGTACTTGGAATTATGTCAGCTAACGCGGGGACAAAAAGGTTGGCAGCCTAGTTGTACCATCATGTTTCTACGTTCTATTGCTTTTGCTGGTGCTTAACTTTTGCACAGGTGTATATATATATATATATATATATATATATATATATATATATATATATATATATATATATATATATATATATATATATATATATATATATATATATCAAGAATTAAGCTGTAATTGCCTTGCTCATTACATCCGCCATTAATGATTTAACATGATTCTTAGATAACGCACTTGAAAAAGAGATTGACTTAAATTGTTAAATCACACAATATAAAAATTGCTCTTAATTTACTTTAATGGCGGTTTATATACTATTGCATAAAATGCCATATTTTGGTCAGGCTTATTTTTATCAATCATTTAGCATCTAGTATCAACGTTGCGGGTGCTTAGATCTATTTACATCGATGCTTGTGGTATTTATAAGGCATTAGCATTTGCTTTTATTAAGACAGGTGGCTGTAATAGACAGGTATGACTGTATAAAGTTTATTTTATATTGTTATTTTTATAATTATGTTTACAAAACTCATAATCTGTTCTTATGTAGACAGTATAGTAAGGCTGATTTCACAGTATTTAGCAGAATACATTTTGAGTGGTACATTTTCTGGTATTTGGGTGATCACGTTCAAAGGGTTAAAAAAATAGGTTTCATCAAGGGAGAATGTGGGAGACATTTTTGTGTGTACACTAGACAGTCAAAGATTAGCTTGGCAATACAATTCATCTGTTAACCAAAATGTCTGGGTTCGGCTATTTTTTCGTCGATTTCTTTTCACCTATATGACATGCCAGCACAGAATGGAATATCGGTGGTTAAGTCTTGACATCTGATTGGACAATGGTATGAAAATTCATTCATTCATTCATCCATTCATTCAGGCATGCACATGCATGCATGCACATGCACGCATGTACATGCATGCATGCGCACACACACCCACGCATGCACACACACACTATGAGTTTTCAATGTATTATTCGGACGTGGAAGAAAGTCAAATGTAAGATGCATAGAACGAGCTGTCACTAATAATCTTGGGAAAATATAACGCTTGCCATTTTCTGTACCAGTACAAGGGCATACACGAGATTTGTCAAGGGGTTGGGTCGGCAGAGGGACAGAGGTGGGGTGGGTGGGTGATGTGAAAGGGGCCTAGTCTCGATTCTAAGAATTTTTCCATAGGATCAGGCAGTGGAAATTGTTCCCATTTTGGGTAAAGCTATTAGAAAAAATTGAAATTGAGAAGCTATTTCTTGCAGTCAGAATGGTAATTCATTTTTAGGAAAATAATCTGTGGAAATAACTTTCCACAGAATATTTCCCATACAATTTCTCAGCAGAAGAAACCTGGCCCCACCCCCACCATGCCCCCACCCCCTAAGTACACGACTGTTCCATAACACTTTAAAAGTTACAAACCAAAATAAGACATTACCCATGATGGAGTATTCTGTTAAAAATTTTGAAACTAATTTGACTGACAGCTATTGCTGTCGAAAGCGGGAACATGTTCCAGTTGAATTATTTGTAACAGCTTTCCTGATTAGTTGTCTTTTAAAGTGAAACACTGTTTCTATCAGCGAAATGGCTTGCACAATTAATTAACGCCAATAAAGGTGCATATTCACACAAGAATACGTGAAAATAAAATTGTTTAAATTGAGAGCCTTAATTTCTGTACCTCGATATAATGAAGTGAAATAAATCTTAACTATGATGATTTAATTCTTTGCAAATTATTTAAAAAAAATGTTAATTGCCAAGTTGAATTAGTTACTCGTGTCTCTACTTCAATTTCACAACAAAAAATTTGTTATTAATTTATACGTAATTAAATCATCATGATAAGATTTATTTCGTTTAGTTACATTGAGGTACACGAAAGTATTCGATTTTAATCAAATCAGAAAAGGACCAGGGAACTAACAAATACTATTGGATGATAGATTTATATAATAATCAACCTATCGCCACCAGTAAATAAACAGAAATAAATCGGGATAATTTGAAGAAAGCAGCTAAATACCATTTACGTCACTCTGGCGGGTACCAATTCATGACGCAGCTGGTCCTATGCACTCTGGTGTACGCTGAGAGAATAAATAATAGCCTCTACAGCCTGTCATATAATTTCACTTATATTTGAGTTAAGCTGATTGGCCACTACTTCCTACTGATAAAATACTGTCTAATCTTAAAACAATTTGACTAAAAGCCGTTGTTTCCAGAGACTGGAACTACATTCAGTTACACAAATTTCAAAATATGCACTAGGCATCGCATTGCAACCTTGGAAACCAGAAGTCTATTTTGAAATCATGTTGCCCGAAACTTGTTGCTTCCAATCGGTAGTCGTTATTTTACTCACGCCAGCCTCCATAAAGTCTACCAGGAGTCAGTGTGTTCAAATGGTGACCTATGTTTGTGTTTTTTCTCTTTGAGGAGGTTAAGTAATTCTTCTATTAAACGTCGCTCTTTCTCTGTCTTGATCCACCATGATAATGTTCATGGTGGGGATGCGGAAATCACAGGATTTCCAAAGGTATCAAACATTCTTTTGCGATCATGGCCATTACGCGAGGAAGAAGTCGTGCAAAGATCATATTACAAGCTAAAAGTGTCCAGAAACCCCATTAGAAAGAAATACCTATCTGTTATGGTGGTACTCCCAGTGGCCCGCCGCATGTGCAGAGGGGTGGATCGTGTCAGACATTTTCGCCATCATGTATGCTTTAGGTACAGGCATCCCCAGAGTGGTCGAAATGTGTTCTGGAGAGCGGATTACCAGTTCGGGTTTGGCTAGTCCTTTCCGTTTCCCGATCACACCAACCATCAAACCTTCCGCTAATCTAAACAAGTTGTCGACATCGCGAGTTCCAAGGGATTTTAAAATTGTCGCATTTCAGATACAAAATGAACATGATTATTGGTGCTGTATTTCTGAGTGAGGGAGTTATCACAACAAAGCTAACTAACCCACCTCATGTTTAGATACGTCTTTAAAGCTAAGACCAGTGATGTCAGTTTGCATTATATACCGGTAATAGCCTTAATTCAATAGACGGCCCAGTAGTGGTCCAGTATTGCCCCTCGTAACGGGCCAAAATCATCATTACCGGGATGTCTAACCAATGTCAACGATACGACTAGATGGCAACTTGCCATCAGAACGTTAAAATAACAGTAATTGATTGTAAGTTGTTCTCTGTGACACCAACAGTTTTCAACAAGCAGTCTAAAATAATAACGCATTAATTAACTGATTAACAAAAATATCCCATTGTTTGACTTGTGATGATTAAACAAACGAGAAATCTTGTGCATTAAAATTAATCGATTGTAAATGGAACACATATTATTGTTAGTCTGTAAGAAGCTATATTTTGACAATTACAAGCATAATCAGAACTGAATATTATAGGCATATACCTTATTTCTGATGCTTATGAAGAAATTGAGTCGTGAGCGTGTATTTTGGGCCAAGAGTTCTCGACAACAGACGTACCGGTATACTTGCTACATAGTTATCGATAAAATATTACATAGCCTACACAAATTGTACCCACTCATCCTTGGCCTCACCCGCCCCATAAAACCGATATACGGTTCAAACCGGTTTGAAAATTGGCATCGTTACCGGTTTGACAGCTTCTGATCAGTATACATCGGTTCTGCATATCAACCATATCTTGCTAGCTAGCCTCATTTTCTTTATCATTTCCTAATTCCAATAAGATGGGTGATAATCCGTCCTCTTCAACCTAAGCAATTTATCCAAGGACAACTGTTACTAAATTTGTTCTTCAATATAAATAAAATTGGTTGCATTTTTTTCTCAGAAAATCTTACCTTTCATGACAAGATATTAATCATCACAGCAACCAGTGCAGAGAATAACTGTTTGTTCTGCACAATTGCGCATGCTGGAATTCACAGGGCAGTCTCGCCTGACAAGGAATTAGCTGACCAGGTAAGCATGGTGTTATACTTTGTTGTATATAAATATCCACTGCGTACCTGTCTGAGATCACACGGTTTCAGCTACTATTGTCTATATATATTCAATATAGAATTAGCAAATTTGCACGCTTACGTGTACCCACGTGCACGCTTACGTGCACACAGGCACCCACCTTAAAAACACCAGACACACAAACACACACGAGAGAAAGAGAGAGAGAGCAAGAGAGAGAGAGAGAGAGATAGAGAGAGAGAGAGAGAGAGAGAGAGAGAGAGAGAGAGAGAGTGAGAGAGACCAGTTGTGATGCAGTTTATGCATCAGTTAATGAGTTTATTCATAGCTTACATTGAGCAGAGATCTATGCATAGAAATCAAAGAATGTAATTTCATAGTCCACAAATGATATCAGTGAAAATACAATGCATAAAGTCAGTTCCTCTGTATGCCCCCTCCCCCCTTCCTTCCATCCCTCCCTCCCTTTCCCCTCCCCTCCCTCACTCACTCACTCTCATTCGCTCGCTCTCATTCACTCGCTCTTGCTCACTCGCACGCACGCACACATGCACGCACTCACTCACTCACTCACTCACTCACTCACACACTCACACTCACTCACTCCACCCCACCCACCCACCCACTAACCAACCCACCATATAGGAGGTTAGAGACAGGCTTGAAATGTGTGAGCTTCGTAAACACACTACAAGGCTAATGTACATTTCCACAGGTTGCTATTAACTGGAGAGAGTCTTCTATCAATCCTCGTCAACGTGCCATATTGGAATTCGCCATGGATATTTGCCACTGTTGTACCCTGACTGATGAACACTTCAGAAAGTTGGAGGAACATGGTCTGACGATGGGTGACGCATGGGATATTTGTACTGTTGTCTCATTCTTCGCAATGTCAAATCGAAGATCCACATTTCTCGGTGTTAACCCAAATAAGGAATTCTTTATGATGGGAAGATCGTAAACATATTGGAATTATATAATTTACAACGCTGTCTATGTAACAACTTTGTTACTTTGCACGCTTTGCACTTGTTACCAAAATACGTGAATACGTTTTCAGAATAGACCTTTCCATTTTTAGCATTGCCCCTCTCATCTCTAACTAAGCTCCACACACACCTCGCTCGTGTTCGGATCGATCGATCTCTTAACTCCCTGACTATTAATTTCCAGAGAACTATACAGGTAAGCTGTTGGATATTTTGAAACTAATTTGACTGGGTGTTGTTGTGCCTAGTCAGCAACAGCGCCCATTCCAATTAGTTTTAGAATATTCAACTGCATGTTATTAAATAGTAGAGACATACAATTCTTACAACGTGTCTGACTATTAAGAGTTAAAGATGGGCCTAATAGAATATCGTTTATGATGTATGATTATGATGTTATCCTACACACAGCTTAGCTGATTATGACGTCCGATGACGCCATTACTCTGGAAAGGTCCATTAAGTATGACACGGGCAGAGGTCGCAGAAAATAGCACAGCAAGAGTTAAAATTGTTACTTGTTATTCTTCAATACAGTAATTTACAGTGAGATTATTTTAATAGGCAGCTTGATATTACATCCTTAATATACTTGACAAAATTCGGACTCCAATGCATAAAATATAATTTCAATAACTGTTTTAAATATATACTTACACAGAAGGCCAGTGTGAGCATAACAATCCACGCCGTAGGCCTATGTCTGTCTGTAGCGTAATTCAGTAATGCAAGAAAGTGGAATTACCAAATTTGGCGCATTTATTCACATTCTTGGTGGTTAGAAATAATTTTAATTTCAGATCAAATGTAAACTATTCATTGTAATCATGGTGTCACTATGTGCATACCGGTATGCATATTTTTGGCCATACCTATTGAATACTTTTACTTTACTTTATTTCGTATCATCAATACTCAATACATGTACAGTATAGATGTGTTAGATACATAGAACTATGTTATCACGCTTTAGCATACTAATTTTATAACACTAACATAAAAAAGGGAAATATATCAGATATGTGAAAACTGGTCGGCCAAACCTAGACTTTTTAGTCTTGGTGCGGTGGTCCAGTGGAAAGATGTCTGGTTGCTGATGCTATGCGGAGTTGCAGTATGGCGGTTCGATATTATTTGCATTGCTGTAACCATCTTTCGACTTCCCAGCAACCTCGTTAAAGTGAAAATATTTCTCATGGAATTTTTAAATTTTCTCAGTGAAATATCTGGAAAAACTCAGGGAATTGATGTCTGTCCAGAAGTATTTTGAGCTTCAGATCAAAGGGCTAAATATCGATGTCACATGACTACTAAGTGCATGCAAAAATACACATTTCTGTCAACAACTCTGGAATGCAAGAAGATATAATCTTCAAATTTGGCACATCTTTTTATATTCTGGCTCGCTAGAGGGCCTTTGAGTTTCAGGTCAACCAATCAAATATCAATGTTACTGGGGGCTCTCAGTACTTACCGTAATGCACATCTTAGACCATATCTCTAGAAAACAAGATTTTAAAATGTCTAGATTTGTCACATCGCTTTATATTGTGAAAGGCCAGTAGTAACTCAACATTTATGCTAACGGGTGACATATCACGAGATCACCAACTATATACCGGTTGCAAATAATTGTCCGTATATTTATCTTTTCCTGTTCAATGAGATAATATTGTTATATTTGTGATGCTTTGCAGCACAACAAAAACCCTCATACAAAGCAATTCAGTTATAGAATAATACAGACACAAGCACACGCACAGACATCATAAAGCTACAGTACTTTAAGCAGAATATCAAAAAGAAGATTATAGAAACCTACTAGACTCTGGAAAACACTCACCATCATGGCATGCTATTCTCATACTTGCACCCAGTCACCAGAACAAATAATAATAATAATATTAATAATAATAATAATAATAATAATAATAATAATAATACTACTACTACTACTACTACTACTACTACTACTACTACTAATAATAATAATAATAATAATAATAACAACAACAATAATAATAATAATAATAATAATAATAATATCTGTCATAATGGTAACTACCAAACAACTACCTCTACCATCACAGCCTAAAAAAAAAAAAATTAATTAATACTTTGTGATTGATAATAAGAATATGTAATATAGAATTATTAACTGAAGCAAGATAAGCACACATCCCTCTGTCATGTCTTTCCATGTAAAAATGTAAATTGTCATACGTCTATTAACTGTTGGACTGCTGGAAGCGGACAATAATTCCAATTGGCAATGACTGGATTGGCTGAGTATTTTAGAAAAAATTTGACTGAAAGTTGCTTGTGGCTTAGCCACCGACAATGTTCGGTCAAAATTTTTTTTTAGAGGTACTCAGCATACCCTGAGTTAGGCTCCATGGAAAATGTAGACTGCAGAGGCTTGGCAGCGAGACAGTTAACTATATGTCTATATATGACTATAACATGTTAACCTTATGTATTCAGTATTCTCATGTCCTATATTGTTGTTATATGTTATATGTAGGGGTCCACCGCCACATAGGCTCTGCCTTTGGTGGACTACCTGTTGTGAAACTGTAAATGTACATTCTATATCAAAATAAATAATCTTGAACTTGACTTGCTAAACTCTTATTTTGTATTATGCTTTAATATTGTAATAATGTCGGCCATTTATGGTTAAGGTTAATCAATATAATGATCCACTAACCTCTACACTGCTATAATATCAATGACCCCGAATGTCAATTTGTGCAGCTACATTCCCTACACGTTTCCCACTCTCGCCATCCCTCCCTTCATCCCTTAATCTGCCACTCCTCCATATTTCAATTGGCGTGGATTACTTTGAATTTGAGGTCAACTTATCAAATATCACACCCACGCGCACGCACACACACACACACACGATAGCATTCCTGACTGTCTGTCAATTGTAATATAAGAGTGTAAATAAAGAAATCTATACATTTTACTTATCATAAAATGCATAAAGCGTCCATATACCTCATTGATGCATTACGTTACTAATTCAACCATATCGAGCTGATCCAAGAAAGGAATATCTGTACCGAGATGAATATAGATGCTGATTTGAAGATGACTTTTGCTGCAACAAACAGCAGCAATCAAGGGTTTAAAAAAAATTTAGGCTTGCCATTCCGTTATAGAATAGTTGCTTATCAAATAACAGTTCCTCATATATGCTCAAGTTCCATCACAGTAGGCCATATAGAATATATTCTGGTTGTCATGATAAGCCTCCAGGGAAAATTACATTTTTCTGAGTTTTATTCACGTACACAAGTTGATTAGAGCATCTTAAGAAAGTCTAAGAATATAGTTGGACTCTTCATTTATCAAATTTATTTTAGTTAATGATATTCATAATTAATCCATAATATAACGTCTTAGTTGTAGATCATTTGTTTTGTCCGATGTTATCGTTGGCATCTTAAGATTAGTTCAGCAGCTATTTCTACCCCTTGGAGGCTTCAGTGAAAATGTATGCAAACTTATCTGATGGTAATTTATTGAGCATATCAACTTTGCCAAAAAAATTGTCAATTTTAATTCATGTTTTAGTCAGGTCAAAAGTCACTAATCAATGCCATATTAAAACAATGGGCGCAAACGAAAAATTATAAATTTCTACGTTATTATATTCTGGGTGCGTGTATAAGAGTAAATCTGGCAGTTGAAAATCGTGGCGGGGCTTCTGCACTCAAGAGATTTTAACGAAAAAATGTACCTAATCTTGGGCTAAAAATAGTGGAGGGACTTTTCATTCAGGAAATTTGTCCGTAAAATGTACCTAATCTTGGGCCATGAACAAAACATCTAAAATTTAGATGTGCTCGTGGCTTAAGTTGTCTAGTTGTCTACTAAGACAACTAGTATAGTTAGAATATTTTTGATTATTATATAGACCGTTGTGCTTCTTGTGAGCTGTACTGATTTGGCTCTTGTTGTTGAAACTATTTAATAAAGATGTCGAAAGTGATGAACAGTTGTCTTCTTCACTTCATGGAGCAGCAACTAGATTCCAGTTCTCTGATAGAGAGATAGCCCATAGATATTGTTACTGTAAACTGATGCTCATATAGGCATCTAACATCTGTATTGCGAGAATAAAGTTGTCATATTCTGAAATATTTACTTTTATCGTTGGCAATAAACATTTTTGCCCATAATTTGCAATGTATTGTTCGTGGTATACTTAAATTTGGAGAATACATGCAGACAATCTTTTCTCACTTCCCGTGGTTTCTATGTGAAGGATCTATAGAGCATATATGCTTAGGATCATATGTTCTAGACACTCAAGCGGCTCCTGTTTAATATATGCTAAGTAGTTCACGGTCACTCTGGAATAAATTGGATAGTTTAGAAGTTGCTTATGATGCTATGTAACATAGTTCTCAACATGAGTATGGGGAAAGAGCAAAGTCCATCATAATGGACCTTTCCATTTTAGCTATGCCCTGCCCATCTCTATTTAAGCTCCAGCCACACCTCGCTCGTGTTGGGATTGATCGATCTCTGAACTCTCTGACTATCAATTTCCAGAAAGCTATACAGGTAAGCTATTGAATAATTTGGAACTAATTTTACTGGGCGCTGTTGCTACCTATGGCAGCAACAGCGTCCAGTGAAATTAAAACACTATTCAACAGCATGTGTATTAAATAGTAGAGACAATTCATATAACGTGTCTGACTATTAAGCGTTAAAGACGGGACAAATAGAATCATATATGATATAATAATTATGACGTAATCGTACACGTAGCTTAGCTGATTATGACGTCATATGATAGATGGATACTCTGAAAAGGTGAATTATCCCAAACACATCAAGAATTTAAACCTTTCCATAACTATAGGCATATAGCAAAATTTTCATTACAGATCATGCAAATGATAAGGAAACGCCAACATTATTTGTATGATATACGCTATGAAAGCTCATCTACTGCGTCTTTACCATGTTTTATGACGACTCGGTTTATAATTAAATGGGAGCTCATACCCAGTAATATAGTATTTAAGGATAAAATGATGACAAACATTAATTTCTTTATTTTGATGCTCCTAAAATATCTTGACAGCATTGATGGCACGTACCACACTACACATGGCACCCGTTATCTTGATAGCGCATACAGCCTATAGCAGTTAATGAGAATTGTTAGATCTTGGAATCTTCATTGTCTGCATCATCCCGGGATTACATCATGTATAGAAAGAGATCAGTTCTCTCTCGTCTGCTGTCCAATGTCACAATTTGGCACATTTGCGTCGACATAGTGTGGAAACACAGTATACTTTGGGAGTTTCAAAACATCGCGACTTCTACAAGACGGAAATGAACATGTCACGTGCACATCAAAAGATCACAGATTCTCAAATTCCTTCAACAGACTGACGGTGACGATGGCGAACTACACCTAATAAAACTCCTATGGACAAACACAAAATGACCTCTTAATGTCAAATCAACACATTCTGCCAAATTTGGAACATCCTCGCAAGGAGATGGTTTATGACCAGTGCTCTTCATCTGCTACCTCTGTGCTACTCTAACATCTGTTCAAGAATGTTCGACAAGACCAACCCCTTCAATCTGAAAGACAGACATGCACCACTAGAGATGGCGTAACAGATGATGTTGATTTCATCCCTGAAGAAAAGGCCCCTCTTGGCGAAATACTTTCAATTGCTGGAAAACAGGTCAAAGCCACACACATCTTCATTGATGAAGGCAAAAGCGGGTTCACTCATGTATACCTGTCTGACACGAATGAGGAAGCGGTCTTACTTAGAAGTGGAGAAAGAGAAGAATCTTCACTTCACTTCTCTACAGTTTAACCCATACTTAGGTATGTTTACAGAGAATACACTCGCTCAGAAAACATTGGAGTTTTCAGTAGTGGGTACCAACACGCATAGCGAATGCCATAACACAAACTTGTTAAGTGTTTTACGATTAGACCTAGAAACCATAATCTATCACTAAAGCAGAAAAAGAACCCAAAGCACTTTAGGATGCTCGCAAAGAACAAAACACACTTGAGAAGTTTGACGAAAACTGATTGCAGCTAAATGACGTTTCCACGCCTTCCCGCCACAGTCACTCCACATCATAGAAACTGTGCGGCTTACAAGACCAGCTGGATGTGCTCTGGGATGATATACATAAACATTTGATCAATTGGCTAACGGTGTCTGGAGCAAGTGGAAGAGTAGTGTTTTATGCATAAACACATGACATTTTTCCATTCCATACTTTGATAGTGAGCTCTGAGAATTGATTGAATATGGATTCCTTTAATTGGTGCCAGTTTCTCAGATTCTGCTTTCTTCAGATTGAAAAGGTTTCATCCATATTCTCCAACATCATTAGCTCACAAATATGCCCATTTAGCCCAACTACTACATTATCAATTGGCATTTTAATTTTTCTGAGATCAATAAATGCATCGATAATCACACCATTCACTTCAGCAAATACGGTACTTTTTCCTTAGTTGGGTTTACCTTTTCTAGCAAATCTACGTGTTTGGGCAGTCCTACCATTTCATGGTCACCTGTCAAATGGGCCACACCTATCTCAGTTCTGTTCAATTGTTTGTACACACATCTTGTTGGAAAGCCGCCAGTGGAACAGTGGATGGTGGCCTCAAATGCTCCATTATCTATTCAGCAAGAGACTGTTAACAGTTTGGTTGTATTTGTGCGAGACCGAAACCTCTTTATTGGAATGCTAGTTGTAGCTTTAGCAATGCTGATGTCGACACTGATATGTTTTTCCTTCTGATAGCCAATATCCAGAAATCATCTACCAAAAACTGCCTAAATCTCTTTTTCTAAATGTTAACTATTGTACAGATGAAAATTCTATTATGACAACCTAAGGTTCAACCCATTGACCCCAAAAAGGAAAATCCTGTCGGCAGAGATTTCAACTCAGTCAACCACTCCATATATCATGACTCCCACACCACATCATACAATTCCTTCGGGGAGACACAAACCAAATAGCAGTACTGTTCTTGGAAGGAAGATAGCTCATTTGAATACATCAATTGCATGCAATTAAACACACGCATTAAAGGAAATCTATACTAACCATTCATGTGATAGGATTTGCCACCCATAATCCCTCCCTGACATTGTAGCTTTTTAGCATGCTGATAACTAAATATATTCAGGATTTATTAACGAAATGTTGATACACTTCTACAGCCTATGATGGCTGTCATGATTTACTTTTCAACCAATCAGAAAAAACTAGCATGTCTGCCTCAATATATATGCTCATTCATAGACGTGCCAGCTATAGTTTGGCAATGTAGTATAAAAGTAATCATACAGGTAAGCTGTTCATTTTTTAAAGCTAATTTGACTGGAAGTTGTGCATCAACACCTTCCAGTCAAATTAGTTTCAAAATATACAACGGGATGTGTATTAGATAACAAAGAATGTAATGCATTGGCACTTACATGATATCACACATTATCGCTAGAGGAGACAAAATGGTGGCGATCACTTCAACATTTATGCGATATTACAAAGCAAATAATTTGGATACAGATAAGGAAGGGAATGTGACAAGATATGAATGATATGGAATCTATAAACCATAATCTATCTGTACAATACAACATTTGAGATGAGATTAGCATCCCTTTAAGCAATTTTGGTGAAAGGGTTTTATTCCACGCACACACACACACACACTTAGATTTTATCATCATTAATGAAGCCAATTTTTGTCATCTTGAGGATGAAAGAGATCAGGTTATCAGACAATTCAGAAAAATCTCCCCATTTATACACCATTTACACTACCAGTGTATAAGAGAATGTACACAAATAGTGCAATAACAACATCGTATTGAAGGCTATCAAAAATGCTGCAAACGAACACCTGATAGGCATGGCCATGTGTCAACATTAAGTCTGAATCTACAGAAAAAATACTACTTTGGACATAACATGGAACTCGACCAGCAAGTTGTTGAGTGAATTATGGGTACCGTTAATTTCCGTGTATATTGCGCTATCGTGGATAGTGCGCACCCCTAAATTTGACCAAAATCGGCCTGAAAAAACCTTCTTTCCGTGTATAGTGCGCAGTAAGATTGAGAGACATGTGAACGAAAACTGGTAACAAAAGAATCAATGACTTACTGCGTGTCGAATACGCTTTCCTTATAAAATCCCATTTGTGGCGTGCGTTACTCTGTTGTTTAATCACGGGAATATCATTTGCATATACTTTTAGCAAATATTTTGTATTAAACTTTATTGAACGATATAAAACGATATAAAAATACAAATATAATTTCCATCAGAACAGGTTAGAATCCGAATTTGATTTGAGCAGAGCTCATTAACATAAATGGTCGTTAGAACATAAAAAATCGGATATTTATTTTGTTTCAATTCATAAAATATGAGTTTTGTGCGCTGATACTCGAGAATAAAATCGATTTTAATTTTAAAAAACTCAAATCCATTTTGGCTCACTAATAGTGCCGGTAATTACTTTGATAACTATATCAAAGGCGAGCCCATGAGATTTTGTTCAATCAGATACGCAGTAGATGAGTGGTTTCAAGACTCGGTTCTCAGTCAGTGTAGTCAGGTGGTGGGGCGGGGTGGGTGGATTAACGCGGTCAGAAGTACAATAAACAAAGGTGATAGAGCTGACCGTCTGCCGTTTACAAAATCGACAGTGATCAATTGTGGGTATTGTTTGAGTGGGGGTGGGGTTTATATAATATATTATAGTATATCATCATCATAATATATTATAATATAGGGCAATAATCTAGTTTATTCCACGCATTGTTTATTAAATAAATTGAATTATCTTCAATTTGAAATGATTTTCTATTCTCATCCTTTCGTTTCTAGTTACTTTGTCATACGTTGACGGCTGTGACCTTTAACCTTAACCTGTCAATCATAATCATCCTGCCCGCCGATTGGTCAAAACATTGTGCCGTTTAGCACATATAAAACATTCCTTTCTATATCTATGTAAATGCTAGATCGCCTTGAAAAACATCGGCCCTATCATTATTTTTTTAACACATTTATGTCCGTATCTGTGTAGCAATCTATGGATTTTAAACATCTCTATGTTCAACTTGGGAAGACAAGAGTAACCTCCCCTTATATATATAACTTAGAACAAATTACAGGAAACAATGGCGTTGTAAAAAAGTTGAATGATGGTTTATTTGATCATTTTACAACACTATGATATTTAATAAAGGTATAACACAGTATTTAGACAGTAGTAAGGCATTTCAACGATCTATTAGTACCATTATAGACATGTTAGAATGCGATCGTTATTCCCGACTGATTCCCGATCCATAAAATCACATTTTCAGCTCTGAATTTTGTGATTCTGACGAAAAATTCTGAGGAAAAAAATGGGACAAATATTTATCCTTGTATATAGTGCGCAGGAGCTTTTTATAGCATGTAATTTGAGCAAAAAAGTGCGCAATATACACGGAATTTAACGGTATATTAACACAAATTGTGTACATACTGTGAAACCAAGATGTCACAGATAACAAACACTCATATACATATGGTCCCTCTGAATACAATACCTTTATTCTTTCTCGTTCTCATGATGTGACAGATACACAATGATGAAATGAATGAATATTTAATGGTAATTACAGTTATTACACTACGGTAGAACTTACTCAAAACACAACGTACGTTTATGGAGGAAAATCGCAGTTTTCCATAACTGCCTGCCTACTGAATTTCTGCAGACTACATTTTCCATGGGGTTTGATTCTAGATATGCTGAATATTTTGAAAACAATTTGACTGAAAGTTGTTGGTGGCTAAGCCGTCAAATAGTTTTAAGTCTTTCTCGAGAGACCACCTGTCTTAGAGCCACCATCTTGTGACTCCAAAAGACCGAGCCAGTCACTCCAGTGGTAAATTTTTAAAAATAGTCTTCGCTTGGTCTGCAAATGGACATTTTTTATGAGAGAATTGAAATTTTCTTGAACAAATTCAAGGGTTAAAGCGTGAAGTGGTTGTGTAAGACTAATTTTACTGTGTATTTGCAGATCTTATTTATGCTCCACAGACAATATGCAAATCAGTGTAACCCTTTAACACATGAGTTATAAAAACAAAAAGCTTCTGTAGTGGCTTTGAAAAATGGACATTTGCAGAATAAAAACACTATTGCTAAAAAATTCACCCCTGGAATGAACGGCTCAATAATCACCACTGGAATGAATGGCTCAATAATCGACCCAGTGATTCCAGCGGGAAATCTTTAAAAGATAGTCGTCTCTTGTTTGGATTATTTTCTATCTGAAGATTAAAATTTTCTTGACAAAATGTAAGAATTAAAGAGTTAAAGAATCAGCTTAGGAGAACTACAGAATGGTCACAAAACACTTAACACTTTAACCCTCAAATTTGTTCAAGAAAATTCCAATTTTTTCATTGAAAATGTCCATTTGCAGACCAAGAGAAGACTATTTTTTAAAATATACCACTGGAATGACTGGCTCGGTTATCGAGCCAGTCATTCCAGTAGTAAATCTTCAAAAATAGTCTTCTCTTGGTATGAAAATCGGCATTTCTCAAGACCTCTGCACAAGCCATTTTTGGCTGATATGAGTGTTAAAGGGTTAGTACAAGTCATTAGCTATATAAACTATCATGTGTGTCCGAAAGATGGGGAGTGATTAAGCCTTAACCCTTTCCTGATGAAACCGGCCAAAACTGGCCTCGGTAGTGGTTTTGAGTAATGTCCATTTACAGGCCAAGAGATGACTATTTTTGAAATTTTACCACTGAAATGACAGGCTCGGTAACCGAGCCAGTCATTACAGTGGTAAACTTTAAAAAATAGTCTTCTCTTGGCCTGCAAATGGACATTCAATAAGTAAATATTTTAAGAAATTTTGTCATTAAAGGGTTAAAGAACGACTTTTTTTTGCACAAACACGAGGTAGTCTTTATTAAATCCTTGTCTGATGAGGTCAAAGATAACACAACAATAATCAACAGCCATCAGATCTTAGGTAGGAATGATATGGTAGGACTTACTGGAGGTATACACACACCATAGCTGTGGTTCAACACTTCACACAAAATAAAATATATTAATACTTTCGACGTAGAAGTGTCATTATCCTAAGATAGTGATCTTAAAAAATGATATGGTTAAGCTATAGACTATTTTGAAACCAATTAGACTGGAATAATGCAGCTAGTCATGCATCACAATGACGTGCGATTACACCAAGTTTCACGACTGAATGTGAATGAGGGATTTATCGAGTCAGTCATTCCTGTGGTAAATTTTCAAAAATTGTCTTATCTTGGACTGCAAATGGACATTCCTCAAGATATCTGTAGAGGCCGGTTTTGGCCAGTGTGACCAGTAGTGTTAAATTACACTCTAGAGAAAATTTTTCTTGTTCAGTGAACCATAAAAAGTATGTGGATTTAACCTACAATACCTTTAGATTGACCAACTTTTCATACATAATACACAGTTAGCCTAGATATCTCAAATTACTGACCATAGATAAAGTAAGTGATAAAATTGTCATTTGGAAAGGTTTTTTTATCATTGATGTTCAGGTATTTAAGTGAGCTGAGGGTAGGTCGTGTCTACTCTTGTAACATGACACACTTTCAAAGTAAGATACATTCATATACAACAATCTACCAAACTTGCTTACTGTATATGAAGAAGACTTGCAATAACAACCATGAACAAATATCAGTCACGGATGCAAGCGCAAAGAGAATCAGATTACTATATACACCTCCGCCTTCACGAGGGTCAGAATAAAAAAGGTTTGGCCTAGGTTTTAGATAATGTTGAAGGATTAGACATTTTGATTGAGCAAAATGTACATTCACTGAACATATAATTTCCATCAATATTGAAAAATGGCGGCTGATACTATTCACCCGGTCACCCCAACCCCACCCATCCGACCATTAAGTGTGTGTGTGAGATATATTCCCACATCTCAGAACAACTGAAGAGTTATGCTGTATAAAGATGCATAAATAATAAGCATTTTCACCTTCCTGTCCTTTACCTGACCTTCTGATACCAAAATCAATACAGTTCTTCAGGAGCCCAAGTTTGCTCGAGATCCATTCAGTAGACGTTGACTGTAGTTGAGCCACTCATACGATCATGTGCGTGTACATGCCAAAAGACATACACATATATATGAGTGTGCACACGCATGCGCATGCACACACATGCGCACACATATACGCACATGCACGCACGCACGCACGCACGCACGCACGCACGCACGCACGCACGCACGCACACACACAAACACACACAATTATAAGTCTTGCATGAATTTATGGCGAGACAAACAATATGTTTCATTTTCCTGCTAAAGAGTATATGTTATCAACGCTGACTCAGAACTTGAGCTATTCAATAGTTTCTGCCTATGGCAGCAACAGCGCCCACTCAAATTAGTTTCAAAATATTCAAAAGCAATGTTTATTAAATAGTAACGATATACAGTTCACACAACAACGCTTAGGCAATCATCAATTAAGCGTTCGTGACATACTTAGCTACATCACTAACGACATAATTGATTATGACATCATCCTACATGTCACATACTTGATTATGATATATATATTTGACTGAGAAACTGGTATGCTCCATTGATGACGGGTATAACGAGTAATTTCTGTCTTGCCTAATTGTATCCTATCATCGTTTAAAGACATTAGATCTGATGCAGTGTGTAAGACAGGCATGAACACGTAAGATGAAAGATATCATTTATCCTTTAACCATTTAATGGTCATACCGGCCAAAAGCGGCCTCTATTATGGTCTAGTGGAATGTCCAAACAAGTCAAAAAAATACTTTTTTTTCAAATTCACCACTGAAATGACTGGCTCGAGCCAGTCATTCCAGTCATAAATTTTCAAAAATTGTCTTCTTGGCTTGCAAATGGACATTCAAACAGCAAAAATTTTAATTTTCTTGAAAAATATTGACCAATGGTGTAGCCGACTAAAACCGGTTTCTGAAGTAGCCTTGTGGGCTCAAGAAATGTCCATTTTCAGGCCAATAGACGCTATTTTTGAAAATTTACCACTGGAATGACTGGCTCAATAAGAAGCAAGTCATTCCAGTTGTAAAATTGTCTAAAATGGACATTAATGAAGCACAGATATTGATTTTCTTTACAAATCTTTACAAGCCCCGGCCTAACCCTTCAACCCTTTGTTAAAGAAAATTCCAATTTTCTCACAGAAAATGTCCATTTGCAGACCAAGAGAAGACTATTTTAGAAAATTTATCACTGGAATGACTGGCTCAGTTATCGAGCCAGTCACTCCAGTGATAAATTTTCAAGAGTAGTCTTCACTTTGTCTGCCAATGGACATTTCTCAGGACCACTGCAGAAGCCATTTTTGGCTGACATGGGTGTTAAAGGGTCAACTATGAGCTGATTGCTGGATGACAATGTGGAAGATGACAATCTTTATGCCATACAAGTATATGTATATTGCACATATAAATTAGCAGATCAAATTACAAGTAAATGATATTTATGAGACAGTATTAGTACATTATATACAGATAATATTTTAATAAGTGTAGTTTAGTTTTTAAATAAATAACTGTGTATCACATTCATAAAATAACAATTAATACAAGACAGTGAAACCTGTTCAAGAGGCCACCTGCTGGGGGCACAATGGACCATTTCAGTTTTAGCTATGCCCCGCCCATCTCTAGCTAAGCTCCATCCACACCTCGCTCGTGTTGGGATCGATCGATCTCTGAACTCCCTTACTATCAGTTTCCAGAAAACAATACAGGTAAGTTGTTGAATATTTTGAAACTAATTTGACTGGGTGCTGTTCAGCAACAGCGCCCAGTCAAATTAGTTTCAAAATCTTCAGCAGCATGTTTATTAAATAGCAAAAACATACAATTCGTACATGTCAGACTATTAAGCGTTAAAGACGGGCTTAATTGAATCATTCCTGACGTCATGATTATGATGTCAGCATACACGTCGCCTAGTTGATTATGACGTTATATGATTGAGTGAGGAAATGAATTCATGAATTAACATATAAAGCAGGCACCTGTCTTTAATGAACAAGATATTGGTGCAGGATCTCAGAAGGTCCTTGAAGACAGGTTTACAGTGTTTCACAACCATTAAGTACCATCAACCCTTTCAACTCTACACACCACATATAGCAATTTCAGTACTAGGCAAGAGATTTTGTGACCAATATTTTGAAATGAGTTCAGCTACATGTAGGCCTACCTCTAGTAGAAATATTAAACATCAGGAAATATGAGATGCGGGTCTGAAGTCATCCCGATTCCACAACTCAACTCTACAACTTTCTTCTCTTAGACGCGATGATCAGATATGTTTAACCATATCATGGTAAGGAAAATCTAAATTTCTGCTTTTTGTAAATATTAATTTCAGTTAATTAGCCATTCAGTTGTAAATTAATAAAAAATAGTCTCTTGACCACTGCGTGGGGCTATATTTGACTGACTT
Organism: Chaetoderma sp. LZ-2023a; assembly: GCA_034401795.1. Taxonomy (NCBI): domain Eukaryota; kingdom Metazoa; phylum Mollusca; class Caudofoveata; order Chaetodermatida; family Chaetodermatidae; genus Chaetoderma; species Chaetoderma sp. LZ-2023a. The sequence goes on along the minus strand of CM067362.1, from coordinate 20,121,319 downwards.
GATCATTGAAGTGGTAAGGTATATTCACAAGACATCAAATTCATGTATTTCTGGTCCAATCCTTATTTCGTCTGCAGAGTCATGCTAAAAAGATCTGTTATTAAGCCTGAACTGTAAATAAAATGTCAATTTCTGGCAAAACCTATTATGTTGGCTATTGATCTGTTAACCCTTTATGGTTGAGCCAGCAAAAACTGGCCTCCGCAGTAGTCTTGAAGAAATTCAGTTTCAGGCAAAAAGAAGAGTATTTTTGAAAATTTACAACTGGAATGGCTGGCTCGATAATCGAGCCAGTCAATCCAGTGGGAAATCTTCAAAAATATTCTCTTTACCTACAAATAGACATTCAATACGGAAATATTTTAATTTTCTTGACCAAATTTGACCAGTAGAGTTAAACAAGATACAGCTAAATCCTCTAGTGTGATTAAGCCTCTGTCCCTCACAGAACAGAAACTACACATTCTTTCTAATATTAGCAATGGTCTGTTGAATATTTTGAAGCTAAGTTGACTGGAAGCTGTTTCTGTGAGGTTTTGTCAGGAGAATTTTACAGGTATACAGATAGGATACACCCCGGCAAAGCTGTCGCATGTGTATTGTTTATCTGCCAACCGCTTTACATTGAAACTTGCCAGGTAACCTCTATGTATTGAGCAAATTCTTTCATTGCGGTAGAGAAATATTAGTCTGGGCTTCCTTAAACCTTTAATGGTAAATTTTGGTTGAGAAAATCTAAATATTTCCTTTTTGAATGTCCATTGCCGGGTAAGAGAAAACTATTTTTGAAAATTCACCACTGTGATTCCAGTAGTGAATTTTCAAAAATAGTCTTCTCTTGCCCTGCAAATATCCATTCCGCAAGAAAACTTCATCGACCGGTTTTGGTCAGCAAAGGCTCAATGTATCAATAATTAGCCTCAATAGATTTGTTAAATGGAAATTTATTTACTGCACTATTTTACGAGTAGGTAACAATATTACATTTTTACAATGACTGTTCAGCTTTAACCGTTGAAATGGAAGTGGCTCGTTTTCAAGACAACGATACAGAACAGCTGTTCTATATATTGAGACTAATCCAACAGGAACATGTTGCTGCTATAGGCAACATCAGCACCCAGTCAAATTAGTTTCAAAATATTCAACATAATATTGATTGCGTCATAAAGAATTTGTGGTTTCTGGGTTAACGGCCTAATCCAAATGAGATGGATTTGTGTCGATATATGAAAGAAATAAACAAATACATGTAATGCAAGAAACCAGCGCAAATAACACTTTGAACGTTGCCAGCGATGACATGATGCAATAATGTATACATGGTGCAGGAAAGACAATGAGTATGTAGATGAAAGATGCTAGGCTAGGTTACATGCCGGAGATAGAAGCTGGCGTTCATGAAAACGGACAAGGGTGTTCTGCATTTTTCCCGCATGGCTGTGTTTGAGATCGATGTTAGGGATGAAAAGGTTAAGAGCAACTGTCAACAAACACTCGAAGCACCTGATATTATTAACAATGTCACTTTGGTTGCTAAAAATAATACTATGACATCATCGTCGACCCAGTCCCCAGGCATGGAGCAGTGTCAAAGTGCAACATTGGATCGCCTGATTATATTGCATGGAATCAAACAAGCATGGTAGGAATGATCATGATGGGTATCCGCTATCTTTAAGTGGAAAACCATGGCATTGATATTAATCCTTTAATTGTCAAATTTGGTCAAGGTTATCGAGCCAGGCATTCTAGTGGTAAATTTTCAAAAGTCTTCTGTTCGCCTGCAAATGGCCATTCCTCAAGACCACTGCAGAGGTCAGTTTTGGACAGCGTGACAGTTAAAGGGTTAAAGTAAACAGACTATAATACCATGCTTACAATGATCTTAGCACATACATTGTGTCTTATTCATGCATTCAGTGTTAGACACTGACACTGGATAGAATGTGAAGACTCTGCGCAAGAGCGTGCGCACCTGGAACATCATCAGTATTTGTGCACACTCGATTCATAACCCTTTCACAATCCTGGAAAAACTTATCTTGTTGAATATTTTTAAATTAATATGACTGGAAGCCATTGCTGCTTTAATCAAATTAATTTCAAAACATTCACCAGTTTTCCTGGATGGTTGATTTGAAAATGAGATATGGGGAATTCATCGGTGAAAGGGCTAAAATGTAGTCATCACAATCCATCAAATACAAACAAGGAAATCTCCTATCTAAGCAGTTTTCTACAATGCATATTGGCTAGATGGATGTGTTTGACAAATATGAATTTAGTCCATTAACAATTGACGAAACGTTCAACTATACTCGATGGACAAATCGCCATTGTATAAGTTTACCTAGGTAAGTTAAAGATCAATCACATGGTTTAGTTTCTTCAGATCATAACATCATCAAATAGTTCAATGTCAATAAGATAATATTAACATTCACGTGATGCTATTGTTTAACCTCATTCTTTATAAGTGAGGAATTCAATTCAGTATCATCTGGATTACGTACTCGCGTCATCATCTCATCACGATCGGCTCTACAAGAAAAGAAAAATTTAAATTTTAAATAAATTACTTAATCTTACTACCGGTATGTATGCTATTATCTAATTTCTAATACCATGTACATGTTTAACCATCAAATTTGTTCAAGAAAATTCAAATTTTCTCATATTTAATGTCCATTTGCAGACCAAAGGGCGAGTATTTTTGAAAATGTATCACTGGAATGACTGGCTCGTTTATCAATCTAGTCATTCCAGTAGTAAGTTTTCAAAAATAGTCTTCTCTTGGCTTGCAAATAGACATTAAATGTGAGAAAATTTAAATGTTGGCCATCTCTTTCCTTAATAGAAGCCTAGGCTACTAATAGGGTACAAGGTGGTACCGTAAGTTGTTGAATATGTTAAAACTAATTTGAGTTGGCTCTTTGCTATCATAGGCAACAACCTCCAGTCACATTAGTTTAGAAATATTCAACAGAATACTGATTAAAATATAAATAATCTGTCATAATCAGTCTTTCACATTCAAATGGTCAACCCAAAACAAAAACAAAATCTAGACTTTAGTTGGGTCCTTGGTGCTTAGTGAAAACAGTACATTTACGTAAAGTATTGAAAAGCATAGTGGACACCTAATACTAGATATCTGCACACAAAATATTGGATCGGTAACTCTTTAGATAGTCAACATCTAGCAGTAGAATTTAAAACATGTAACTAGGTTGATACTAAGCAATTATGATATGCATTGTATGTGTCCAGCCAACTCGCATTAACAGTTTTTTTAATGGTCCAGATTGGTCGAGAAAGTAGAGTTTTGCCTAGGCAATGTCCATTTGGAGGTCAGGACTTTTTGAAAATTTACCACTGAAATGACTGGCTAAATTATCGCACCTCTGTACAATAAATATTTCGGAGATACACTTTAACACTCACATCAGCCCAGAAAGGCTCCTAGAGTGGTCCTAAGAAATGGCTATTTGCAGACCAAGAGAAGATTATTTTTGAAAATTTACCACTGGAATGACTGCTATAGGCAGCAACAGTACACAGTCAAATTAGTTTCAAAATATTTAACAGCTTACCTGTATAGTTTTCTGGAAATTGTTAGGCAGGGAGTTCAAGGATTGATCGATCACAACACGAGTGAGGTGTGGGTGGAGCTTAGCTGGAGATGGGCGGGGCATAGTTAAAACTGGAAAGGTCCATTGCGCAATATCGCAGAGAATATTTGTGAAAACGTACAGTGTGGTTCTTAATGCACATCCAACATGTGCTGTGTGCATAGTATACTTACTTTTTACCGAGAGCCATTAGCCCATATATTGTACCAGTTGCAAAAATCAACCCAGAGCCAAATATTGTTGTCACACCAAAACACATGGCTATAGGCAAGATAGCTATCCTATAATAATAATAATAATAATAATAATAACTATATCTGTTCCATGAACAGATATACGGCTTCCAAGAGTACCTGCACTCGAACAAAACACTCTTTTCTTGTACTTCATGTTCAATCCAGTTCGCTGGTGAAATTCCGTTTCTAGAACTGCTCAAGATAATATTACTTGTCGGTCGGATCAATCGCCTAGGTATCTTTGGAGAAGATCTATATATACACACAAAACTAGTCAAATAATTCAGCTAGATGATTGACCATACAGTAGAAAGGAGGTAAATAAGGGATTGACCATTCAGCAGTAAACAGGTTTAGAAGTCCATGACAATTTTATCTTTTTAATATTCTTAATCAACACTGGAAAATGAGTACCAAATCAATGAAGTGAAACTTAACATTTTGCGGTATAAGGGTTAATACAAATCTAATATTTCAACAGTAGAATGATTAATAGGTGGGAACAACCTGCAGTCAAATTGTTTTGAAGAATATTCAGCAGATATCCTTAGAATCTACTAGATTGAATCGGTCGATGACACGTCACCACAAATCGGGACATTCACAGCTGTGAACTTTTGACACACCCCACAACTGACCCCAGGGGATGGAGCCAAGTGTAAAGGTCTGTTTGCACTCCGCAATCATATGGGTAACTCACATGCAAAATTTTGTTGGATTTCGTCCAATAGTGTCCGAGGAGTTGATTTACAATCAATTTCATGACCTTTTGACCCAATCCCACACCTCCTGGGCGCCGGGCCAAATGTAAATGTGCTCATCCACTCCAAATCGATATGGGTAACTGGCATACTAAATCTGGTTTAATTCTGTCCAATAGTATCAGAGGAGTTGCATTACAATCAATTATATGACCTTTTGACGCCATCCCCAACCCCTGGGGGTGGGGCCAAATGTGCATGTGCTCATCCACTCCACGTTGACATGGGTAACTGACATACAAAATTTGGTTGAATTCCGTCCAATGGCTTCGGAGGAGATGCATTACAATCAATTTCCGCATTTTAAAATTTGACCTTTTGACACCTTCCACGCATCCTGGGGGCGAAGCCAAATCTACATGACATTATGCCCTCTGCAATCATATGGGTAACTCAGATCTCAAATTTGGTTGTGTTCTGTCTAACGATCTCAGAGGAGTTGCGTTACAACTGATTTGACCTGTTGGCCCCTGCCTCGCCCCCTGGGGACGGAGCCAAACCTAAATATGGTCTTGCAAAGTGGAATCATATGAGTAACAGATATAGCAAATTTGATTTAATTCCACTGAATGGTTTGGTTGGGAGGAGATAGCGTGATGGACAGATGGACGGGCGGATAAACAAATGGACAGGCTGACAGACGGACAGAGGCGATTACAATATCCCCAACATTTTATTAAAACGTGGGGATAGTAAGTGTAAGTTTTATATTGGCATTCATAAGTTCATGGGTTAACCAGCCCCATAGTCAACTTACATTAAATGACAATTAAATCCCTATCACATTAATTCCCTATACGACGTACATGAGACACCTTCAAAAGTGCCAAATCTGAGCTCGTACGAGGAAACAACTTAGAGGAAGACATTTTCACCATCAAAATCCTTCAAATCAAAAGTTCAAAATGGCCGCCTAAATACTCTGATTTGATTGGCACAGGTGGCTATGCCATAATAGCTATTGAGCTACCTTTACTTAGCTTGAGTTGCATTCGTGAGTGGCCATGATTGGAACTCTTAAATATATCATCCTCGCATGTTTCGAATGTAGGCCAATTAAAGATAACATTTTAATTCCAATTTCTATCATTTATGTGATAGGTCATGGTCGTATTTTTCGCTGAAAAGTGAGGTAAATCTTAATTGTTTAGCTGAATTACTCTGGCCAGATTGATCTCCCTTGTTATCAAGATAGTTCTGATAGGTCTCCCATAACTTATCCAATAGTGTACTGTGCATATGAATCATGGAAGTTAATTTGCTAATGTTATGATTTCCCTGTTTTGGGAAGATAATAATAGGTTAATTAATTACATTAAAATGTTTCCAAAGGTGGTCTGTTACGACGTGTCATGCCTGTGGTTTAAGATACAACATGTTTCACAATAACCACAAATAGCAATGTTTTTTAGAAGCATCACCAATAAGACTCAAGTGGTCCACCTTAGATAGGTAGTCTAATGCCGTAGGCTAATTAAGTGCGTAGATGTATGGTCCTATACTGGAATAGCAACGGGTTTGAGAACCACCACTCAAGCGGTTCACTTACAGAGGTGATCACAGAACGTAATTGAGCGCTAATCTCTAAGAACTACCATCATCATACATCAGCATCTCTGTCTTAGCGAAAATTGTTTCTGTCTCTAAGAGCAGTGTTTCTGAGAATCGCCATCAATAAAATTCAAGTGGTCCACTTCCATAATATTCAATATTTTCCTGTATTTTTTTTTACAAGTATCACATTCAACGCACTATGCAAGCGTATTAATAATTAATTAATTAATAGAAATAGCAATGCAAAACTCGAGTTCCTTAGTATTTCATAATCTATGAACACCACCCATGCAACAGAAAGCAGTTGCTAGTGGCCGTTGAAACATTATTAATGCTGGAACATAACGATCTTTTCCTTAATTTCCACTAATTTATACAAGTTTCCTATGCCAAGCACGCTATGTAATCCTATTAATAATCAATGAACTATTAACAACTGTAACACATATCTCAGATGTCTTAGTATGTATAAACCTCTGAATACGACACTTGCAACAGAAACCTCTTGCTACTGGTCGTTGCAAAGTTATTAATGCTGAAACGTAGTGATTTATCCAAATATTTCCAGAATTTATGCAAGTTTCGCGTTCGAATGTCGCTATGCGTTATGTAACTGTATTAATTTTTCATCAACTAGCAGCAATAGCAACATGCAACCGATATCGTTAAGTATTTCATAGCTTTAGAACACGACCGTTGCAATAAACACATGCTGCGGTTAGCCATTGTAGACGTATTAGGGCTGGAACATAATGATATATTCTATATCATCACATAGTTGATGCAACTCTATCTCCCTCGTCCCTTCAACTACCCCACCACCACCCCTCCCCCTCCCCCACCCCCTTTCTCTCACTCCTCCCTCTCCCTTGCTTTAACCGTATATATGCGTGGTGGTTATCAATAAAACTCAACTGGTCTACCTTAAATTTTTTAGTCCTATGCATTAGACCAAATAATCGCTTAGATGGGTGGTCCTATACAGGAATAGCAATGTGTTTATAGAGTCACAACTCAAGTGGTCCCCTTAGATAGGTGGTCATATGCAATAATTTTACCGCTAATAGTTAAGAAACAATCACCAATAGCTATGTTTTTAAAACAACTCTTAATAAAGGTCACATGATCCTATACGGCAATTGACTGCTAATACTTAAAAAACCACCATCAACATACATCAGCATCTGTGTTTTAGTGAAACGCTGTTGCTGCCTTCAATAACAATGTTTTCATTGACTAAACTTGGTCAATAAAGGAGTAAATGTCAGCATATATTATAGTACTTTTTCCACCACATTTGTAATAGTTATCCACATACAAAGCATGCGCGCACTGCAAGTGTGTGTTCAGCGGGGGGGGGGGGGGGGGGAGTCGTCAGAGGAGGGGGTTGCGACATCTGTGTGGACACAATGCAAATAATTTGTCCACCATGCAATGCATAATAAATAGCATTGTATTCACTCAAAGGTCAATTGCCTATTGTGTAATAACTCTATCTATCTAGCTAACTCTTTAACGCTTAAGCTGACCAAAACGGCTTCTGTGGTAGTCTTGGAAAATGTCCGTTTGGATATCGAAAGAATACTATTTTTGAAACATTATCCTCTCTGTCTCTCCACCCTCTCCCCTCTCTCCCCTCTGTCTCCTGCTCCTCCCCTTCTCCCTTCCCTCAATCCCTCCCTCGCTCCTGCCATCCTCTCCCGCCTTCCCTCAATGCTGTCCTCTCTCTCTCTCTGTATTATATTATAATGTGATCCTATTGTATGATGACACAAGATGGAATGGTACCGAGTGCAAAATGCATGGACCAACATCAGCTAATACGTTGATATATGTGTATGATCTCGCAACGTTAAAATGAACAGCCTTGTGTATTTAAAATGGCATGACATTTGATTGCAGATTTAAAAAATACCCAACTTGTCCCACCCTTTAAACAGCATGGCCAATGCTTCTGAAACCAGTTGCTAAGATGCTCCTGCTGTGACCGAGAGCAACAGCATTCCGCAACACCATCATCAAAAAGAATCATTGGAATACTATAATTTAAAGAACAGCCACAAAATTTGCGGTGGGCAATCGAAATTGGAGGGTTAATTTTATGCGCACCTTACGTTGGCCAGAATTGCGGTACATGTGCACACTTCTTTATTAACGGCAGTGTACAAGTAGTTTGCAACGCAGACCATTTCATGACCAAGAGCCAAAACGATATGTAGTCAAACCGTACCCTAGCAATTCCGTACCCGTTATTCCGTACCCTATTATTGGACATTCCGTACCTTGATATTGGTTAATCTGTACCTTAATTTTGGAAAATCTGTACCCTACCTATTGGCTATTCCGTACCCATCCATTGGCTATTCCGTACCCGGTATGGAATATACAATGGGTGGGTACGGAATAGTCAATAGGTTAGAGGTGAATGCATTACTGATATAAAGGCAGAGCGTGTTTCATGCAGATAACACACTGCAATATTAATTTTGTTCCCGGAAGTACCATTTTTTAATGCTGTTTCAGGCTAGATGAAAATATAAGCATTGAGAACATTTGAAAATGTATTTGGGAATTATTTTTAATACTACTGAATATATAACTCAAGAGAATCAAAGCGTTATAATTTAATAATCAACGTTTTATTTTTGTTGTCACAAAAATTTTACAAAACTTACAATAATACCTATAGCTATGGCGCGCACACACGTCCACTTTTAACCTTTTAAATCGTGCATACTGGATAAATAATTAATATTCTTTTCACTGTGACGGGGTGGAGGGTGGTCGGGTGGGTAAATGGTTAAATTTACAGAGGGCTAAACATATATTGTCATCACTGCTGGTGGTGGTGGCAGCGGCTGTAACTACGCCTATATAATAAGTTGTGCATATATAATTTATACTACCATTAATCTCGGTGATGTTCAACTAGACTGCTAGGAATAAATGTGGGTGGAAAGAAAGTAAACAGGTGTTATTTTGAAACTAAAAACATATTATTACATGACGGGATGGAAATAAAAAAACCTTGCAAAAAAATACATTAGAAGCCCCGTGCGCCTGATGAAACACCAATAAGGGAGATAAATCTGGATAGTTTATTTCGATTGCCACTAAACCTATTGGGAGTAATGCCGCTTATTATTGATAGGTAGAAATGACTGCAAAGTCGAAACCATGTAGGCCTACTGATCGCCGCGGCATCATATCTCTTAGTGAAAGTCCCTGCTGCCTTGCATTAACTTAAGTGGTCCTCCTCAGACAAACAGATTTGCTTTTAGAACCACCAGGTGCTATTTCACATGTTTTTAGAACCACCATCAGGAAATCTCAAGTGGTTCACCTTAGATATAGTACGTAGGTGGTGCTAATATTTAAAAAACCAACAGCCTCATCATCATCATCATCATCATCATCATACATATGAACGGGGTCTTTAAGAACCACCATCAACAACGGTTATTCAGTTTGAACCACTGCAATGTGTGCATTAAATGTTGTTGTAAAAAAAAAACAACAACGGGGATTATTTAATTGTTAGCACCCACAGCGTTGTATCAACTAGGCTAGGAGATTTAATTGCAGGAAACCATTACAATGGACTGAATATCCTGACAAATACAATGAACATTGCTCTAGCCAATCAGCTTTCAGAAACATCTCCAGCAAATAGAAATGCGCGTGCACTTGCTGTATGTCCACTGGCCTTAGATTGCTTATCAGTCTGTATTAGTCTTTCGAGCCAAAGGCAAGCTTGTAAGATTCAAATTCTCTTTCAAATTTTTCAAATTTATTTTCCTCATTTTAAATTCCGTACAGTACAATCGCGGATATTCCAAATCTATCCTTTTTGACGAAATCAATTCAATTCTTTAATGGATCTTTCCAAACATTGTAGTCACATTTTCCGTAGTATGTCTATTTAATTTTTATTCAAATATTTGTATGTCTTAAATTTACACTTTATATTCAAATTTACATTCAAATTAGTTTTTATTCAAACATACGGCGGTCAATTTTGCTAATTTCGGCATATAAAAATGAATCCGAATCATGATAGTATACAACATTACCAAGCAGATTGTATGTAATTTATTCATATGTTTCAAATGTATTTTTTTATTTCAAACATCTGGATTACAGAAATTAAATTACAGAAACAGGGTCCGATCTTTAGCAAAGGCCACTGTCTCTTAGTCATCTGAAAAAACTAGGAACGATAAGTTAGAAATAGGAAGTTAAGTTAGAAACCTGTGTTCAACGGGGGCTGCTATCGTCATACACCTGTACTTCATGGGTATGGATTAACCATTACGATGGTACAGAATATCCAATTAGTTAGGTACGGAATATCCAAATTTAGGGTACGGAATATCCAAAGGTAGGGTACTGATTCTCCAATAGGCTAGGTACGGATTGACCGATATGGTTTGGTTTGGGTACGGAATGACTGGTATTCGGCAAAACAACCTAAATTGACTAGCTTCAATAATGAACAAACTACCAAATTGGACCTCTAAAATAATGCCGGTGTTTTGGGCTAAGTTTCTGCAACATAATTCAGCAACGGAATGATCATAGGTACATAATTAATTACTATCATTGACTATATAAATTCCAATCTACGGCGCAATTGGGACAAAATCGTACCATCGGCTTTGAGTTCTCTCACTAATATAATTATCCAAGCGTGGCGGAATATCAGCCTCGCCGCTTACGCTACAACCAGGCCAAATTGGGCATGGCGCTGAATAGACATAGAACATGGACAATTATTAACGACTTAATTTAGGCCACACCTCTTGCACGGGGCATGACCTAGCTCTCAAACAATGAAAGCTTGGCGATATCGCCTATCTATAAAACTAACATTGCAATTACTTTGTGGTTTGTTACCCGGTTTAGGCTAAACCGGGTTTAAACATCCTTATTGAATTCCGGCCAATGCGACTGAATTGATAGCAACAATTTAGCAACTCATTCCAGCAACATAATTGTCCAAACAAACTTCGTAATGGCTATTTTACTTTGACGCAAAATAGAGTGACTTCATTACATGTGACAAAATAGCATTACATACGGGTGTGGGGGTGGGGTGTGTGAGCGAATTGGCGGCGAAGCAACAACTAGTTATATACGCTGAGAGAAATGTAAACAAACTCGGACAATCATCATATTAAATATTTCAGTTCCCTACAGATAAATACTCATGACTGAAAGTTGCTGCTACCCTAAATAGCAACAGCTTTCAACAAACGTAATACGATAATTGCCAAGCAGTCTACAAGATTTCTCACAAAGATCCAGTCTTGTTTCAATACATACAAGCAGTGATGGATCACTGCATAATTTCACTAGTTTCTTCAGCCCTGCTAGAAGGAAACGGGTCAATTTTGCATTTGGAGGTTTATTGATATCACTTCTCCGATTATCTATTTAGCCCTACTCAATGCATCCAAACCTTCTGGAAATGCCCTGGCTGGTTCCTTAAAAACAATTTGACTGAACGTAATTGTTTCCTTAGGTAGCAACCACATTCAGTCAACGTGCTTTCAAAACATTAATTTGGTTCTCCGCACAACTATCTTCAGAAATAAATGCGCTTTTAAATAGATCACTGGATAAATAATTGTGGTGAGATCAGTGCGAAATTGAAATGTTAGCCTTTTCTATGCAGGGTAATTATCACCTCACCCCCCCCCCCACCACCCACTGTGGTTTGAGAACCGCAGCCCATAGCATTGGTCTCGTTCATTCTTTTCATGACACTAAAGCATTTCATGATTGTTTGTTCAAATGAATAAACAGTGTAACAGTCTATTTCATTCTATTTTCAGAACAGTTATCAAAGAAACCTAAAACGATTTGGCTGACTTTAAAAAATCAATTTGGCTGGATGTTGTTGATACCCTAGTCAACAATAATTATCAGTATATTTCTGTTTGGAATCGACATTATAATCCTGTCAATAACGATCTCATTAGGAGCATAAGAATTTGTCAGTAAAGACGGGTTAATACAGGTTAGTTGAAAAAAAGAAATGATTTTGGAGACCGAGGCTCATAATTTGCCATGAACTTAAAAATAATGATGTTACTGTCCATAGATTGACCGTAATGCACTGCATGTGCAGCTATGCACATCAGTGATGTTTAACTCGGATAAGCCCTCTGACACAGCTCATCAAAGACTGCCTGGTGTGCACATTCTTTCAAAGTGCTATCACAGGAAGAGAATAAAATTATTCAAGTCCTGTGCTTGACAAATAACTTAAGGTACTCGATAATGTAATCTTGTTCCAAATGAATCTTTAAAATACTGAATATGTCCCGTAGCCTGATGGGACCAGTTAGCGAGCATTGTTGTTTATTTATTACAGGCATAAAAACATAGAGGTATCAATTTCTAGCAATACCCCTCGGATTTCTTGCTATGTTAGACAGGATTATAATGTCCATCAAGTGTACAAATTGTAAGCCCTTAACATTTAACCCTTTAATGACTAAATCTTGTAAAAAAAACTAAACATTTTCTTGTTGAATGTCTTATTGCAGGCCAAGAAAATAGTATTTTTGAAATTTTGCCACTGGAATGACTGGCTCGCTTACCGAGCCAGTCATTCCAGTGGTAAATTTTCAGGAATAGTCTTCACTTGGCCTACTAATCGACAATCCTCAAGACCCCTGCAGAGGCCGGTTTGGCCAGCTTCATCATAAAAGGGTTAAGGCCCTATGTTTTTAACATTATGTTGAATAGTTTGAAACTAGTTCACTGGGCGTTGGTGCAGCAACAACACACAGTCAAATTAGTTTCAAAATATTCAACATGTTACATGAAATTCAGGGATCAACATATACAAATTGTATACAAATGTTCTCTGGTGAAATTCACTATTTAATAACTGCTCTAGATAACATTTCTTGTCATTCGGATCAATCACTTAATTGGCTTTGGAGAAGATTTATATACAGACACAAAACTGGTCACAAAAATCAGCTAGATGATTGGCCATTCAACAGTAAACAGGTTAATCAGGGATTGGCCATTCAGCAGTAAAAATTCTAAGAAGTGTGTGACAATTTTATCTCTCCAATATTCTTAATAGCCACTGGAAGATTAGTACAAAATTTAACATTCACCAGTATAAGGGTTAATACAAATCTAATATTTCACCAATAGAAGGCTTAATAGGCAGGAACAATTTCCTGTCAAATTGTTTTGAAAAATATTCAACAGCTATCCTTAGCATCTACATTAAGTACAAGTTTTATATTGGCATTACTAAGTTCATGGGCTAATCAGCCAGGTTGTCAATTGGTATTAAATGGCAATTAAATCCCTATTATGTTAATATGATTACCTAGAGCACTTACAGTAGCAAATGCCATTTGTTACTCCCATGGTAACCAGATATAAAATGACAATTAAATGTCACATTAATCATTTTTATTAGAGCCTCTAGCAAACTGTCTTCTACTACATAATAAAGAGGAAAATCTAAATCTAAATATTTCTGCACTTTACAAATAGATCTCGTTCATTTTCACACACACTCTGCAGACGGTCAACTAACATATGTATAGCAATTTTGTCCATCAAAATCCATCAAATAAAAAAGTTCAAAATGGCCCCCAAATGCTCGAAATTGATTGGTCCACGGTGCCGATACTGTTTGACCAATCAAGTTTTTGCGAACAATTTTCACTTGCCGCCATTGACTGATTATAGTCCCCAAAGTTTATTTTGTCATTTATGACATCATCAAGATGGCCGCCAAATCCCCGAGTACATCATGTTCTCTGATTAATTTTGATCCTAGTTGGCATCTAGACCATAGATGCCGAGTCTTGTATTGATTGACCTGCTGGTTTCAGAGTTTTGGTTCAATCTACTTGCTGGAAATGGCTGGCGGTAGAATAATAATAATAATAATAATAAACAGAACAATTACTCTAGTCTTCCAGAGCTTCGCTCTTGGAAGCCTAAAAATAATAATAAACAGAACAATTTCTCTAGTCTTCCAGAGCTTCGCTCTTGGAAGCCTAACAAGCATTCTGTAAGTATTGCTTTGCAATACATGTCCCCTACCTGGTGATATAAATCTTTAGAGATTGACAGTCAAAAATTTCATTAAAAATTGTCAAAAACAGCTGAAGCTTGAACTTGATCTGTAACTTCTCATAACATAGCAATAAACCAAGTTTCAGTTATATATGATGAAGGAGAAGGCAAAAGTCTTGAAAGCTGATATGTTTGTATTTCATAAGTCGAAAGGGAACATAACTCAATCAAAAAATGACGCAAACGCCTGAAACCTGATCTTAGTCTGTAGTTTCTCATAATAAAGTAATGTACCAATTCTCAGTTGAATATCTTGAAAGACTGCGAGAAAAAGGGCGGAAAACTAATATTTTTCGTATTTTATAGGTCGAAAGGGGGCATAGCTCCATCAAAAATTGACGAAAATGTCTGAAACTCCAACTTGCTCTGTAACTCCTTATACTAAAGCAATGCACCAATTTTCGCTTAAATATCTTGGAGTGCGAAAAAAGTGCGGAAAGCTGATATTTTTCATATTTTTTAACTCGAAAAATAACTCCATAAAAAATTGACGTATACGCCTGAAACTCGAACTTGGTCTGTAACTTCTCATAACAAAACACTAAACCAATTCTCAGTTGAATACCTTGAAGGACTGCGAAAAAAAGTGTGGAAAACCAACTGCGACAGACGGACAGATGGACAGACAGAGTGCAAACCTATAGTCCCCCCGATTTTACTGGTAGGGGACTAATAATAATAAATATAGCCGCAAGTGGCGATGCATCGGGGGCCAAGTGGCTAGCATCCTGGTTGCTAAGATGAGAACCATATCTGAGCCAGCTCTTATTGGTGGCTTAGAGCCTAAATAACCTCTTAGATTTGATCAAGTTGGATTAATGCTGTCAATTTTATTGAATTATGTGAGAAGGTTACAGTAGGAATCTTCTTTATCCGCCCAGTATACCCATCATTGAATGTGGTTTTGAAAAACAAACAATCGTGTGTCAACAATGGCAGTAAAATAATATAAATGAAATCAGCCCAGTTCTTCTTGAGAAGACAATTCAATTCTCCAATTGCTTTAGCATTGGCAATTTTGGCGGGAAAATGATCCAAGATGGCCGTCAAACCATTCATCTGACAGTATTGAAAATGGCAAATTTGGAATCAGAAGACCCAAAAACCTATGTAAAACCCATTTCGGCTTCAAATTTCAAAAAAAAAAAAAATAAAAAATGGCCGCCAATCATGCTGAATTTTGATTGGTCGATGGTGGCCATGTTTTTTTACGTATCAATTTCTCTTGCACAAACTCTAATGCCCCTCAGTCCCTAATCATATCAGCAAAATTTCGGCCCGATCAGTTCAGCGGTTCTGGAGAAGTTGTTTTCACAAAAACTACGTCTTTCAAGATGGCCACCCAAGTTTTCGGCCAATCAAATTCCCTTGAACAAACTTGGTTCAGCCCATGCCCTAGATGATATTGCATGAGGTTTGAATCAATCCGCCAACTGGTTTCGGAGGGGATTTTTAAAAACGTTTCCCGAAATACAACAAAATCCAAAATGGCCGCCGCCCTAATAGGCCGACCAGCGTTGTTTGAGCAAAATCAGATCTCTATTACATAACGATGCTTTCTGCAAAATATAATTGAAATCCACCCAGAGGTTTCTGAGGAGAAGGCATTTTAAATTTCCAATTACTTTACTATGGGGAATTTGGCAGGAAATGAATCCAAGATGGCAGCCAAACCGTCGATCGAACATATTGGAAAATGCCAGATTTGGATTTCTCTACCCCAAAAACCTATAGAGGCCCAATTTGGGCATCAAAATCCATTAAATAAACAAGAGGCCCAAGGGGCCTGTATCGCTCACCTGGACAATAGTCATTTCAACTAGAATGCTCTTTATCAACAAGATGGCCAGCAAACCATTTATCCGACAGTTTCAAATATTGCAAATTTGAGATCAGAATACACAAAAACACATATAAAAACAATTTCGGCCTCAAAATCCATCAGATAAAAAAATCCAATATGGCCACCAAACATGCTATATTTTGATTGGTCCACGGCGGCCATGTTTTTTGATAGATCAACTTCTCTTGAACAAACTTTAATGGCCCTTAGGCCCTAATCATATCTGCCAAATTTCGGCCCAATCCCTTCAGTGCTTCTGGAGAATAAGTCATTTTCGCTACAACTAGGTCAACCAAGATGGCCGCCGAACCATTTGACCAATCAAGTTCCCTTGCCATAAATCATATTTCATGAGGTTTGCATCAATCCCCCAAGCCGTTTCTGAGAAGATTTTTAAAGACATTTCCGAAAATCTGCCTAAATCTAAGATGGCTGCTGGACAAATTGGCAGATCGGGTTCATTTGAACAAACTTAGATCTCTATGCCCTATGAATCCTTCCTCCCAAATATAATTGAAATCGGCCCAGTGGTTCTTGAGAAGTCATTTAAAGAATTCCCCATTGCTTTACTATGGGCCCATTGTTTTACTATGGGAGCCTTTGGCGGGAAAACAAACCAAGATGGCAGCTAAAGCGTTTATCCGACAGTCTCGAAAGTGGCATATTTGAACTCGACACACTGATAAGCAAATAAAGCAATTTTCGCCATCAAAATACATCACATACAAAAAAGCCAAGATGATCTAGAAACGCTGAATTTTGATTGGTTGATGGTGGCCATGTTTTTTAACGAACAAACTTCCCTTGAACAAACTTGAAAGGCGCTTGGTCCCTAAGCATATTTACAAAATTTCAGCCCCATCCCTTCAGCGGTTCGGGAGAAGTCGTTTTCGCAAAAACTAGGTCATCCAAGATGGCCGCCAAGCAAATTGGCCAATCAGGGTGCCTTGAACAAACTTGGGTCTATGGCTGCCACAGATGATGTGTTATGAGGTTTGAATCAATTCCTCCAGCGGTTTCGGAGATTTTTTAGTGTTTTAAAAAATCAGCCATTTTGGCCGACGGCCATTTTGAATTTTGACCGATTCGCTTCGTATGAACAAACCTAGAACTCTATGCCCTATGAATGCTTCCTCCAAAATATAATTGAAATTGGCCCAGTGGTTCTTGAGAAGAAGTCGTTTAAAGAAATCCCCATTGCTTTACTATGGGCCCATTGCTTTACTATAGGAGCCTATGGCGGGAAAACAAACCAAGATGGCAGCCAAACCGTTTATCTGAAAGTCTCGAAAGTGGCATATTTGAACTCGTCACACTGATAAAAAGCAATTTTCGCCATCAAAATACATCAAATACAAAAAAGCCAATATGGCCAACAAACGCTAAATTTTGATTGTTTGATAGCGGCCATGTTTTTTAACGTACGAACTTCACTTGAACAAACTTGAATGGACCTTGGTCCCTAAGCATATTTACCAAATTTCAGACCTATCCCTTCAGCAGTTCGGGAGAATTCATTTTCGCGAAAACTAGGTCATCCAAGATGGCCACCAGGCAAATAGGCCAATCAAGTTGCCTTGAACAAATTTGGGTCTACCATTGCAATAGATGATGTGTTATGAGTTTTGAATCAATTCCTCCAGCGGTTTCGGCTATTTTGGCCAGCGGCCATCTTGGATTTTGGCCGATCGGCTTCATTTGAACAAACTTGAATCTCTATGCCCTAGGGATGCTTCCTGCCAAATATAATTGAAATTGGCCCAGAGGTTCTTGAGAAGAAGTCGTTTTAAAGGAAAAGTTGATGGACGGACGACGGACGGTTGCCACGACATAAGCTCACTTGGCCTTTCAGGCCAGGTGAGCTAAAAATAGAACAATAACAATAGGTGGCGAGCCACTGGCTTGGCCCCCTAATAAACAGAACGAAAACAATAAGATGCCAAGCACCAGCTTGGCCCCCTAATAATAATAACTAGAATGCACAGTCGATGGCATGCCATCGCAAATCCCCACGCATTCACCACTTCGAGCTTTACCCTCACTTTGACCCAAAACACAATAAATTCCTTGAAATGTAGTCTACTAATCATTAATCATGGCATTCAGAATGACATAAGTCATGACCATATTTGAGAAATTCCATTACTGCATAGGTGCAATGATCCCCATTTGAAGTTTCGGGTTTCTATCTGAGATGGTGTGAGTTTAACCCCTGGCCACTGCCCTCAGATTGACTCAAGAGCAAATTAATTTGTTGTACTGTAGTCTACTAACTACAAGCTTCAAAATGATATGCCCCTGGCAGGGGGTGATATCAAAATTCCAATGTGTCATGCAGATCCTTGCCCATAGGTGTAATTATCCCCAGAGTTTCAAATTTCTAACTGAAATGGTGTGCGAAGAGTTGCATTACAATGGATTGGTGCCCAATTTTGACCTTTGACCCGCCCCTGCACACACAACAAAATTCAAAAAGTGTCATGCACATAGGTATAATGATCCCCAAGATTTCATGTTTCTATCTTAAATGGTCTAGAAGATGTGTTACAATTGATAAGTGCATAGACGGCTCACATACACACGTGTCGCATCACATAATCCCCACCTTTTCTTCGAACAGCGTGGGGATAATAACTAGATTGATCGGTCGATGACGCGTCATTGCAAATCTCCACGTTCACCGTTTTGAACTTTTGACACAACCCACCCACTTGGGCTGAGCCAAATGTAAGTGTCCTTTTGCACTACGCAATCATATTGGTAACTCACATACCAAATTTGGTTGAATTTCATCCAATAGTGTCAGGATTTGCATTAGAATCAATTTCATGACCTTTTGAACCCATCCCACACACCCCTGGGGGCGGGCCAAATGTAAATGGGCTCATCCACTCCACATTGATATGGGTAACTGACATACAAAATTTGGTTGAATTCCGTCTAACGATTTTAGAGGAGTTGCATTACAATCAATTTCATGACCGTTTGACCCCCTCCACCACCCCTGGGGGTGGGGCCAATGTAAATGAACTCATGTACTCCACATTTATATGGGTAACCCACAGACCAAATTTAGTTAAATTCGGTCCAACGGTTTCGGAGGAGATGCCTTAAAATCAATTTCCGCAGGTGAAAATGTGCCCTTTGGACCCCTCCCACACACCCTGGTGACGGAGCCAAATCTAAATGGCCTCTTCCAGTCCGCAATCATATGGGTAACTCAGATATCAAATTTGGTTAAGTTCCGTCTAACGATTTCAGAGGAGTTGCGTTACAACTGATTTGACCTTTTGACCACAGCCACACACCCCTGGGGGCGTAAATCTAAATATCGTCTTGCAAAGCGGAATCATATGGGTAACCCACATACCAAATTTGATTTAATTCCACCTAATGGTTTGGGAGGAGATAGCGTGATGGACGGACAGACGGACGTAGGCGATTACAATATCCCCGATGGTTTTTTAAAACGTGGGGATAATAATAGCTCACTCACTCACTCACCAACCCACTCAGCATAACAATTACGACTACTACTAATGACCACCTTATAGTCACAGCGCTGATAAGGTGTTAATAAAGATAGATGTCTGTTAACCCTTTAATGGTCAAGCTAACCATAACTGGCATCTCCAATGAACATTAAAGGGTTAATACTGGTTATCTATGACAGTCACCATAGAATATAGCTTTAGGAGCTACACACCTGTTCTTAGATTATGGTTCCTAAGTTCTATGAACCATAATTTTGGCCCTAAAAAGTCAGTTGGTCTCTCAAGCAGGTTTGCATGAACTACAATCATGTACTCACCACCAACACACATGCACAGACACACCACCACCCACACACAGACGCACTATCCACCCACCCACTTATTGAGCCAGGCATTCCAGCAATAAATTTTCAAAGATGGTCTTATGTTAGTCTGCAAATGGACATTTCTCAAGACGTCTACAGAGGCAGGTTTTGGCCGACTTGACCATTAAATGGTTAATTAGTAAATCCATCAAAGAAATACAATTCATTTACTTGAAGGACTACTCAATGTTCACGATGGAGCTAGCTATGTCATTCATTATGCATTTAGACTGCGATGTCAGCCTACATGTGATGTACCTGATTATGATATCATATATTTTAGTGACTGATTGGATCCACCCATTAACCTATTTATGAGTCACTAGCCAGACAGGCTATCGACAATGAAATGTCGACTCGCCGCGCTGCAAGTGCACGACGAATGATGACGCTGGTTAGCATCCGGTCTCGGGGTGACGGACTTTGTACGAGACTGCCCTGCGGGTAACAAAACCCGGCTCCTAAGGCAGGTGGAACTCAATCAATCCGGTTGGGCCGTGCGACCATCATCACGAACATTAAATACAACGGTCTCATCCCAAGAATTTGTGTCACCAGTATGCCGGTCCATAGCAATTTCGTGATCTATGGACTTACAAGATTTGATTTGGTGACCTAAAAATATAAGTCTATACAATGATTTTACCTAAACAATTATAAATATGCTAGATAAAACTAAAATAAGAGCATACGAAAATACGAGACAGGTAGATGAACTTTTAAACATGGGGCTCCCGGAGGTACCACACAGACTTGTAGGTCCGCAGAGGTATCCCCGCAAGGGAGGCTCCCGTACACGAGACTTAACCAATTAACTTATTATACGTTATTATACCTCTAAGCTGAAAGGAAGAAGATTATCTCGGACGAAAAGTTATGTGCCTCACGCGGGCACTACTCCTAGTGCTAGTTTGGGTGAGGAGTATTATCCTCGCGTGGACCGTTGTCGCTGAATCCTTGCGAGAGGCAAGTGCCTCGCACGGGCCTCCGTCTCGAGAAGGTGGCGCCACTGCTTAAAGCAGAAGAGTAGTAGGCAAAAATGGGCCCACTCTAATATTTCAACCAAAAAATGCTTGAGAAAGAACAGACCATACCTAGTGAGATTATGATTATAGGGTTGCATGCCGTTTTACGTGAAGATGGGACGAGCGATTCCTGATGGATTCCCTCGTCACTGTCTCATGTGATTCTTAGTATGCTGAATTAGTAGTTGCCGCTTTATTTATGCGGGTCTTCTGCTTTGCTTAATTAGCTTTTAGTTGTTTTTAAAACAAGAACTATTTTTGGCCGCAAATGGCTGGTATTTACCTAGCTATTTGACACGGCTGTCATTGAGAACAGATGCCCCAAGACATCAATACTGAAGACAGCGCTCATACATGTTACTTAGTAAGATCTCCGAACTGGATAAGAATCCAGACATCCCGCTTCATAACCACATACAATTTTACAAGACATAGGTTACCTTTCACGAAATCATTTTTAGACAATTGTCCTATCGTTATGGTGGGGGTGAGAGAGACGAATACTCACCGTAAATGTCCTTCCCATAAGGGCGTGGCAGATCTAAATATCATGCCCTGACATTCTTATGGAATTTGGTGGGGATATGCATCTCGCCCGTCACCGGGCCCTATGGAATTAACCGTTTAACCTGTCGTTAGGTTTATATACAAGTTGCCCAGTTTTGCACTGCGGTGCGGGAAGATGGTTCAGTAAATAAAATAATAATTAAGATATGCTTTCGCAGTGTTTTCCTACATTCGCAAAAGTGCTAACTACTAAGTACCCAAAGATACAAGGGGAATGTATGTGATACCACACCCTGGCCATCACCGCTCGGAAACCCCAGCAGTTTCCCAGAGTCGGATCAGCCCATGGTGCGGATAGGGACATCCAAACAATTAAGAAGCCACAAGGCTGAGTGGAGCATGAAGAGAGACAAAATCTTGGAGTTATGAGTCTTACCGGAGTGCAGGGCTAGATTATCGCACCACCGGAAGAGAAGAGTATATTACAGAGTATGTAATGAAGTGTCTCTAATCATTTTGAACCTATCCGATCGAGCAGAATAGAAAAGGTTTAGTCGGTAGCATGCCGGGCTAAACAGAGTTATAGCACGGACAGCGACCTCAGTGAAAAATTGTTGGTGGCGGCAGAAGGTGCTGCATATATAAGTGTTGCTGAATAGTGTTTCCTACATGCACTGCAGTCCTATATTTTCTATAAATAAACAAAACATATGAACTGATGGCCAGAACAATCAATACAGTGTAATATGATCAGAATTATATATTTTAGCACAGGTTAACGAACCTATCACGGTGCGGTTAGTAAAACACCTTACAGAAAATGAGAATAACTATAAACAAATACAGAAATTATAACTAGCGGTCCTAAGACCGTTACGGTACCTTTTAGTCATCGGGACCGTTTATACGGATACAATATAATTAAAAGAGTACATTTAGCGAAATAATTAAAATGCGAAGTATAGTTACTTGAATACTCGGTAGTCATTCTTAAGTTAGGCTATCGTGTTACTGAAATTGATACGTCATTCATTAGTTGACGCGCGTTGATGCATTCCCAGGAAGCTGAAAAGCAGGGTGGTTCCCGCTAGTTGGTTTCCGCAAACAGGATTCCCGCAAGAACACTCATGGAGGGAGTACATCGCTTAGCACTGTAAGCCTAATAGGATGTCTAACGAGCAGTCAGCAAAAGATACGATAGTACTACTGTTTGTGAAGAAAGTTTCTGCATACCGATGGCACGGATGGAAGTTGTAAACAACCCGATCACAAGCGGGGGGGGGTTGTCAGATGCAAATGAAGACACAAAACAAAGCTTAACGGTGCTGGGTACATCAGCCAGCTCTGAAGACGCACCGGGCAGAGTTTACTTGCTGCGGTCGAAAGTCAGAAGAACCTACGCGATATTAGTGCGGTGACAGTTGAAATACCACTTTTAGGCGTGGCCGGCAGATCCGGCACGTCATCCATCAAAGAACATCCTGCCTCTACATCTGTAGACTCACATATTCAGGCCGTAAAGGCCTCACCGCAAATTTGTGTTCCGAAGTAGATATTGATATTCGTGAACAGTAATCA
This sequence comes from Chaetoderma sp. LZ-2023a, assembly GCA_034401795.1. Classification (NCBI taxonomy): domain Eukaryota; kingdom Metazoa; phylum Mollusca; class Caudofoveata; order Chaetodermatida; family Chaetodermatidae; genus Chaetoderma; species Chaetoderma sp. LZ-2023a. The sequence continues at coordinate 20,098,200 of CM067362.1, read as the reverse complement.
GAAAGTTCCAAATTGCTCCCGTAAGTAGGGAGTTACAAAATTGTTCTTACTACGGTGGGTTGGCTACTGCTAGCTACGGGAGAAGAACAGAAACTGAAGTCATACGCGTAATATCTGTCGATCGCAGCTAGTACAGATCCAACCTGTTCGGCCCCTGGCCGAGGATGCTCTCAATCTCTGGATCGTGTCTCCTTTTATACTCCTCGTGACGTCACAGGCGCAGGCGCCAACCAATCATCGTTTGAGCAACAGCCAATCAGCGCGTAGCTAATAATAGCGTAGTCAAATGTTCTAGAACATTCTAGAAGATCTGCGTCCACGTGGTTATGACGTCACGGCAATATTTTGAAGATAATCAAGAAGGGTTTTCCGTGGATAACTCAGCCATTTCTTAACCGATTTTGAAATGGTTTACAGATTTAAAAAGCCCGTCGAATTCTGGTCTTGATTAATGCCAGAGTCAACGGGAATACGTAATCAAAAAGGATTACAGGGTACCATCTCGGTACACTAAAAGCGTCATCCCATCTTGGTCATAAACTACGTGCTCCATCGAAAATAGCATCAAAGCGTGCGCATGCGCATTATGCGCTTTAACGAACTTAGTCGTTTTCGCAACGCGATCTCTCTCATAGGCCCATATGCGCTTATGGCTCTACCCAGGGGGGCGTGTTCAGGGAACGAAACCAGGATGGGCGGCGCGTACCCAGCTTAGCTGGTACAGCCGGTACCCAACCGGTTGATCCGAACAACACCGCACATAACTGTGCGCTTATATTCAGTTCACTCTGGATAAGAACCTGCGTAATTTTGAAAACTTACACAATTTTGAAAACAGTCTTACTAGCTGTTGCTGTATAATTTTCAGCAAAATTCTTTTCAAAATTACATCAGTTTCCTATTATTCATCGGGTCTTTAAAAAAAAAAATGAGATCTCTATTGGGTGTATAATGGTTAATGTCTATAGTGACCATTGTAAGGTTTAGCATACAAATTGTTATCTGGATGATCAATACAGATCTATAGTACTTTAGCCATGACAAATTTCTACTATCCTCACACTAGCCACTATTTCAAGCCTGAGAATTCCATGTATAAAAAGACAATTCCATGATATTCACAAAATTTGATTCTATAAGAGTTAGAAATTATCCATGCTAGTGCAATACTTACCCCCCATAAATGCCTGCTTTCTGCCAATGTGGCCGTCTTTCAGCAAAACTACCTATCTTGTTAATGAATTCAAACAGTGCACAGCAACATGGTGCCTCAAAGGCTATAACCAATACTCCAGCTAACCTGCAAAGAAAAAATGTAAATATCAAATTTCACCTGCGATAGCAGCATCTGCGGTGTCCAGACATACATGCGTGGCCAGATGGACTAGATGACCCCGAAAATGATAGCCTTCCTATCCACATGCCCAGCCTACCCATTTTCAAGGCAACCATACAGGAAAACTGATAAATATTTTGAAATTAATTCAGCTTCCAGTCAAATTAATTGCAAAATTTTCAACAGAATAAGTTTTATATACTAAAGAATTTCCTTTTTTACGGATTTGTCGGTTAAGGGGCTAATTTAACATTTTAACCCTTCCATAAAAAGAGTTCATGCCATAAAATGTCATGTGTGGATGGACGTAATTCTTCTTAACCCTTTAACTCTCAAATTTATTCAAGAAAATTTCAATTTTCTCATTAAAAATGCCAATTTGCAGACCAAGAGAAAACTGTTTTTAAAAATTTACCACTGGAATGACTGGCTCAGTTATCGAGCCAGTCATTCCAGTAGTAAATTTTCAAAAATAGTCTTCTTTCGGTCTGCAAATGGACATTTCTCAAGACCACTGCAGAAACTGCTTTTAGCTGATACAAGTGTTAAAGGGTTAATCTTGTATAAATTTGACATTTAGAAGTACATTCGTATAAATGAAATGATATCTATGGTATCAGGTGCCAATACCGGCCGATATGGCCAATGTACTTCCAATGGGTGTCTGGCTACACTATGTAATTGCCAATTAAATCCCTATATGACCTGTGGAAAGTGTTTAGCGATCGTAACTTATAATTATTTCACGGCATAAGTATATACCTGAACAATATAGGCATCTAATGGCTAAAGGAACAGCACTCATTGCGGAATATGTCTGGCGTGCGTGTCATTGGTGGAGTATGGGCTGGTTATGGCCAATATTGTCCCCGAGTCACCGGCCATCCTTACTTGGTATCAGCGCCAAATGGTCAAGATGACCAATAGTGCCTCCAGCATTGTTCTTTGCAGAACAAGAAAAGACTAATTTGAAATATTTACCACTGGATAGATAATGATAAAATTAAAAAAAATATTCTTCTCCTGGCCTTCAAATGGATATTCACTAAGCAAAAATGTTCATTTTCTTGAGCAACATGCCTAATCTTAACTGTGAATGTTTCACTGCTGCAAGCCACCAGGCAATAATTTCAATGTGCAAAGGCTCTTGACTTGTTGAATATTTTGAAAACAATTTGACTGAAAGTTGTTGGTGGCTTAGCCACCAACAACTTTCAGTCAAATTGCTTTCAAACTATTTAGCAGGTTCAGGGATATAACCTCTGCAATATGTCTTCTGCAAAAACTCAGCCGTCAGATGGTTAATGTAGTAAATTAACATGGTGGGACAAGGGCTTTTTATCTGCAGTCCAACTCTTGTAGGATACTGGACCATAATATACAACAAAGTGTTTATGATGCAAGAGATATTTGTCAAGTGAATACTTATCCCCAAACATTTTGAAAAAAACAGAGAGGATATTGCAATCGCGAACTTCTGTTCGGGTATCTCATCCAAACGTGTTGGTTCAAATTCAATCAAATTTGTTATGCAAGTTACCCACATGATTGAGGACTGCAATACAACATTTACATTAATAGGGTAGATAACGGTGGCAGGGTGCAGGTGGTGGGCAGAAAGTCAAAGCTGGTGGAATTCTACAAAATTTGATGTGTTAGACTTTATGAATATAATTGCAGATTGCAAAACAATGTCTAGGTTAGGCTCCACCCCTGGGATGAGGGTGTAGGGTATAATGAAAACAATTTCAATTCCACTTATTTCCTGAAATGTAAATATATGTGGATGCCATGAAAGGCGTAACCAGTTGAACTCACATTTGCCAGACACCAGCTACAATGCACAGTGGATGTATAATATCAATACACGCTATGATGCCGGTGATTATGGCAACTGAAAATAGAGCACAAAATAAACAAAATTTAAACAATCTGTCAATCAAAGTACAGTCAAACGGGTTGACATAAGACCACACATTTGTTTTAACTCTATGATGGCTTCAAGTCGCCAGCCTCTAATTTCAATGGGCAATAGCACTGAAGCTTCTAATAACCCTGAACCTGCTGAAGATTTTCAAAACAATTTGACTGAATGTTGTTGCTGGCTTAGTCACCAACAACTTTCAGTCAAATTGTTTTCAAAATATTCAACATATCCAGAGTTAAACCCCACGGATACTGCAGTCTGCAGAAATTCAGCAAGCAGACAGCTAAACAACAACAGGGCATAATTTAGAATTTGATATTTGCATAGCATGTAATGCTACGAAAACTATAAATTGTATAGCTATTGGCAAAAATGTATAGCAATCAACTTTTTCACTGATAAATTCCCTGTCTTTCACTCTCAGAGCAAACAAATAGGAAAGCTGCTGACTATTTTGAAATTAATATGACTGGAAGCCATTGCTGCCTTAGGCATATTAATTTCAAAATATTCAACAAAATATGGTATACATTGTAAAGAATGTACTTTTTCAGGGATTTGTTGTTAAAAGGGTTAATGATAGAATTTTGAAAATCAATGATAAATTGCAATTGCGTCCAAATTTTGGATAGCAGATACATCTATGCATGTTGCAGAATGTATAGCAACTGCTTAAATATATGTAGCAAATTGAGATGTGATACCAGATAAATTATGCCCTGAACAATCATCTTGTGGTTTATTAAATGATGACTTGTCTCTAGTCAGTCTAGTGGCCACCTTTTAATGGTCCCCATTATATACACCTGTGCAAAAGTTAAGCACCACCCTATTTTTACGCACATGCGAGGGTATATTCATGTGCTATGAAGAAAGCAATAGCATAAACATTTATGTACCCATCCATCTTAGTGCAAGAGGTAATAATGCAACTAGAGGAATGCTGATTATGATGGTGGGGAAACACTGTATGTTTTTGTTTGAACTTGAAAACGAGGCCTGAATATGGTTACGTTGACACAACTGACAACTATTGCCCTACAGTTGACACACGTGGCTAGATTGTCATTAATGGTGTCTGAAAACGAAGTTTAACATCTGTGCACGAGTTTGAGACTGTCATTATTAATACCGGGTATATCCACCTTGTGCCTGGATGATGGCCTGGACACGACGTCTCATGCTGGTCACCAACCGACTGATACGCCATTGTGGTATTCGTTGCCATTCAAGATGGAGTGCGTCTGTTAATTCCTGTAGGTTCTGCACAGGAGGATCCCTCCTTCTCACCATGTTTCCCAGAATGTCCCAGATATGCTCAATAGGGTTCATGTCAGGGCTCCTTGCTGGCCATGGTAGGGTTTCGATGGCATTCTGGCGGAGGTATTCATGCACAGCTCTAGCACGATGTGGTCGGGCGTTGTCATCCATGAATATAGGGTGGGTTCCAGGTGCATGATTTACAAAATGAGGGACCACAACTCTATCCAGTATGGAATCTTGATATCTTTGTCCATTTAGTGTTCCAGGTACAGTCAACAGATCCAGCTTACAATCAAATGAGATGCACCCCCATATCATAACGGAACCTCCACCAAATGGAACTTCTTCCATGATGTTACGTTGGTCGTACGCCGTGCGTCTGGACCTCCATACACGAGTTCGACCATCTGTGGCATGAAGCAGGAACCGACTTTCATCAGACCAGTGTACCCGTCTCCAGGATCTCATGTTCCAGTGTCTTCTTTCGTTGCACCGCCTCAGACGCTCCTCTTTGTGGTGTGCAGTGAGGAGAGGACGTCTGACAGGTCTCCTAGCTTTCATGCCAGCAGCATACAGTCTCCTTTTGATGGTAGATATTGACACTCTATTGCGCGTTTCCCATTGCTGGCTGAGCACTCTGCTGTTGGTGAATGGAGATCTCCTAACAAGGCGTACTAGGGCTCGATCATCACGGGCAGTAGTCTTCTTCGGTCTTCCAGATCTAGGCCTGTCGTTCACCTCGTTAGTTTGCCCATGTTTTGCAATCAAACGACTGATTACAGTATGGTTAATGTTCAGCTGTCTGCCAATCTCTCTGCATGACATACCAGTGGTATGCATGCCTATGATTTGCCATTTCACACGATCACTTAACCTTCGTCTTGCCATAGCGGTTCACAATCAAGAGCTAATTCTCTCTGTACAAATAAACCACGGTCATGAACACAAAATTCCTAATCTTGTCGCCTAAATCTGTATGTAATGTTCTACACCTCAAACTGGACTTTTACATAACTGAACACGTGTGCTGTTTCCCGCCACGCACGGACATCAAGCGGCGTGAAGTCATGCATGCATGTGCATTTCGTACTTGGAATTATGTCAGCTAACGCGGGGACAAAAAGTATGGCAGCCTAGTTGTACCATCATGTTTCTACGTTCTATTGTTTTTGCTGGTGCTTAACTTTTGCACAGGTGTATAGATAACTTAACTGTATGTCATGAGTCAACATAACTGTATGTCATGAGTCAAATTAACTGTATGTCACGAGTCAACTTAACTGTATGTCATGAGTCAACTTTCCTGTATTTCATGAGTCAACTTAACTGTATGTCACGAGTCAACTTAACTGTATGTCATGAGTCAACGTAACTATATGTCATGAGTCAACTTAACTATATGTCATGAGTCAACTTAACTGTATTTCACGAGTCAACTTAACTGTATTTCATGAGTCAACTTAACAGTATGTCATGAGTCAACTTAACTGTATGTCATGAGTCAACTTAACTGTATGTCATGAGTCAACTTAACTGTATGTCATGAGTCAACTTAACTGTATGCCATGAGTCAACTTAAATGTATGCCATGAATCAACTTAACTGTATGTCACGAGTCAACTGTACTGTATGTCATGAGTCAACTTTACTGTATGCCATGAATCAACTTAACTGTATGTCACGAGTCAACTTTACTGTATGTCATGAGTCAACTTAACTGTATGTCATGAGTCAACTTAACTGTATGCCATGAATCAACTTAACTGTATGTCACGAGTCAACTTTACTGTATGCCATGAATCAACTTAACTGTATGTCACGAGTCAACTTTACTGTATGTCATGAGTCAACTTAATTGTATGTCATGAGTCAACTTAACTGTATGTCATGAGTCAACTTAACTGTGTCATGAGTCAACTTAACTGTATGTCATGAGTCAACTTAACTGTATGTCATGAGTCAACTTAACTGTATGCCATGAATCAACTTAACTGTATGTCACGAGTCAACTTTACTGTATGCCATGAATCAACTTAACTGTATGTCACGAGTCAACTTTACTGTATGTCATGAGTCAACTTAATTGTATGTCATGAGTCAACTTAACTGTATGTCATGAGTCAACTTAACTGTGTCATGAGTCAACTTAACTGTATGTCATGAGTCAACTTAACTGTATGTCATGAGTCAACTTAACTGTATGCCATGAATCAACTTAACTGTATGTCACGAGTCAACTGTACTGTATGTCATGAGTCAACTTAACTGTATGTCATGAGTCAACTTAACTGTATGTCATGAGTCAACTTAACTGTATGTCATGAGTCAACTTAACTGTATGTCACGAGTCAACTTTACTGTATGTCATGAGTCAACTTAACTGTATGTCATGAGTCAACTTAACTGTATGTCATGAGTCAACTTAACTGTATGCCATGAATCAACTTAACTGTATTTCATGAGTTAACTTAAACAATTTCAGGAGTCAACTTTACTCTATGTCATGAGTTTTCATTTGACATGCAACTGATTGAGTTCAATATTATCATGTTAGGAGTAATAAATTGTCTGGCTAAAATTTGGTATGCAAATTTTATATCTTAATAATCACCAAGTGTCGAAATATGAGATTCTAACATGTGTCTGACCAAACTTTAGCACTTTGAAATGTGACAGATGGTTATATTAATCTATTAATGGTCAAATTTGGATGAGAAAATCTTAATATTTCCCTTTTGAATGTCCATTTGCAGGGCAAGAGAAGACCACTTTTGAAGATTTACCACTGGAATGAGTGGATCTGTTACCGAGCCAGTCTTTTCAGTGGTAAATTTTCAAAAATAGTTTTCTCTTGCCCTACAAATATCCATTCTACAAGACAACCGTAGCGGCCAGTTTTGACCAGTGTGACCAGTAAATGTTTAACCCATTAATTGAAAGGAGTAGCCTTTGTTGTCAAGACTTTTATTTTACCATGATAACCGAGCCAGTCATTCCATTGGTAAATTGTCTCCTCTTGGCCTGTAAATCAACATTTTCTAAGTAAATATCTATATTTTTCTCATCAACCGTGACTATTAAATCGCTTATAACTGCTTGAATCATAAGATTTTTCTACACCTCCGCAAAGCGTGTCGTATTATGTGATAGCACTGTGTCTTGCAACAACCAAGTCAAAGGCTTGTTTCTATAAGCTATTGCCATAATTTTTATTGCATAGAGGTAACGGCAGACATGTATGCTATCAGCTTCCTTTTGTTTTCCATAATTACCATTTTCCATGACTTTCCAGAACCAGTACAAACCCTGCTTAAAATTAGTCACAATTTTCTTGTCCGGGATAGGTCTCAGAGCTTTGTATGGACAATAAAAGACTACTGCTAGTCACATTCCAATGACACTAACTACTACTGAAAGTCTACAGGCATTCTAAACTTATCAGCTGGAAACCTGATTTACATTTTTATGGGAGATTGTAACTCTGATGAAGATGGATAAATGGTATTGTACCTAGTAGTATAGCCGGTAGTAGAAAAAATACCACCTCCCTGAGCACCTCCCTAAACTGGATTTCCATTTAGACAACTGGATTTCCATTTAGACAACTGGATTTCCATTTAGACAAATGGCCATGGCCAAGAATATACAACTCCCGTGTGGACCCCACTGTCCAGGAGAACCACAAATACATACCCAGGCCCTACACCCATCAGCCCAAGGTTTAAGATCTTGATATAGACTTTATCAAACATGCATTATAATACATGCAAATGGCTTATGCGAGGTAAGCCTTTTCGATACTTAAGGAACTGTGTTGGAGAATATTGTGCGACACACAATGCTCGGTTTCAGAAGGCTGCTGTTGAGCCGAAGCTGTGCAGAGGATGCGGGGCAGGTATTTATACACACCGTGGACTATGTAAAGCATGCAGGGGTCGTAAATATTCCAACAGAATGAACTACAACAAGGTCTGTGCCAGGAGAAAGTTCAGTTTAGTTATGGAAGAACTTAAACGCATCATGCCACGCATTTAGAGACAGGCATCCACAGGGATATACACCACCCACAGGTACTGATAGCCACACATAATAGGGTCTGAACACCCATTTAGAGACAGGCATCCACAGGGATATACACCACCCACAGGTACTGATCGCCACTTACTGTAACACCCTCGAAGATGGTCAGAAAGGTTTAAGATCTAATATATAGACCTTGCATCAGGGTTACTGTAAGTCACAAAGGTTTAAGATCTAAACATAGACCTTGCATCATGGTTACTGTAACACAGCTTCGAGTGATGGCAAAGCAATTCGGTCTTAGAGGCTATTCTAAGGCCCGCAAAGCTGACCTGCTCCAGATGATTGCACACGCCAATGCCGAGGAGTGGCGAAAGCGACTCCCCCACCCTTGCCGAGGAGTGGCTAAAGTGACTCTCCCCAGCAAAACAGACAGGGAGGTTTCCGGCGCTCACCTCTGAAGGTCTATGGCACCCTCACTAGAAAGCACAGCTGCTCCGTGAGAGTCGTCAGTTGTATGAGGAGATGAATGTCAGCTTACGGGCCAAAGCTGTAGCAGCTCGGATGGCAAGCCATCCACAAGAACGCCTACCTCTTCTAGACCGAATCAGAAGACGATTAATGAGGAGACCGAGATCTGAAACCCTAGCCCGGAGTATGAGGTGAGGTCAGCAAATTCTCAACGAGCGTCTTGGTGAGAGGGAGACAGAGGAGAGAGGACGGTGAACAGTATGCTGGACATTCTTCAGCGGGCTAGGAGACATTACAGGTCGGATCATGGAGAAGCTGCGGACTGTTCAGAATGCCTTCCACCTTCGGTATACCCACACCTATCGAATCTGCCACATCGAGGATGGTAGGGTAATGCTCTTCCACAAGAATGCTCCAGGAAGTCCCTGGATGAATACACTAGGAGAGACCCAGACTTTGGTGGAGGGCAGAGAGCAAGCCCGCCTCGACCCAGACACTATCGATCGGCCCAATACCGTGTGGGCCTTCGTCAGATCAATCAACATTGAGGTAAAGGTTGTCATCGACCGCCAGCCTCTGCTAGGGACAGGCCCCCTCCCGGTTTGGCTCCGATGGAGGAAGGGAATGATGGCACTCGATACCTACAAAGATAACATGTGCCTCTGGAGATGTCTAGCAGTCCAGCAGGGTGCAAGAGCTGATAGAAGTAGAGCTCCTGCACGAGAGCTTGTTAAACAGTTCTCTGGCCTGAACAGGCCTGTGGCTGACGTACCAGACGTCCCTAGACCAGCTGGACAAGGTAGAGTTATTTGCGAAGACAGGGTTTCGTGTTTATGAGCCCACTGAAGAGGGTAGCTGGCATCTGACCAGGAAAGCTGCACACTATCCGACCATCATGACAATAGAAGTGTACGACCACCACGCCTTCTTCATTAAGGACATCTCCAAGCTGGCCCAGACTTTCAGCTGTGGGCACCGTCAACAGCAGTTCACCCAAGCATCTAGTCTCCATTGCCATGCTGACTGCTGTACAGGGGGAAAAACGACCATCGATTGCCCTGGGGAGAAGGTAGTAGCACCGCAGTCCCCATACGAGAAGGCCTTCTATCCGTATCAACCGGCCAGTTCCGCGGCTACTCATTGGATTGAATATGAGGTGAGAAACCATGGAATTCATATACACCGCGCAGTGTGGTCACGGTGGTGAGCGTTGGATCGAGGGGGCTCCCGTAGATGGCTATGATCCGACAACCAACACAGTATATCAGTTTCATGGCTGTCACTGGCATGGATGTTCACAACACCAGCGAGGTGAGGATGCCGATCAAAGATACCGCAAGACGGTCGCGAGAGACGAGAAACTGAGAGCATCTGGACGCACGCTTGTGGTACAGTGGGAGTGCGGTATAAAATGATGTCCAAGCGTCCACACCCCTGTGCGGACAGTACCATACCCACACTTTATTGTCTATGACTTTGAAGCCCTTCTAGATGGGATCAAGACCCACCCTACATAGAGACACACGATCGAGTGCCCACATACCAATCTCGGTGTCAGTTGGCTGCTCCTTAGATGGTAGCACGAGCTCGCCAACTCACCTCTGCAATGCTAACTTCAAAGTGCTAATCTCAGAGTTCATGCAGGAGATCCAACTACAAGCCTCCACGATCCGTGCAAGGGTTCGGTCACAGTATCTACCCGCAGACTTGGACAAGTTACCAAAACGACAGCAGCGACTTACTAATGAGTGGTGTGACCAGGTGCCTGTGCTCGGGTTCAACTCTGGGCGGTACGACCTGAACCTCATCAAGAAGTACTTCGTGGATGAACTTACTACTTCGTCCAAAGGAATGGTGAAAGTCACCAAGAAGGCTAGCCAGACAATGTTCCTCAGTACGCCTGAATGAAGGAAATGTCAATTTCCCTTTCTCCGAGATCTAACAATACTCACCATTCTGTTACATCTGATATACAGCTGGCCTTGACAGCGGCTCTAGGATTATAGACTTAGAAAGCTTTACCGACACCTGGGAACTGGGTACTCGGCTCCCAACTGCCGAGTACCCGTTTACCATAGAGCTCATATTGTTTGCATAGCCACCAAACAAGAGAAAACTATGGCTTGCCTCCGTGGGGCTGGGAGGCTGGGTCCGTAACAGAACGGTGAGTATTGTTAGATCTCGGAGAAAGGGAAATTGACATTTCCTTCATTCTCCTTCGATCAATACTCACCATTCTGTTACTTCTGATATACACCAGATTTGAAAAGTAACCTGGTGGGAAGGGGCAAGCCATAAATGCTAATTTTGCCCCTTGGAGAAAGATTTTAGACTTCAAACTTGACTAACGGAGACCTAAAAGGACCGTCAGGTTCACGGAACCGAATCACATTCGCGTCACACCCCCCCCCCCTTTTTCCTCCTAAGAAAATGGAGAGAACTCACGAACATGTATCTCACCTAAAAACACCAATATGCCAAGAGGGTTAACTACTCCCTGCATATTCCATGTATTAGCCTGGGAATGAGCATGAATATATAAGATGAATGAACATGATACATATACATAATACAAAAAACTCTCACTATTGAATTACCTTATGCTAATTGGACTTCAGACGTACCGCCTCCAACAATTCACCGGTTCGGCCATCAGTGACACAATCTGGTTGACATCCTCTCGCCTGACCATGCCTGCTTTAGGTTCTTTTCTTACCAAAGTGAAAAAAGGGTGAAGAGCAGTGTGGTCACTAACTATCGTTTCAAAACAGCTAAAGCGAGTGGATTGGCTGAGTCTGACACATCCCTCATATAGTAATCCGTGAATGAGGACTCACAGTGCCATTGTGCAACGGCCATGATGTCCTCTAACGGAACACCATTGTAAAGGGCGGTCGAGGCGGCTATTCCTCTGACATCGTGTGCCCTTACGCCTTGCACCTGGTGCCCAGTCGCCATCTCATGAGTAGTCTGAATGCATTCGACCACCCAACGAGAGATAGTATCCATGGATGCGGCGCCATAAGGCTTTTTATGGCAGATCCACAGATGTCTATCGTTCGACCGTAACGAGTCAGTCCGTTTCTTGTACTTAGTCAAAGCACGGACCGGGCACCAGACACTGGCATCACGATCAAACCTAGTTAACTTCGGTATAATGATCGGTTTGCCGGGATATCTCAAAGATTGGTTCTTTGACATAAACTCTTGTTTATGAGCCCACTCTTGGCAGAAGACGCAGACCTTCTCCAGAAACAATAAATCGGTTCCTCTCTGCCGAAAGCGCATGGATCTCACTGCGCCTTCTAGCTGAGGAAGCTGCCAATAGAAAGACCGCCTTTAGAGTCAAATGCTTTAGACTAGCCGAACGCAACAGTTCGAAAGGGTGCTTGGCCAGTACATTAAGCACTAAAGATAGACTCCAGGCTGGAATGACTACCGGTTGTCTCGGACGGAGATTGCTCATTCCCTTCAACATCACATTTAACTGGGCCACCTCTGGACTATCCCTGTTGGCTAGACAAGGGATAACTGATGCCAAAGCTGACTTGTATCCAGCAACTGTGACGGGAGCTAGTCCTGAAAAGAACAGCTCACAGAGAAAGTCTGCTATTTGCTGAATAGTGGATTGAAAGGTATCAATACCCTTTTCTTCACACCAGTCTGCAAATCTGTTAACCTTGTTGTTATATGACTTGAAGGTTGACCTCCTTCTCGCAGCCGCGATGAAATCAGCAGCCTGTCGAGAAAAGCCTTCCGACGTGGAACGTTGTTTGATAACATCCACGCAGTCAATTTGAACATTTCGGGACGCTCGTGTAGGAAGCGTCCCTTGGCCTGGGAGATTATGTTCGGAATCTCGGGCAACTGCACAGGATTTTCCACCAGCAGATCTAGAAGATCCGTGAACCACGCCCTGCTCGGCCAATACGGCCCTATTAGCAGGACCAGACACGGTTCCTGCCTGACCTTCACCAATACCTTCGGTAGAAGAATGGTGGGTGGGTACGCGTAAGCGTGCATCCCTCTCCAGCTTATCGCCAGAGCGTCTGTATCGACGGCATTTGGATCTGGAATCGGCGAGACATATGTCATGATTTGAGCATTTTCCTTTGTGGCGAACAAGTCCACGTTGGGTTTGCCCCAATGCTCGAAGATCCGTCGCAGAACCGGAGGGTTGAGGGACCATTCTGTTGGCAGGATTCTGTCTGCGAGACAAAGCATCCGCCAGAATGTTCAATCGGCCAGGAATATGAGCTGCTTTCAAAACAACCGAGTAATTCCTGCACCATTGAATCAAGTGCCACACCCTGATACACAGAGTGGGCGACCTGGTCCCGCCTTGGCGATTTATATATGATACTACTGTCGAATTGTCCGACCGTATCAATATCACCGTGCCCCTGATCAGTGGAAGGAACTCTTCCAACGCCAGTTCCACTGCCATCATTTCCAACAGATTGATATGCAGCTGACTCTCAGGCAGGCACCCCACCCTTCCAGCGATGCATCCATGTAGATGGACAGCTGGGGGTGGGGTAGGTGCAGCGAAACCCCTAATAGGAGATTCTGACGCTGTTTCCACCATAGAAGATGCGATATTATCGGCTCCAAAACTGGCACCAGTTTTGACAGGGGTTCTGTTCTCTGTTTCCACAGAGATATCAGATACAACTGGATAGGCCTTCGCATTAGAGCAGGTTACGGGATAACCTGCTCCATGGAGACCATCATGCCCAGCATCTGAAGGAACCGCCTCGCCTAAATGTGGTTTCCCACTCGAAAACTCTTGAGTCTGGAAGCGACGGAAGACCACCGTCCCGAGCCACCATCTTTTACCCGAGTCAGATCAGGCCCAGATTATCGAGTATAAATATCGTCACCATTACCTTAGACGAGGCGAGCAGATAATCGTGCTACTGCATCTTTGATAAGAGGTTGTCGCAGCAACCGTTACATCATATTCTTATCAGAGGTGTGGTAGATATATTTCTAAATTAGATCGGAAGACAGAAAATCTTCAATGTGTCTGACCAAACTTTAGCACTTTGAAATGTGACAGATGGTTATATTAACCTTTTAATGGTCAAATTTGGATGAGAAAATCTTAATATTTCCCTTTTGAATGTCCATTTGCAGGGCAAGAGAAGACCACTTTTGAAGATTTACCACTAGAATGAGTGGATCTGTTACCGAGCCAGTCTTTTCAGTGGTAAATTTTCAAAAATAGTTTTCTCTTGCCCTACAAATATCCATTCTACAAGACAACCGTAGCGGCCAGTTTTGACCAGTGTGACCAGTAAATGTTTAACCCATTAATTGAAAGGAGTAGCCTTTGTTGTCAAGACTTTTATTTTACCATGATAACCGAGCCAGTCATTCCATTGGTAAATTGTCTCCTCTTGGCCTGTAAATCAACATTTTCTAAGTAAATATCTATATTTTTCTCATCAACCGTGACTATTAAATCGCTTATAACTGCTTGAATCATAAGATTTTTCTACACCTCCGCAAAGCGTGTCGTATTATGTGATAGCACTGTGTCTTGCAACAACCAAGTCAAAGGCTTGTTTCTATAAGCTATTGCCATAATTTTTATTGCATAGAGGTAACGGCAGACATGTATGCTATCAGCTTCCTTTTGTTTTCCATAATTACCATTTTCCATGACTTTCCAGAACCAGTACAAACCCTGCTTAAAATTAGTCACAATTTTCTTGTCCGGGATAGGTCTCAGAGCTTTGTATGGACAATAAAAGACTACTGCTAGTCACATTCCAATGACACTAACTACTACTGAAAGTCTACAGGCATTCTAAACTTATCAGCTGGAAACCTGATTTACATTTTTATGGGAGATTGTAACTCTGATGAAGATGGATAAATGGTATTGTACCTAGTAGTATAGCCGGTAGTAGAAAAAATACCACCTCCCTCAACTGGATTTCCATTTAGACAACTGGATTTCCATTTAGACAACTGGATTTCCATTTAGACAAATGGCCATGGCCAAGAATATACAACTCCCGTGTGGACCCCACTGTCCAGGAGAACCACAAATACATACCCAGGCCCTACACCCATCAGCCCAAGGTTTAAGATCTTGATATAGACTTTATCAAACATGCATTATAATACATGCAAATGGCTTATGCGAGGTAAGCCTTTTCGATACTTAAGGAACTGTGTTGGAGAATATTGTGCGATACACAATGCTCGGTTTCAGAAGGCTGCTGTTGAGCCGAAGCTGTGCAGAGGATGCGGGGCAGGTATTTATACACACCGTGGACTATGTAAAGCATGCAGGGGTCGTAAATATTCCAACAGAATGAACTACAACAAGGTCTGTGCCAGGAGAAAGTTCAGTTTAGTTATGGAAGAACTTAAACGCATCATGCCACGCATTTAGAGACAGGCATCCACAGGGATATACACCACCCACAGGTACTGATAGCCACACATAATAGGGTCTGAACACCCATTTAGAGACAGGCATCCACAGGGATATACACCACCCACAGGTACTGATCGCCACTTACTGTAACACCCTCGAAGATGGTCAGAAAGGTTTAAGATCTAATATATAGACCTTGCATCAGGGTTACTGTAAGTCACAAAGGTTTAAGATCTAAACATAGACCTTGCATCATGGTTACTGTAACACAGCTTCGAGTGATGGCAAAGCAATTCGGTCTTAGAGGCTATTCTAAGGCCCGCAAAGCTGACCTGCTCCAGATGATTGCACACGCCAATGCCGAGGAGTGGCGAAAGCGACTCCCCCACCCTTGCCGAGGAGTGGCTAAAGTGACTCTCCCCAGCAAAACAGACAGGGAGGTTTCCGGCGCTCACCTCTGAAGGTCTATGGCACCCTCACTAGAAAGCACAGCTGCTCCGTGAGAGTCGTCAGTTGTATGAGGAGATGAATGTCAGCTTACGGGCCAAAGCTGTAGCAGCTCGGATGGCAAGCCATCCACAAGAACGCCTACCTCTTCTAGACCGAATCAGAAGACGATTAATGAGGAGACCGAGATCTGAAACCCTAGCCCGGAGTATGAGGTGAGGTCAGCAAATTCTCAACGAGCGTCTTGGTGAGAGGGAGACAGAGGAGAGAGGACGGTGAACAGTATGCTGGACATTCTTCAGCGGGCTAGGAGACATTACAGGTCGGATCATGGAGAAGCTGCGGACTGTTCAGAATGCCTTCCACCTTCGGTATACCCACACCTATCGAATCTGCCACATCGAGGATGGTAGGGTAATGCTCTTCCACAAGAATGCTCCAGGAAGTCCCTGGATGAATACACTAGGAGAGACCCAGACTTTGGTGGAGGGCAGAGAGCAAGCCCGCCTCGACCCAGACACTATCGATCGGCCCAATACCGTGTGGGCCTTCGTCAGATCAATCAACATTGAGGTAAAGGTTGTCATCGACCGCCAGCCTCTGCTAGGGACAGGCCCCCTCCCGGTTTGGCTCCGATGGAGGAAGGGAATGATGGCACTCGATACCTACAAAGATAACATGTGCCTCTGGAGATGTCTAGCAGTCCAGCAGGGTGCAAGAGCTGATAGAAGTAGAGCTCCTGCACGAGAGCTTGTTAAACAGTTCTCTGGCCTGAACAGGCCTGTGGCTGACGTACCAGACGTCCCTAGACCAGCTGGACAAGGTAGAGTTATTTGCGAAGACAGGGTTTCGTGTTTATGAGCCCACTGAAGAGGGTAGCTGGCATCTGACCAGGAAAGCTGCACACTATCCGACCATCATGACAATAGAAGTGTACGACCACCACGCCTTCTTCATTAAGGACATCTCCAAGCTGGCCCAGACTTTCAGCTGTGGGCACCGTCAACAGCAGTTCACCCAAGCATCTAGTCTCCATTGCCATGCTGACTGCTGTACAGGGGGAAAAACGACCATCGATTGCCCTGGGGAGAAGGTAGTAGCACCGCAGTCCCCATACGAGAAGGCCTTCTATCCATATCAACCGGCCAGTTCCGCGGCTACTCATTGGATTGAATATGAGGTGAGAAACCATGGAATTCATATACACCGCGCAGTGTGGTCACGGTGGTGAGCGTTGGATCGAGGGGGCTCCCGTAGATGGCTATGATCCGACAACCAACACAGTATATCAGTTTCATGGCTGTCACTGGCATGGATGTTCACAACACCAGCGAGGTGAGGATGCCGATCAAAGATACCGCAAGACGGTCGCGAGAGACGAGAAACTGAGAGCATCTGGACGCACGCTTGTGGTACAGTGGGAGTGCGGTATAAAATGATGTCCAAGCGTCCACACCCCTGTGCGGACAGTACCATACCCACACTTTATTGTCTATGACTTTGAAGCCCTTCTAGATGGGATCAAGACCCACCCTACATAGAGACACACGATCGAGTGCCCACATACCAATCTCGGTGTCAGTTGGCTGCTCCTTAGACGGTAGCACGAGCTCGCCAACTCACCTCTGCAATGCTAACTTCAAAGTGCTAATCTCAGAGTTCATGCAGGAGATCCAACTACAAGCCTCCACGATCCGTGCAAGGGTTCGGTCACAGTATCTACCCGCAGACTTGGACAAGTTACCAAAACGACAGCAGCGACTTACTAATGAGTGGTGTGACCAGGTGCCTGTGCTCGGGTTCAACTCTGGGCGGTACGACCTGAACCTCATCAAGAAGTACTTCGTGGATGAACTTACTACTTCGTCCAAAGGAATGGTGAAAGTCACCAAGAAGGCTAGCCAGACAATGTTCCTCAGTACGCCTGAATGAAGGAAATGTCAATTTCCCTTTCTCCGAGATCTAACAATACTCACCATTCTGTTACATCTGATATACAGCTGGCCTTGACAGCGGCTCTAGGATTATAGACTTAGAAAGCTTTACCGACACCTGGGAACTGGGTACTCGGCTCCCAACTGCCGAGTACCCGTTTACCATAGAGCTCATATTGTTTGCATAGCCACCAAACAAGAGAAAACTATGGCTTGCCTCCGTGGGGCTGGGAGGCTGGGTCCGTAACAGAACGGTGAGTATTGTTAGATCTCGGAGAAAGGGAAATTGACATTTCCTTCATTCTCCTTCGATCAATACTCACCATTCTGTTACTTCTGATATACACCAGATTTGAAAAGTAACCTGGTGGGAAGGGGCAAGCCATAAATGCTAATTTTGCCCCTTGGAGAAAGATTTTAGACTTCAAACTTGACTAACGGAGACCTAAAAGGACCGTCAGGTTCACGGAACCGAATCACATTCGCGTCACACCCCCCCCCCCTTTTTCCTCCTAAGAAAATGGAGAGAACTCACGAACATGTATCTCACCTAAAAACACCAATATGCCAAGAGGGTTAACTACTCCCTGCATATTCCATGTATTAGCCTGGGAATGAGCATGAATATATAAGATGAATGAACATGATACATATACATAATACAAAAAACTCTCACTATTGAATTACCTTATGCTAATTGGACTTCAGACGTACCGCCTCCAACAATTCACCGGTTCGGCCATCAGTGACACAATCTGGTTGACATCCTCTCGCCTGACCATGCCTGCTTTAGGTTCTTTTCTTACCAAAGTGAAAAAAGGGTGAAGAGCAGTGTGGTCACTAACTATCGTTTCAAAACAGCTAAAGCGAGTGGATTGGCTGAGTCTGACACATCCCTCATATAGTAATCCGTGAATGAGGACTCACAGTGCCATTGTGCAACGGCCATGATGTCCTCTAACGGAACACCATTGTAAAGGGCGGTCGAGGCGGCTATTCCTCTGACATCGTGTGCCCTTACGCCTTGCACCTGGTGCCCAGTCGCCATCTCATGAGTAGTCTGAATGCATTCGACCACCCAACGAGAGATAGTATCCATGGATGCGGCGCCATAAGGCTTTTTATGGCAGATCCACAGATGTCTATCGTTCGACCGTAACGAGTCAGTCCGTTTCTTGTACTTAGTCAAAGCACGGACCGGGCACCAGACACTGGCATCACGATCAAACCTAGTTAACTTCGGTATAATGATCGGTTTGCCGGGATATCTCAAAGATTGGTTCTTTGACATAAACTCTTGTTTATGAGCCCACTCTTGGCAGAAGACGCAGACCTTCTCCAGAAACAATAAATCGGTTCCTCTCTGCCGAAAGCGCATGGATCTCACTGCGCCTTCTAGCTGAGGAAGCTGCCAATAGAAAGACCGCCTTTAGAGTCAAATGCTTTAGACTAGCCGAACGCAACAGTTCGAAAGGGTGCTTGGCCAGTACATTAAGCACTAAAGATAGACTCCAGGCTGGAATGACTACCGGTTGTCTCGGGCGGAGATTGCTTATTCCCTTCAACATCACATTTAACTGGGCCACCTCTGGACTATCCCTGTTGGCTAGACAAGGGATAACTGATGCCAAAGCTGACTTGTATCCAGCAACTGTGACGGGAGCTAGTCCTGAAAAGAACAGCTCACAGAGAAAGTCTGCTATTTGCTGAATAGTGGATTGAAAGGTATCAATACCCTTTTCTTCACACCAGTCTGCAAATCTGTTAACCTTGTTGTTATATGACTTGAAGGTTGACCTCCTTCTCGCAGCCGCGATGAAATCAGCAGCCTGTCGAGAAAAGCCTTCCGACGTGGAACGTTGTTTGATAACATCCACGCAGTCAATTTGAACATTTCGGGACGCTCGTGTAGGAAGCGTCCCTTGGCCTGGGAGATTATGTTCGGAATCTCGGGCAACTGCACAGGATTTTCCACCAGCAGATCTAGAAGATCCGTGAACCACGCCCTGCTCGGCCAATACGGCCCTATTAGCAGGACCAGACACGGTTCCTGCCTGACCTTCACCAATACCTTCGGTAGAAGAATGGTGGGTGGGTACGCGTAAGCGTGCATCCCTCTCCAGCTTATCGCCAGAGCGTCTGTATCGACGGCATTTGGATCTGGAATCGGCGAGACATATGTCATGATTTGAGCATTTTCCTTTGTGGCGAACAAGTCCACGTTGGGTTTGCCCCAATGCTCGAAGATCCGTCGCAGAACCGGAGGGTTGAGGGACCATTCTGTTGGCAGGATTCTGTCTGCGAGACAAAGCATCCGCCAGAATGTTCAATCGGCCAGGAATATGAGCTGCTTTCAAAACAACCGAGTAATTCCTGCACCATTGAATCAAGTGCCACACCCTGATACACAGAGTGGGCGACCTGGTCCCGCCTTGGCGATTTATATATGATACTACTGTCGAATTGTCCGACCGTATCAATATCACCGTGCCCCTGATCAGTGGAAGGAACTCTTCCAACGCCAGTTCCACTGCCATCATTTCCAACAGATTGATATGCAGCTGACTCTCAGGCAGGCACCCCACCCTTCCAGCGATGCATCCATGTAGATGGACAGCTGGGGGTGGGGTAGGTGCAGCGAAACCCCTAATAGGAGATTCTGACGCTGTTTCCACCATAGAAGATGCGATATTATCGGCTCCAAAACTGGCACCAGTTTTGACAGGGGTTCTGTTCTCTGTTTCCACAGAGATATCAGATACAACTGGATAGGCCTTCGCATTAGAGCAGGTTACGGGATAACCTGCTCCATGGAGACCATCATGCCCAGCATCTGAAGGAACCGCCTCGCCTAAATGTGGTTTCCCACTCGAAAACTCTTGAGGATGGCTAACAGAGACACCACTCTGGGCTCTGACGGGTAAACCCTGCCCTCCTCGAGGTCGAATCGCATCCCCAAATAAACGAAATGTTGAGTGGGCGTCAACTCGGATTTCTCCTCGTTGACTATCCAGCCTAGATCTGAAAGTAACTTCAGAGTCAGAGCAGTATCCACGTTCAACCTGGCTGCCGAGTCTGCCTTGAGCAGCCAGTCGTCTATGTAGGTGTGTAGCGCCACGTTCTCTTTTCTGAGGAACGCTGTCACCGCAAGGACCACTCTTGTGAAAACCCTCGGAGCTGTCGACAGGCCAAACGGTAGAACTGTAAACTCCCATACTTGATTCTGAAAGGCAAATCTCAGAAACCTGTGCCAACTCCGATTCATAGGAATGTGGAAATATGCATCTTTCAGATCGATCGATACACACCACATTCCTTTCCTCAATCCCGCCATTACCGACCTCGGCGTTTCCATCTGGAACCGAGGCGTATGGATAAACCAATTTAATGGCCTGAGATTGAGTATGGGTCTCCATCCCCCTGTGCTCTTGGGGACAAGGAACATGTTTGAATAGAAGCCTGGAGTGTTTCGGTTTGCTGGTTTTATTGCTCCCTTCAGAAGCAAACCCGACACTTCCTTTTGAACGGCTTCTAACTTGTCTGGCTCCCTTGGTACGGGTGTCCAGACAGGTGCCAAAGACAGATTTTATGGTGGAAAGTCCCACCACTCCGGCATGTAACCCTGGGATAACCATCCCAGGACCAGACTGTCTGACGTCACACCTCGCCAGGCCTCGACGAAACGCATGAGCCTTCCACCCACCATAGACGCCTCGACGTCTAACGGGGTTGTCCGGCTCGCAGTCCGCCCCACCCTCTTTCTTAATGAGAGAGAGAGAGAACCATTTCGTTCTAGGCACGACGGGTATAACTGGCACCGCTGTTCCTGTCGCACAGGCGCGGTCCAGGCAGATATGAAGGGAGCTTTCGTACCCTCAGGTACACTTCGGCCCCTTCTGTCCGCCCTTTGAGGCCTTACCCTTACCCTTGCCCTTCCCGCCCCTAGGGCGGTCAGGGGCAACATTGGGGAGGGTAGGCGCCTCTACAACCTTCCTGGGCTTCTTCGCCGGCAGCGGCTCCGAAAACCCAGCTGAAGCAGAAGTCGCAACAGGCCTAGCTTTCGCCTTGCCCTTATGCTTCTTCTGCTTCTTTGAAGGTTGTCCCGTTAGCGGTTTCCCCACAGCCCCTAGTGCGTGCGCTTGCCGCACTAGCTCTAGCTGTAGGTTTACCGCTAACCGATTCTGCGCGATACTGGCGGTATCCTCTAAGATGGCCCGCGCTTGGCCACCGAAGATGCTAGGCCCTGTCAGGGGCGTCCCAAGAAGACGCTCCCTGACTGCCGTAGCCGGACGCATATGGTCAATGACCATTTGCCTCCTGGATTTCGTCACTCGCGCTTGCACCCTTGCCAATGCGTCGATCGACAGCACCAGGCCGTCATTGACACATGAAAGCGCCACAGGTGGCACAGGGTGGCCTGCCCCCACTTCAGCCCACACCGACTGAAGGAGACAATAAGAGTGGTCGACAGCGCTCATCGCTGCCCTCACACCCATCGCATAGGGACAGGACTTCTTCCTGGTGTACCTGAGACTTGTCCACAAGTGCCGGACCGGGGCCACCCGCCACGGCACTCTGGACGCCCAGTACCCATCGGTCATCCTCCGTGACCGACAGTACTACACCATATCTGTCGTATTCCCCCCGCGGAATACGACATCTTGCCCGCACCTCCCTGGAGGCCGCAGGGAGCTGACCCGTGGTCATCAGTTGTTTGCTATAAATAGCATCCAACAAATCTATGAACCGTGGATCCAGTCCCACTGGCCGAAAGCACAGACGGGTCAACCCTGGCTAGCCATGCCAGAGCATCTGACCAATTTACCTCCGATGAAGACACCCCCGCAAACACGTCACCCGTTGATGTGCTCACGGGCCTGCCAGCCACGGCCTCCCGGCAAGGAGCCACGGCTGACACGCCAGGCACTCCGGTACCACACGGTTCCGCCGCCACCCCATGAAACACTCCGGTCCATGGGGTAGGTCCGCACGGAAAACCGTACGGACCTGTAGCAGTCGCGGAACCATAGCCGGACACGGGCGCCAACGGCACCCCACATCCGACTGCCGGACCAGGTGAGATAGGTGAGTACCACGCCCGGCCCGGCACACCCGTTCCCATGACGGCTGGTGCCAAACCAAGCCGCACGGAACCGGTGCACGGTAACGGATTGGCCTCAGCCACAGGCAGAGCCACTGACCTGGCTTGCGCCAAACCAGACAAATGGAGGCCGGTTCCGTCCAAGACGGAATCAACCTCCATATTCTCCACCTGCGGCTTCACGGGCCGCAGCAACCTCTCCTCCTTGGCCTCCTCGTCTTCAGACTCCGAAGAGTCGTCACTAGACGAGTCAACCGTGGAACCGTCCTGGCGGACAGCTCCCACACCTGACGGACCGGCCACCGCTACTGGACCACCCGGAGGTGGCCGCAGAGAAACAGAACCCGTCTGGCCGAAGCCAGACGGGACTGCCAGGGGGCCGTACGAGACGGCCCCCTCGGTAACCAGTCCAGAATCCTGTCCTCAGGCATGGGGAGAAACTGCCCCCCAACCTTTGGTAGCAGGGACGACACCAGCGTGGGCAGAACGCTATGCAGAAAACCCTGCATAGCCGGACCAAACCACGCCGGCGGTGCCATCTCCGCCACCTCCAGCTGGGGATGTGGAGCACCCCCACCGGCCGAACCGGGCGCTCCACGATTTACTCTCGGACCGCCTGACCCCGCGTCAGACCCAGCCAAGTCCTTCTGGGCAAGGAACTTAACCATCATCTCAACGGACCACACTGCACAAACATTACACCTATGATCAATATTACACAGGGAACACCTAAAACAGACATAGTCCTTGAACACGACATGGACAAACTTATGGCATTCGTCACATGATGGCGGGGCTGGCTTGGCCTATAACATAAGCACAAACCTACAATAAACAAGCGGAACGAGACCTGGATGGAAGGCAGACAATTAATTTTCAAATAATTTGACTCATAAATTAACTGTAACCCTCCCGCACCCCACCCCGCCACGTTACAACAACGATCGCATTGATTATGACGACAAGAACGAGGTGGGCATTAAACACACCCATAATAGATCCTCGAGGATGTGTAACGGCTCCAGGAATCATATCGCATAGCATTCGGGGTATATTTACTAATCAATATAAATTATACTCCTAACGAAAGCAGCACGATATGTGAAGAAAACAACAAAATGTATAACAAACTGATGTATCACACGGTAAAACCGCAGACCACGCATCTACTCAAGAATTTTGAAACCACCGATCATTGCAAACCGATCGTGATCGCACGTAAACTTGATCATTCTAAAGTTTCTGGTACCATTTTTAGTACGCAGCACCCAGAACAAGATGCGCGAATTAATGAAAAAATTTTCTTCACATAAACATCCGAGCGACCGGGTGTGACGTCACCCGCTCGGATCCTACGGAGAACGACGTCAGCCGATATTCGTGTTAGAAATACCCTAGCATAACACCTATTTTCATATCTGCCGATCGCCTGTTGGGGGTTAAAGAAGGCGATCGTCTGGCATATATCGTTGTTAGCACACGTCCCAGATTCTATGGGGTCAGAAATTGGAACATGCGACACAGCGAAATTTAGAGACCTAAGTCTTTTAACTATGGATAATAAAGAATGATACAACCTGGTTATCTTCGGCGGTATTCTCCATAGTATCCTTTAGTTAATCCTTTCACGAACACACAAACTATCACAGATTAAAGACTTAGATTTTCTTTCACAAAAAACACTAAAATCCTCAATGCAGAAAGCATGTATTGCTCTTGTTGCTATGCAAACAAGAAGGAGCTCTATGGTAAACGGGTACTCGGCAGTTGGGAGCCGAGTACCCGGTTCCCAGGAGTCGGTAAAGCTTTCTAAGTCTATAATCCTAGAGCCGCTGTCAAGGCCAGCTGTATATCAGAAGTAACAGAATGGTGAGTATTGATCGAAGGAGAACTGAGGTTTCTCGATGTAATCAACTGCCTTGGCCCAGGGGTTTCTTATGAGAAATGGATCAAAGCCAGCGAAGAGCTGGTTACCTTATGAATGGTTCGACTCACCTGAGAAGCTTGACTATCCTGATTATCCTGCGTGGTGGTCCAAGCTCAAAGGCTTGAGTTGTCGGAGTAGAAAGCTTGTAAGCAGACCTTCAGAGATCTGGGGATGAAGACCTTTGCGATATTACAACAACTTGGATGTTAGCCCGTTCATTGAAGCCTTAGAGAAGATGCGAGAATTCTACACAGAACGAGGTATAGACATTCTGAAGGATGCGGTGTCACTTCAGTACTTACTTCGTGGTACTGCTGAACATGAGCCGGATATTAGCCTTTACTCTCCAGGCAAGGAAACTTACGAGATGTTAAATGGTGCTGTTGTTGGGAGGTCCGAGCATTGTGTTCACGAGATATCACGAGTCTGGGGTTACCTGAATTCGCCAAGGTAAGCGAGTATATCAACGTCTCCTTGGTTATGATGCAAATGCTCTGTATTTGTCAACCATGGCCCAAGCAATGCCGTGTGGTAAAGAAACTGTACGATGGTGGGGTGGGCGTGTAAGCAGTGATATTGAACACTTTAAGCAGGATCTGCTAGCAGATCGTTGGTTCAGGTTTGCTGAGGTCGACATTGAGGTACCTAAAGTGTTATGGCCAAAGTTTGAGGAGATGTCTCCCATCTTCTATAATCGTGAGATCCCAGAAGAGGCTATACCTTCGGAGATGCTTGCATACCTTGATAAAACAGGTCGAAAAAAGTCTACAACTAGCATGCTCGTTGGTGCACTCTCTGGTAAGAAGAGGGTATTGTATGCACCAACTTTCAAGTGGTACCTTGCCCACAGGTTAGAGATTACTGCTATCACACTATAGACTACACCTCACAGAAACCTTTTGAATGGTTTGTAGACTCTGTTACTGAGGCACGTCGTACCGGGGATATTGAGAAAAGTAAAGCCTTGTTGGCTGATCTCTTCAAACTCCTCGGCAACAGTGCATATGGGAAGCTGATCAAGGCATTAGAATGTCATACCAACACGAGCTTCACTAAGGATGAACGAGCAGTAGACAGAGCCTTGCGTAGCGCATCGTTCTAGGATCTAGAGGAGATCGGGGATTCCTACGAATTGCAGAGCCGTAAAGCTAAAGTCACCATTCGTCGCCCCTTCCAGGTGGGTATAGCAGTATACGAGCTGGCGAAGCTGCGAATGCTGGATTCTACTATGACTTCCTAGACCGCTACGTAGCTTGTGACAGCTTCGAGTACCTGCAGATGGACATGGATTCTGCCTATATCGCCATAGCAGGCTCCAACCTCGATGAGATGCGAACGGAGTATGAGGCCTGCAAACTGGACTGGTTGGCATGGGACAAATGGTCTAACCGCACTCCGGGATTGTTCAAGCTCGGGTTCGAAGGCACTCATGGTATTGCTCTCTGCTCCACGTGCTACTACATGGAGAATACATACCGCTGGAACAGCAGAAACTTGCAAGTGAAATGCTCGACCAACGGAATGTCTAAACGGCAGAATGACATCTCCTGGCAGAGGTTCTACAGCGACCTACATGGTGTAATGGACAGAGCCACCAATCGAGGCCTACGCATGCGCAACCAGGGTATGGTGACGTATGCGCAGGAAAACCTCGGACTCTGCTTACTATGATAAGCGCCATGTGCTTCCAGATGGGGTCCATACCGAGCCCATCGAGTATCATGTTAGCCCTCTAGGGCGTGGTAGCTGTGTGTCTTCAGGGACTAGCTGAAGCTCTTCTACGACAAATGGTCGCCTAGGCCATCCGTGCTGGCATGCCAGGTAGTACAGTGTAGGCCGCCCCTCCGCCTCCACATACCTGTCAAGCCTGTGAACATCTAGTGACCAGTTAGGATCTGTTGCACGCTGTCGACCACCTTCCAGCTCATCAGGCTCATACAGGTACTGAACCAGAGAATCAGGTGGTAGGCACTCCTCTCCCTTGTTCGCTCCTCTAGAGCTGTGACCAGCAGAGTGTCTGATAGCCTCTACCAGCTTCTTCCCGATTAGCCTAGTAACCTCGTCATTGGATCTCTCCACCACAGCAGGCAGCCCTCTCACCCATACTCTAGAATGTTCACTCGGCGCAGCCATTTCCTGGGCATATTGTGTGGAAACAGTCTCTCTGCCAGTGTCTGATTCCACTGCTCAACGATAGCCTGGGCACGGTGATGCCCTACCTCGCCTCGCCTAACTGCCACACTGTTTCCGCATGCGGGCTGCAGTCTCCCCTCTGAACTCATTACCCTCATCCACCTGCAACAATTCCGCCCCTGGAGGGGATTTTCCGAAGCCTCGTAGACACCATGGAATGCCTGGGCCACCTGGCCAGCTGATTTGTCTGTGAGCGGTACTGCCACCTTGTACCTGCTGGCGACATCAACGATGGTGAGGGCATACTTGTGGGTCTTACGACCAACCGAGTGGTGTGGAAGGAATAGAACATCTGCCTGGTGAACTCTGTTTGGGACAGTTTCCTCGAAATGGGCATGCCTGATGTGCCGTGGACGAGGTCTGTATATCTGCCACATTGCCTGGCAGCTGAGCCACTGGCTAACTGTCTCCAATATGAAGTTGTGGCCCTTGCAACATGCAGCCTCAAGTAGTTGAGGGAGCTCACGCCAATATCCACCAGGCTGATAGTAGAGATCCTCAAGAAAGCCAGAACTCCCGGATTTCATCACTGACGCCCACTCCCGTCCTGTCACGCACGGCCTGGGTGATTTTAGCACTGATGTCCACTCCCGTCCTGTCACGCATGGCCTGGGTGATTTTATAACTGACGTCCACTCCCGTCCTGGGCGAACTGTAAACAGACGAACAGATGGCCGTCATTCATTCAACTATCACTGAAGACCTCCTCAAATACCTCCGTACACCGGCGTCTCGTCTCTGCTGGATCCTCACTGAACGATAGTTTATCGACCAACCCTCGGAAGTTAAGGGAAAGAGATGCCATCCTTATATAGTACGGCTTAAATGTTCGGCGGCCCAGATGGCCACGAGCGCTATGGCAACGTGAGGTAGCCAAGGGCCTGAGACTTCGAAGAACGTACATACTCCTGAAGCGATGGCTGATATGGCTTCAGAAATCTTCTCCACCCCATGGAGAGCATTGTTGGCGATCTTGCCGACCATCTCGCCAGCCTTCATTGTGAACAGAGCGATCAGAGCCCCAACTGCTGCCAGCGGACCGATAGAACCTTTTACGTAAGTGCGATAGATTCCTTTCGCTCTGTGTACTAGCTTGCAGGATTCAGGCCCTACATCATCATACTCACCCGCAGTCTCCGCTACATCGTAGTCGTCTGCATCCTCCTCCTCTTACTAGTCCTCGTCATAGTCCTTGTCATCTATATCCTCGACTGAATCTTCATAAGCCTCTGGTTCATACATCGCTCTGGGGATCCATCGCTGGGGGACAGCTATATAGTAGCTTTAAACTGTAGTCTATAGCATAGGATCCGCAATCTTGAATGCAGGCTTGCCTTAGCGAACTGGGGACTCAGCTTCGCCGACAAGATGGCGGCAGAGATCGAGCGTGAGCATCATAACCAGGCGATGGAGAAGCTGTCTAAGGAGAGGAGTTTCAGTACAGCAAAGCACTCGAGCATATGCGCCAGAGGGAGGCACGCCGATGACAACTCCGAGCTCAGGCCAACCGGGGCCTCAAAGAGGCAGATGAGAGTCTCGATGAGTACTACGAGGCTGTATCTGAGCCAACGCTCGACTATGAAGCATCGACAGGTCAGAAGACAGCAGAGCTTATAGTCGTGGTGGCAGCTTCAGCGGTGACGACAGGAGTTGTGTTCTACGCATGCTCAAGCTGAATACCTGATGTGTTCAACACGCATACCTTAGCATAGCCAAAGTAAAGTACCGTCAGACCTAATGAGCGAGTCCCAGATACGAGGTTTCCGATGTTGAAGCTGAGCCGGTTGCCCTGATTAGGTGGGATGTCCCTGCCCCCGAGGGGGTGACGGCCCTCGAGTGCCGACTCGAGGTCGTCGTTTCCACTGGTTAGGCGCAGAAGTGCATATGACTTAGTTTTCTGTCTGTAGAGTTGGCAATCAGCCAGCTCGTGTACCTCACCAAGAACATTGGTCCCAGCAACCACAAGCTTGAAGTCGTCTAGCTTATCCACCTACTGGATGGCTCCTCCATTCTGAACCAGGACTGCAACAGCGACACAGTCCGATGCACCACGATGCAATGTCAGCTCTACCCATTGGTTAGCTGTGGCTTGGACCTGCTGGTGTTCAATGGTCCCATCTGGATGTTCCACATACTGCAGCATGTTTAAGGTCTGGGTATATAGAGGGGTTAAACGGCTGCCATGTTTGGTAAAGTTCTCCAGCAGATTGTCTATAGGCAGCAGGACAAGTCGGCACGACAGCCACGGCATGCACTGTCCCACTGTGACAGGGTCCGAGGACTGCTTCGTGACATCAACATTATCCACGAGTGAGCCAAGGTCACACCTCCGTCTGATGCGGAGATACTGGCCGCCATAGAGGAAGGAGCGCCAGCTCAGAGTACAAAAGAACTCCTGACTCGGATACTCTACCGGAAGTTTGACAGCACCCAGGGCAGGACACTCGAGCTACCCATGGCCCAAACCAACAGTCCTGTTATTCTAGCTCTCCAAAAGCTGAGGGTCGACCCCAAAGATCTACTAATGGTCGGGAAGTGGGCTGCCGTATTTAGCCTCCATAGCCAGGAAGAGCGAGATATGCTGGATAGCCTCCAGTCTGGAGAAAATAACTACTTCAGGGAGGAGGTCAGTGCTGCTGTAGCAGAGAGCCATGACACTGGTCATGCAGAAGGTACTCAGGAGGGGTTCACTGTTGGCCACAAGGAGGTTGTTGAGCACATCTTCAATGAAGAAGGGCGCAGGAGATTGGCCTGTGATCTAGCAGCATTTCTGAAATTCCCAGATAACTACCAGGACTACCTCATCAAATCCGCTCGCAAGTCAGATGCTCGTCGCGCATGGACAAAGTGGATCTTCCGTGAGTAGTTCCAGAAGAAGAGAGCCCTAGACTCTGACCCTCAGTGGGTAGAGTTTAAGCGACAGGCTTCTGACAAAGTTCCTCAAGCTTCTGACGAAGTTCCTCAAACATCTGACAAAGTAGCAGAGACCGCGGACGAAGTAGCGGAGACCGCGCAGCCTTCTGATGAATGAAAAAAGTTGCCACAGCTGCGACAATCTGTCAGCGATGACGCGTAGAGCAGGCTAGTTTCCTGGCTGGATTCAGCTTGTAGGTGAAGGTCTGCGCCTTTTCCAGAGATGGCTTGAAGTGTGACAGCACACCTGTCTGTCTCCTTGTTGCTGAAGACGAAGCGGTACAGCACAGCTTCCCTCTGTACACCTGCAATAAAGTCCCCTTTGGTCTCCTTGAAGGTTAGGCTGTCGTATATGGTCTCGAGCAGGGCACGTCCACACTTGGAGCTGAAGTATAGCAACTGGGCATTGTGGCGGATGTCTGGTGAGATCTCGTGGGTGTACTTCTGAAAGAGGATGAAGACAGTTATCTTTGTGTGCCGGATGCGCCTGGTGATGTTGCTGAGGTAGGCGACTGTCTTCTGGTCCATTGCAGGATCATCGATAACTAGAACAAGTGGATCTGTCAGTCGGGCTGCCAGCAGCTTCTCCATCAGTGCTTGCAGGTTCTGCTTTTTGGTGATTGTACCATTGATCATTACTGTCAACCGCCTCAGCAGGGAAGTCAGACACCAGAAGGATGTATTGAAAGTGTAGATGTTCGGCCAGGAGAGCCCGCAGCAAGATGTTTTTCGCGTGTCCTGACGGGGCAATGATCAGCACCACCTGGCCAGCATCGGCCGGCCTACTGTCGAATGGTACAGACATGCATGCGAAGGATGGTTAGCCCTTGGTCGGTGGTAGCCTCGTCTATATCTGGGAAACTAAACGGCAGTACTTCCTGCACCAGCTCTTTCACCTGCAGAGCAGGGAATCCTGCACCTCCGGCAGATACGAAGGGTGCGATGGAGGCGTCAAGCATGAAATCCCAGCAGCAGCTGAGAAGATAGTGTAGAGGGCCTGTGGCAGCACCCACAGTGTCTAGTACATCCAGTATCTGTAGATACATGCACGGGAAGCCATGACTATTCTGTGTTCTTAAACGGCAAACCAAAGAACCCTGACTTCTTCACCTCTGGTAGCCGGAGGCTGGCGGTAGCACCTATTTGGCCGTCGACAGTGATATGGCTCAGGCCGAGGGTGCCTATCTTGAGATTCCCTCCATCCTGTCGGAATCAGCTCCGTGGTTTCAGGAGATCCGTAACCAGGTCCTGTGCATAGGACTCAGTCATAACCTTGATGGCTCCAGCCTCATCGACTCTGAGCATACCTCGCATCGTCGGCCTCTCCTTGATGTCCATCCGCTTGTATACAGTCTTGGCCTTGTTAATGGTCGATTGTCCTACCGTATCAGTGTTCCCAATGAGATCTTGGGCTGGGATGGTACCTCGGATCTCCCACAGGGCTCCCTTCTCATCGAAGTCTAGGAAGGAGATAGGGGCAACAGTGTCCTCTGAACCGAGGCGTGCCTCGCCCAAGTGAGCAAGATCGCCTAGCTCTTTGCTTTCTAGGTCTGTGAGTGACAGAGTCATAGTCATATACAGACGGCTTAAACCTACTAGTCATACCCCCAGTGAAATAGTTGGGCATAGGAGGACCACGCAGTCGGCCGAGGGAACAGGTAGCAGTGCTCAGGGTACTGGCCCTCTTTGCAGGGGCATGCCTTGTGGGCGGTCCACCATTCCCGGGCATTGGCAATCCTCAGTCCGCATGCTCGACTATGGGCTACACACCGCCCTCCGGCATGCCATGCGTCATATGCTGCAGGGGTCTCGTGATCCATCTCTCACTATTTAGAGGGGTTAAACGTAGGCGACGATGATCTCAGCCATTGCACTCATTGCTAGCCCTAGAACCGTGGCCTCCATTAGTGTAACTTGTTCACCCATGATCTTTGCGGCAACAGTGTTACTGTAGGAGGCACCACCGAGGGCGATCTTTGCGATGGGGCGAGTTATTCCGAGACAGTGCCCGGCCACCCCACTCACCACTGTAGCGAGGACAGCCGCAGTGGCGGCAGGAAGAACCTCATTTCCCCCCTGTCATCTTCACCATGGCCACATTCGCCGCCACGTTACTGGCGACATGGACTGCCAGAGGTTTTGCTTTGGTCAGTAAATTCTGTGTCTTGGTTCGCAGCAGGTTCTCCACCTTCTGAAGACTCGCCTGGCCCTCAGGCAGTTGCTTCACGATCTGTACCGTTGATGTCATTGTTTAAGCACTGAGTATACAACGCGGTTAAACGTCTGCGTCCCCTGTCGAGAGAGCTAATAAGATCATCCCAGTCTGCATCTGCCAGGTGGCCGGGTTGGTACTCAGGAATATTCATCTCTCTATTGAGACATCTTAAACATGTCCGGGCTCACGCTATGCCAGAAGTACTATGATGTCGTCCGGAAGGAGTTGAAGGACTACAAGAAGAAGACACCAGATGAGCTTGCTCAGCTCTCAGGTGCTGAGCTGACAGAGGAGCTGACAGCTGTGAAGCTCTATCTAGGATTTGGCAAGGGACAGATCTGCTTCCTCGAATACCTTATCATGGGCGGGAGTATCGTCAAGCAGCTCCTGCGAGGTAAAGGTTTCTACAAGGATCGGGAGTTTCTGTCAGATGTGTTCCAGCAGTTGCAGACCGCCATGGTCTCACCGGACTCAGAGCTGAACAAGGCTCTGCGATACTACAAGTGGGAAAAAGGATGCGCTGCCGAACCCTCCAGCCCTTGGATGTGCATGTTGGCAGAGGGTATAGGGGCTGTAGGGCATGCCAAGCTGGTTCAGTGTCTCACCGTGGTCCCCACTGCTACTGTAGAGAGTCAGGATAGTCTTATAGCTGATTTGCTAGCGGCGGAGTAGGCTGATCCCGAGCGCCATGATAGCTAGGCCTGACACCAAACGTAGAGCTACCACGGGAAGCGATGTCGTGTCGACTGGCTGCAGTGTCTGGGCGCCTGGAGCTGCCGTGTCGACTGACTGCAGTGTCAGAACGACTGTATGGCTCGTACTACGCGTAGGTGCGTTGATGGCAGTGTTGAAGCCGAAGTGGACACCGGGGGAACTCCCCTCGACTATCATGTTGTTATAGCCCCTGACTTGGAGGTCCTCGATGGTCACAATCATGTTGCTCGGAATCAACCGTAGGTGTGGCGCAATAGCAAAGTCAAGTTTGCAACGGGCCTTCTGCAACCCCTGCTTGAACTTAGCAATAAGACTACTGGGGTCTGCCACGATGATCATATCCTCAACGAGACTGATGAACATGGCCTGGACCTCTGCTCCGCTGACACAATCTATGGAATGCTGCAGCTGGGTCTGTGCCATAAGGAAGCAGTAGTACAGTGCTTCCAGGGACCGGTTGATCCGAATGATCCATGCTGGTGTAAGGCCTGAGGTGGTGTGTGGGACAAAGTACTTCCACACATCTGGATAGTCCTGCCGCAAGCCAGTGATATGCATATTTTGCACCAGCGCTCCAGGGTCAGTCTGGATCGAACGAGAATGTCGCTGTCTTCCAACGACCTACTCGTCGGGGGGTTTGATAGGGGAATCCTGAGTAGTCACGTCTCGGGTCACCGTACATAACCCCTAGACCGCTGTTGTCACCACCATGCCACCGATAGTCTGGGTGAGCGCTGAACTCTCTCTGTAGTCTGCTGGCCGCTGAGACGCTATGACTGTTGAGCTGTGGGTTGAAGGTGTTTGTATCAGGGTGAAGTACACATGGAATCTGAGACAGATCTTATGCTGTCTTATATCGCCTGCGCATTCTGCTGTACTTTTCTGCCTCACGGACAAGATTCTGCCTGATGGTATCTATCTGCTGGAGTCGCCAGCCGTGGATGGTACTGCCCTCATCAGCAGTCAGGGAGGGGTATAGTTCTGGTTGCTTCCGCCACTCTGATTTTGCCATAGTATATCTGTAGGCTTAAACCTGCACCAATATCATGTTGTCATCAGGTCAATGAGTAATAAGAGTGTAAACTCTAAACGGGCGTCCGATATCCCATCCGTGCTGGCATATATGTTAATGGAGGGGCTGTCAAACAGGTGATTTACAGGTGTGAACAGGCTAGGACTGATAGCTTTCCATAGGTTGCTGTTGGCACCTGGGAGATACTCTATCACATCCCAGCCGACTTCTACTAGTGAGCTGCTGTGTGCACTGCCCGGAGGTTGATGTAGCACATCAGCGTGTATGTATGTTGTGCCCCGCTGGGGCACCTCGAAGAGGACCCATTCAACATGGTACTGTACCACCCGTTTCCCCTCTAGAGAGAGTGAGATTACGTCCTCACCACCGGAGAGCAGCAGTCGGACAATCGGCATGGTTATATGTTTATGTTATATGTTTTGTTTAAACCCCTCCTATAGCATGCTATGGAACCCATATTTGCTCACTCGACTGGTCTTGCTGACATGGCAGATGTGTACGCAGTTGATGCTGCCAAGGTAGAAGAGAGCGATGGCAAGTCATTCGCCCTACAGTACGAAGCAAGATCAAAGGCATTCTCCCTCCACCCCATTGGTGGTGATGGGGTGGAACTGCTCACAGACCTCAAGGATGTGATGAAGGAGTGCCTGGGTTGCAACACAGATGGCCACAAGATCGTGTTTCGGTAAGACTTCCCGAAGAGGAAGTACATCCTCGAGTCGTTGATTGAGCTCTCGGATACAGAGGTGGCAGACATCAACATCCTAAATAACGACCTCAGCTTTCATCTGGTCAAACCCTATTCGAGTGGTGCCCTGCCGATGGCCCATGATGGCCTGCTATTGACCCTGGCAAAAAACCTGCAGTTCATATTTGAGAAGAATGAAGTGTGGTACCGCGCTGGACCTGGGGGTGACTGGCAAACATGGTTGCCCATATATAGGCCTCCCACAGTCATTTACATAGAGGTTACTCCCCTCTCCACTGTTGTGAAAGAGGATGGGACAGTTCGAAAGCTCTACGATCGGGGATCCTCCTTCCTCAACTACATAGGTGAAGGTGTCTCCCTGACGAGGGTGGGTCACCGAATCGGGGTTACAGGTGGAAAGCTCCTGCTGTGTCGTCCATTCGATGGACCAGAAGAAGCTGTTAACCTCCAGGAGCGCACCCTACAGGTAGATGGTGTGTCACATGTATCCAAAGTCAAGGGTGCTGTTAAACTGCTTCAGCGAGTCGGACTCACTAGCCTGCAAACGACTCATATAGTCCTAGAGCTATGTTTTTTAGCCGGCGGCAGAGTAACGCAGCTAGCCCCTGCCTCTGAGGGGATGAAGATCACTATCGATCCGGATGGAACAGGGCTCGATCTGGCACAGATATTTCTCGAGGGTTCACTCTGTTCAGTTTAACTCTTCATATATAGCCATGATTCTCATCTTACTGCTCGTGCTGGCGTCTACAGCAGTGGCACAGGGCGCTGAGACTTCCATGATATTGGATGCTAAGTGGGCCCACTTCCGGGATGACCCCCATTACAATCCTTGAGTCGACCCCTTGTGGAGAAACATTTACGACCACTGTCACCCACGTAAAGCGATCGAGTCTGTCTGCCACTTCTATGGGGTGGAGAGGGTAGGCCGTGGTTGTCTGCTGGTGACCTCTGCTCAGCACCAGATTCTCTGCGTAACATGTGAACATGCCAGAGTCTGCCATGGTTCACATGCTAATCACTTTAGCCTCCTCCCAGGTCAGCGTTGTCAAGGTAGATGGAAGCCCCTATGGGTGGTCCCATCATGCCGATGCGACTCTGGCAGAGACTACGTGTTTGTCTGAGCCTACACAGAATAGACAGAGGCCGACCCTGATGGTGATCAGTGGTGTATATCACTGTGGAGGCTTGTCTCTAAATGGGCGTTCAGCCCCTGGTAGTAGTAGTGTTGGGATGATCCTAGGGCTGATGGGTGTTAGGCCTGGGTATCTTGTATGTATTTGTGGTTCTCCCGGACAGTGGGGTCCACACGGGAGTTTTATATTCTTGGCCATGGCCATTTGTCTAAATGGAAATCCAGTTGTCTAAATGGAAATCCAGTTGAGGGAGGTGATCAGGGAGGTGGCATTTTTCTACTACCGGCTATACTACTACTTACCGTAATCTCAAAATTTGTCTTACAGTGTTCATGTATCAAGCTTTATGACAATCAACAAGCATTTTAGTTAGACTTATCCTCTGCAATAAACCACTTAAAACCACATTTCGGACATATTTAAAGTCTTCATTGGAGAAAACAAAATGTGAAAGTTAGTGAATTCAACACACCTTGGCATCAGACATGGGGTAATTGCAATTTGTAATTGGCTGTAATTTAATTACATTTTTCAAGTAATTGATTGTAATTGTAATTGAGTAGCTAAAAAGTAATTGTAATTGAATTGTAATTAATTACATTTCAAAATTGTGTAATTTGTAATTTCAATTACTTTAACAATCACATACAAAAATTGCATGTATCTTTCATGCTGACGCGATAAACTAATTTCTTCTTAATTCTTCACAGCAACCATAATGCATTAAGGAAGGTACACGAGTATAACAAATCATATTACCATACTATTAGGTTTTTACATTTATTTACATTTATTTAACAGGAAGTTGTTGCTGTTTTATTGCTTCCAGTCAAATTAGTTTCAAAATATTAAACAGGATATTTGAGAAGATGTGTGCCTTTTCATATTTTCTCTATCAGGTTCAAGTGGCTAGAAGTAACATTAATTTGAGTGGAAGCTATTGTTGCCTTACTGCTTCAGTCAAATTAGTTTCAAAATATTAAACAGAAATATTTGTTAAAAATGTATATGTGATTTTTTTGTATATTTTCTTTGAGCTCAAATGCATGCATGTATTAACATTAATTTGACTGCAAGTATTTGCCGCCTTAGTCTGTTGTTGTCTTATGCAGCAACTGCTTCCAGTCAAATATTAAACAGGATATTTGTTAAAATGCACATGCTTTTTTCATATTTGCTCTTTCAAGTTCAAACAGTTAAGTAAACTTTTATTTTATTATGAATCTCATTTTGCATATAAGTACATGCAAATACAGAAGCAACTGTCAAGAAAGCTATTGAAATTTGAACATAATTTTGCTGGAAATCAAAGGTGCCTTAGACAGCAATAGCTTTCAGTCAAATTGCTATCAAATAGTCAGCCAAATTTTTCAGAGATCTCATTAAAAGGTTTAATTCCTAAATGACAATTATGACCCCTGTCTATAAAGGACTGTTTGTCTATAGTCAATGGTGTCCATTATAAACATGCTTAAAAGTATTTTTTTAAATACCATGCCCTGTGTTTTTCTATTGAGTCTATAATGCTGACCTCTAGACCCTTTTAACTCTAAATTTCAGGAAAGTCATTGACAGATCTGATGAGAGTTGCACAATATTTTGAAAATAAGTTAGAAATTATAGCTGTTTAATGCATCACATTCTTGCAGTCAAATTATTTTTAAGAACTTAGTTCATATTGTTAGCAATACTAACTTAGTATGCCTATATGTAATTCACCACAGGAAAGAGTGTTATTGATATGGTTAATTCCACCAGTGGTCATCAGTCTGCAGGGAGGTCTGATTTTATCCATTCACAAGTTTTTTGATGACTTTATCAAAGGTTTCCTAGACACCCTTTCAACTATACAGATCTGAGATATTACAAATTCCACCTACAATCATGACAATGTATGAATTATTAAGTTGACTATTTAAAAAATAACTTTACTAGATGCCATTGGTTGCATATATGTGGGTGGCAACAGCTATCAGCGCTCCAGTTATTTTCTAAATATTAAAATCAATATTTCAGACATCCTAAAAATTAATTACCTCATGGACCATTCTATGGAGTGCAGTACATTAGTTCTTTAAAGCTCAACATTTGTCAAGAAAATTTTTAATCTGCTCAATGATTGTTCATATACATGCAAGCCAATATAAGTATTATTTTAACAAATTTCACACTGGAATGACTGGCTTGGTTAGCGAACCAGTCATTCTGGTGGCAATTTAAGAAAATAGTCTTTTCTTACTCTATAAATATGCTCAAGACCACAGCTCAAGCCATTTTTCACAGGCTGGGCCATTTAACCCTTCTCTAGTGTCAATATTCTATCTTTTACTGTATCTATAACAAAGAAACCGGCGTACATTTGAAAGATGCTGCTGTCTATGACAGTTCATCTTTTAACCTAAGTTTGAAAACTTAATAAATTTTGACATGGTGAAGGTTAAGGATTAATGAAACAGTATGTGCAGACCATAAACGGATCATTTTCTCATAGGAGGTATCCATTTGCAAACCAATATAAATAAATAAATAAGGACTATTTTTGAAAATATACCACTGGAGTTATTGAGTTAGCCAGACTTTGTAAATGTTAAAAAATAGTCTTTTCTTGGTCAGCTGTTCTGGTGAATGGCGCACCATATTGCAATAGTTCATACAGTGATCAGATCTCATTTATATTGATTTAATGA
This sequence comes from Chaetoderma sp. LZ-2023a, assembly GCA_034401795.1. Taxonomy (NCBI): domain Eukaryota; kingdom Metazoa; phylum Mollusca; class Caudofoveata; order Chaetodermatida; family Chaetodermatidae; genus Chaetoderma; species Chaetoderma sp. LZ-2023a. The sequence goes on along the minus strand of CM067362.1, from coordinate 20,059,780 downwards.
TTTTATTCATAAATACAGATTAGACAACTGACAATATTGCTGATATTCAGAGATCAGACGATAACATCGCCATAATCTCGATATTATCGGAAAATTGACAAGCTCTAATATGCAGAACATCAGAGGTGGCAAAAGCATGGGGATTTGCAATGAACCATCAAAATATTCATCTACGTTTTACCCCTTCAAATGAGTGACACCATCCACTGCCTCCTACGCAAAATCATCTTTTCGAATACACAACCTACTCCAACACCACTTCCAACCCCCTTCCCCACACCGGCCACCCCATTGGCCATTACTGCGACTTAAAAGTCGACACTTGCAGTCAGCATCTGGAGCAATGATAACCCATTCATACCAATTCCTGAAACGCAACCAACTCCTCTGGCAAGAATGCGACACCACCATGTTGTTCCATCGTCTGGTTTTGAGGACTTGTTACTGGGAGGAGGCTGCTGCGGCTGAGTAGATGTAGCCGGTGTTAATGTAGGCCATGTAGTGGACCTTGGTTCTGTAGTTGTAGGCAGTATGGCGCTCTGTTGGTTCATTGTTCAAATCTCTGGATATCGCTTAACCGAGAGAGAAGTTCATATCATCAAAGATAAGTTTATATCAACATACGGATGTTTACTAAACACGTTTTTAGTTTGACACATAGTCACAGTCACATTACTATTACTGAATGTTGACAGCTGATGGCATTTGAATTGGTTGATCTATGTGCATTAGCTAAACAGTTATAAATATGCAGGCATTAAGAGTTCCGCAGTATTTATGCCATGGATAAGAAGCGCAAATAACAACAAAACTAAACAGAATACAAGAACTTATGATGCTTTATTACCATTAATGATTTATCTGAACGTTTTATGGAGATCATGTGATTCATACAGCGCTAAACGTCAATATAAGCACTGGTTCCCGGTATCTTTTAGTAGATAGGTACCCAGTAGATATTGTAGCGAAAGAAGTAGCGAAAAAGGCACGTTTGCTCGGTTGGCAAAACCGTTGTGCGGCACATGCCCGGCTCTTCCAATCCAAAGAGCCACGTTCGGGCATTTGATCAAGGTGTAAAAAAACTGCGCCATTCCATATGTCATTCACATGACACGTCCTTCGGAGGGACGAATAGAATATGCTATTGGCCTGACATCTACGAACATATAGGCATGGCCAAACATGAAATGACAGAAAATATGCACATGACAAACAGTGATATATATATATATATATATATCTCACTGTTTGTCATGTGCATATTTTCTGTCATTTCATGTTTGGCCATGCCTATATGTTCGTAGATTTCATGCCAATAAAATATATATGCATGCCCCCCCCCCCCCCCCCCGGCCACTGTATGTTATATTGATATGACTATATCGACGAAAGTTTAACATTTGACGTACACATCAATACTATGGTGTCCAGGGCCAGCCAAACACTACAGGAATCATAAAGAGAACATTTAAATAAATCCAGCATCTTCATTTTGATTTATAAATCCTTGGTGAGACCAATACTAGAATATTGTAATTGCATATGGTCGCCCAGGTTCGAACCACAATCCCAAATAATAGAACGGGCCCAGTGTAGAGCTATAAAAATTATACCATAAATGAGAAATTACAGCTACCCAGAAAGCCTTATACGCTAAACTTAATGTCATTAAAATACAGGCGCATTCGTTGGGACCTAATTGAAACATATTGAAGATTTTCCGTCTTCGGATCTAATTTAGAAATATATCTACTACACTTCTGATAAGAATATGATGTACCGGTTGCTGCGACAACCTCTTATCAAAGATGCAGTAGTACGATTATCTGCTCGCCTCGTCTAAGGTAATGGTGACGATATTTATATTCGATAATCTGGGCCTGATCTGACTCGGGTAAAAGATGGTGGCTCGGGACGGTGGTCTTCCGTCGCTTCCAGACTGGACAATACACAACCCAAACTCTTGCTTCGAGAATATCGAAGTGATAATTTATTCTCTTAAGTTTGACTGTCTAATATGGCTATGGATATATGTGACTTATGCTGTCACGATAGAAAACAAACTGTTAAATAAAACTCTAAGTAAATATGAGTGGCTTATACTACCACCAATCTCTATCAATTATGGATGGCTTATACTACCACCAGATACTTTGAGTAACTTTTACTGTCACTCGCGTCTATAGAAATAACTGATTTTCATACAATACGAATACTGGTTATTCTATCATTGCAAAGTTGCGTTTCACGATTCTCTAAATCATTTTCGTCAAAAACCGTTCTTGGCTACTTAAAACCATTCACCAAGAACTTGTTTGAATTTCGACAAATTCAGTTCCACAGAACTATACGGACTCGAGGCTAGGTTTTCCTAAGCGCAATAATTTTCGGAACCAAGATCCTACTAAAAAGTTAAAGTCCACTTTTTATACTTCTCTGGAGCCCTCTACCATGTTCGTTTTGGTTCCTCTTTCCAGAGTTTGATTCGATGCTCATTGATTGTGACGTCATCCTGACTAATCAAACTCCGATTTTCTCTCTTAGGAAAAGAACACCGAACAAGTTAAAGCGGCCTAATTGACTCATGAGTGTAGAATTCTATCCGATAACCTCCCCCAAACTTGACAGTGATGGACATTGCTTCAACAATCATTGCTAATCGTTTCTTAATATCTTATTCTGACTAACGTCTTCTGTCAACTTTTCGTCTGGTTTTCTAATCTACTTGGCGCCAGACGCTATCATGCCCACGTCCAGTCCCTTGCTTATTAGGCCTACGCCTGCATTTCAGAAGGGTGTCATGACGTAGTGACCATGTACCACATCTGATTCACCAACATCTGGTGTCGTATCTGGTGTCGTGGGTCGCCCCTATAGAAATATAGAAACCCGGTCACCTTATTACGGTCCTTATGGTAAGTCGGTCGTCGCCACGTTTACTACGTCATTCTATGAGTCATTCAGTCTGTGCTACGTACACTCTGTGCGTAGCATTCTACCGACGCTCTTGCTTGAATATTTAGAAAACTATTGGTCATAATTTCTGCTGAATACTATAAAAGGTTATGCCGCACCTGCAGCAACAGCTTTCATCTTTCAACCACCGATAGATTCCATCAGCTCACTGCCCTAAGTCTTAGTCTGTTCTATTCCAATTTCATATTCCAATTTCACTTATTGTATCAGCTATATTTTCGTGTCAGTTTTGCATCGACTTGATGCACACACTAGATCGCACTAATACATTTTCGCTCATTGTGTTATCCGTTCCCTAGCTCGTCTGGTATTAAAAAATATAGTCATATTCTTTGCTGGGGGTCTTGTCATATTCTTCGCTGGGGGTCTTGGACTGCAAATATAAGATGTCCCCGGGGTCATGACTCCCCAGAAGACAATCCCATACTTACAATATGAATCCTACACAACCAATACAACATTGATAACTAGAATATACATAAATTCGGAGCAATAACATGCCATAGGCTTATGTTCTGTGGACATGATGGTGATGACGACGATGATGATGACTACTTTGAATGAAATCAGTAAGGATGAGATAAAAATTTGATAGTTGCAATTGACGAATTCAAACTGTTGGGGATCAAGCATACACAAAATAAATACTCTGTCATAAAGATGAAGTACTTCGTCCAGGGATGAATTGCATGTCTGGGATGGATTCACTACTTAATGAATGTTCTATTGAAAATTTCGAAACTGATCATTTCGACTGGGCGCCAGTGCTGCCACATGGCAGCGTCAGCACCCATTCATACCAGTCTTGACGTATTCAACAGCTCAGCTGTATAGTTGCCCTAAAATCGGGATTTTACTAATTTCGGGTTCAAAGTACACGTCAAGAATCGATCCCAACATGTGCAAATTAAGCACGTAAATTAAGGACGCAAAAGCTGTTGGTCCCGTCAAATGTAGTGTCTGTGCCATAGGGGACGTAAAAGAACTGACACTGAGTGACAGGCCCTGTATCAGGAGCTCAGTTTTGAGTACGCTCTGATAGTGTAAATAGATGTCATACGTCAGTTCTGCCATCAGTGCCTCAATGACGCCATAACTGACGCTTACAGTAGTAGAAGTACAGGTGGCAACGCCATAGCTGACGCTTACAGTAATAGAAGTACAGGTGGTGTAGCATAGCCAGAATGGACGCCACTGAGGGCATAGCTGGCAGCCTGCTCAAATCAATCCAACATTGGAGGTTCACCTGAAGGGTCTCTCCGAGAGGCGGTAAATACAATAAGAAAGAAAGTGATGGTCCGGAATGACGTTTTTAATGCTGGTAGGGGTGGGTGGCTGTGGGAGTTGTGCTTGCGTACCTGCGTGGAGGAAGGTATAATTGTAATCATCATGCGCATTCCACAATCCAGGAGACATTTCCATCTGGAGTAAATGTGGAATGCCTCACGAATGATGAAATATACAAAAGATCAAGACAAAGTAAACATCATGAATACCTTGTTCACATCGGCAGTGACAGAAAAGCCACTTGGAAATGAACTAACCAATTTTACACCTCATCAAGAGAGCCAGATAGCAGACATCCTAGAAGTCTTTGAGGATGGTGGTACAACTGACATGCGGAAAAAAGAGGGACATAAAAGAACTAATGCTGAGTGTCAGTCAAGCCCTGTATCGGGAGCTCAGTTGTCAATATGCCCTGATGGTGTAAATAGTAGGTGTTGGATGTCATCCCTGTCGTCTGTATATCTAAGATGACACAACTGAAGCCTGTAAGACACCTATCTAAAAAGGCAGATGGTACAGATGTGAGCAGACTGGACTTCACTGTGTGGCATAGTTGGCAGCCTGCTCTAACCATCCTACGCACAGCTGTCAGCTACACTGTTGGTGGCTCCATGTTTCACTATCTAGACTGTCTATAAATATGTTACAAATAATTGTAGAAACACCCCCAAGGGGTGCAGATATGTGACCATGAACCTCACTGTGCAGTGACGCTGTCAGTCTGGGCGGTTATCCTATGAAAAGGAGGAAATTACTAAATACACTACAATAGAAAGGCATAAAAAGCAAGTGGTATTGATGGTATACATCCAGTGATTTAAAAAGTGGTTTTAAGTCTGGAAAAGCTGCTTACTATCCTATTTAACTTCTCTGTATTAAATGGTACACTACACATAGACTGGCTTGATGCCAATATTTGTGAACTTTTAAGAAAGGCTCCATGACTAATCCCTAAAACTACAGACCAGTATACTTGACAAGTCAGGTTGCTAAGTTCTTCGAGAAAATTATCTTGAAATGACTATCAAATTTCTGCGGTTCACACTAGATAATATCCTTTTACCAACATGGATTTCAGACCAGATGTTCATGTTTCACACAGCGTTTAGAATGCCTGAATGACGGGACCTGCGTTTTTGACATCCCTGGCTGTGGAGTTGATGCTATATGCAACGATTTTAGTAAAGCATTTGATTCTGTCCCGCATAAGAGCATAAGAGACATATCTACATGCTTCAGCAACTAGGAATCAGATGCAATATTCAAAAGTGGCTCCAGATATTCCTTAGCAACAGACAACAAAGAACAGAGAACAGAGAACAGTCTTAAATGACACACATTCCAATTGGGAACAATTAATTTCGGGTGTCCTTCTTATTTAACAGTCTAACATTGTTTATAATGCTATCACACTGTTTGACACTTTATTTCTATCATTATTACTGCTGCTGATACTACAATGACGTTATTCTAAGTTATATTGATATATGCATAGGATTATTCGGTAAAGTAATATATGCAATGTTTGTTTATAATATTATGACAGCATAATCACTGATTATGTAATCGTATGTTTCTAATAATAGATTTAGTGACATTAGTTTATACTTTTATTTGCAGTTGTTGCTCACGTTCATATCAGAATCTGTATTGTCATGATAATGTTATTAATCCATTCCGTTTATGATTATTGTTAGCATTCATACCCAAAATGTGATAACCTGGTAGTATATGATAGTTTGTTGCTGCTGATGTTACACAGCGAGTTAAATGGCAATCCAATGGAATGGTCATTTAAGCTTGGTCGATGGGCATATCGAAATATGTGTTCTTGACATTAACTCATCGATTCGGAAAGCCTGACTCTAACCTTTGTGACACCATTTCAGAAATATTCATTGATATTATAATCCGCATTATCATGTCAGAATAATAATATTAATAATAATAATAATAATAATAATAATAATAATAATAATAATAATAATATCTTTATCTAGAGGATAAAAACATAGTCAGCAATACATCTTGTAGATATGGGATTGTCTTGTGGGAAGTCATGACCCCGCTGGATATCTTATATTTACGAGTAAGTCCTAAATGAAATTCATATTTGAAAATACCAGGTGAGCTAATGGACCGATTTACTATAGGCATTATTATTTAGTTAAATATTATACAGCACTGATTGACATCAACTGATGATGTACAGTTTCAGTTTCGGCGAAACTGATGAGGATTGTTGGATGGATATATTCATCATTAAAGTTAAAGAATCGAATTGAAAAGAATAGGACCTCCGGTTCTGAGTTGATGTGTATCTGGAAATAGTTGAGAAAAAAGTTGTTGCTGTTCCGTCGGCACACACTTTTATAATATTCAGCAGTCGTTTTGATCAGTAGTTTAGGAAATAATCAATGAATAAGAATCGATGGAATAGTATGTGACAAACTGACTATAGTTGATGACGATAGGCATTCGGATTCTCATACGAGAATAGAACAACACCAGCTGGCAATGAGATCATACAGCTCATGTGCCTATTAACGCTCGTATCCTACAGGCATATTCACGATAGGCAATGGACAGGACATAGGCATTGTAGCGTCCTGTAGGAATTAATAACACAATCGAAATTTGTATATCAACTATATGTCAATCATACAATGGCATGCTACAACAACACATTCCATAATGTTATTGTTTAGCTGACAGATCGCATCAAATCAGAACCAGCCAACACCGCTTTGACTATGTGCAGCAGTAGCTCCATAGAAGAGAAGCCCAGAGTTTGATTGGTAAGAATGACGTCATGATCAATGAGCGTCGATCAAACTCTGTGGCAGAGAATTAGAAAGAACATGTTTCAGAGTAAGAATCGAAATGTAAATGATCAGGGATTGGTCAGGACGACCAACAGTTACGAGATAGAAGCTTCTAGGAGGGAATAAGCAAACGTTGATTGGCGGACTGATTCTCCAGACCAGTCAAGCTGTGGTTATAACCTACCTAGAAGAATCATTGGAACAAAGAATAAATATTACGATATGTATATAACTATGTATCGCAATATGTATAGAACTTCAGAGTTGCTGAAGAGAATAAATAAGGCACTTTGCCGTTTGTAGAATCAATCAATCCAACACCAGGGTTCCGTAGACATCGCTGATGCTACGTTAGCTTAGACACTGTATCAGTACTAGTTAGGTATTGATAATAGAAATTAGCAAAGTCTTTTATTTCCAAAAGTTGCACAGTTAGATTAGCTTCATTATTAAAACTATCATCTTGCAAAAGCAAGACACGAGTTTGGTTTTTGTTCATTAAGTAAGGACTCTAGAGTGGAGAGAAACACTCCACCGAAGCCGGGAATCTTCATCAAGTCAGATAGGCCCGATCGTCACTTATAAATATCGTCGCGGTTCATCCAGCGACGAGGCGAGCCGACGGTCATCCTTCTGCTGCTTCTTTGGTAAGAGGTTGTCGCAGCAACCTTTCAACATCATAATCTTGCCATCGACGTAGTAGGAATATCATCAGTAAGAAACCACCCGGAGATCCAAAATCTTCAATCTGTTCTTCCCCGAGGCCATCAACTTATTTACAAGAATATATGTACAAAATATACAGATCTGTATATTATTTACATAAGTTATATACCTGAGATAGTTACAGCATAGAGAAAATTTAAAATGTCATTTGAAACCTATTCCATCCTGTGTGTAAGATGTATAGATAAGACCTTTAATGTACATTGCATCTTTTATGCTCTACTGAATATCTTGAGAACAGTTTGAGTGGGAAAAACCTTTGAAACCAGTGGCAACAATACCTGTTCTTGGTAAAATTGTTCTCACGGTAGATAGAAGATAATATATTTGTTTTACCTGAAAAGCAGGCTTTGAACTGGAAATCAGTAGAAATCACAAGAAGATACGTAAGATAAGGACGCCAAATGCAAACACTTAGATGACTCTTGCTATCTTGTGTTAGTAAAATTCAAATGTAACAGATTAATTGTATTACTCTTAGACATTTCAGTATTTCCAATGTAGCAGTAAATATGGCTTTTTGGGAAGTAAGGGTTAATCATGTCTAAGATCATTTGGCATATACTATAATTAGCCTGTCATGTTCGCACTATCCATGTTTACATCAGTGGCATGTTTTAATGCACATTTGTTAGGCAGAGATATGTTGGTGATTGGTCAATTAGGAATGGTTAGACGTCCGATTGGTTGATAGTGTTCTTTCTACATAGCACAGCAGTCGCAAACATTTATCATGGGACATTCTGCCGCCCTGGTCTAGTTGACTTTGTATTGAAAAGATCAAGTTTGAAGAGGCTTATCATTAGCACATAGTCGGTTATTATGCAATATATTAAATTCTGATGTCCGTTTTTTGACTGCGGTAACAGACAATGGCCATGTCCAGATGATGATGTAAGTCTGAATACATAACCTAGTTTGTGTGACTTACAAGAAAGTCTACAACACTTCTTTATTTAAACATTGTCTATCATTTGTATTTGAGGAGATAAATAAAAAAAAAATTTATGTTCACAATATGTAATTCAATAAGAGGATGATAATGGCTGCTCATTTCTACAGGAAGGGAATATTCCATATTTAGGTTTTCCTATGATATCAGATGCACTGCTAAGGGCTAGATGATTTTTTACACAAACATACAAGACATAATTAATACTGCAGCCCAAACACAATGGCACGAAGAATCGCTAATGAAGTAATCTCTGAAGTACTTGTGCATTAACTAATGTACCGTGGGATCAGTTCACTATTGTCGGAGCTCAGTGGAGAGTAATGCTAGAGATGCTAGGCGTGCTGTCATAAAAGCAAAATTATGAACTGGATTATATGAAGTTCAATCAAATCTAGCTCGCTTCAATCAGCATAACACGTCGGATACATGCCTCACTTGTCACGATGCTCCTGAGGATAGAATTCATTTTTTAGTAACCTGCAAAGCAACAGAAAACTGCAGAAAACTCTACATGAATGGCTTTCAAATCATACTGCACGACGAAAATCACTCAGACAACATCAAGAAGAGTATGACGACTTCTTCACTTGTAGCACAATTAATTTTAGATCATGAAAATATGAAGTCAGAGCATGGTGTTCAACTATCTCCAAAAAACTCCACACACATGGCTAGGATCTCCCATTTTCTCTACTATGCACTGCATATTATTAGAAGCAATGCTATAGAGCAGCCTGCATCTTCTTCCCCTGCTATCTAGTTTTTAAAAGACTACAATGTGCATGTGTAAGAGCTGTTAAACTGTCTTTTAAATGCAAGAATCCACAGACTGTTGATGGTAGAACACTATAATAGAAGCTGCTACTGAACTGTTAAGTTTAATCAATGAACTATAATTCACGTCAGCTGCACTCCGCTAATTCACCCTAATTCAATCTAGTTGCATCAAATTGTAATAGGCATATGAACTACTTCTTATATTCGTATCAGCCTCTTGTTTTAGGTGCACGAACTTCTGTATTATTATTTCCACCTATGGTGTTATCCACTAGTCCGGAAAAGGGGATTCTCAAACTTGACAGATAATCGTGTTTTATCATATAAACAAGCCTTCTAGCCTGTTCCATATTTTTTTTATATGAGCACACGTGCCATATTCAACGGAGAATTTTTTTGTGGTTGTTGGGTACGCAACCCATTTATATCGACCAATTAAAATATCGATTGATGTGAGCGTGATGCGTAGGGATTATTACTATGCGGTACTGTCTTACTACGATTTGTTTACTACGATTTGTCATTCATGAAACGTCATCGCAAAATGTCATCATTTGACAGTTTATCAGTCGGCAGCGAAGGAACAATTGATGGCCATGGCTCTGCGATAAGTGTGGTTTACGGCTGACATCGCCAGATTTTGTGTTTGTCACTGTATTTTGCTGCGCATTCAGTATCTGTTATCAAGTAGTAGTGCATCACAGTGGCGGTATCGATTTCACGAAAATCAACAATGAGAAATCAGATAAAAGTTGCATCAGCAACTATTGGCAATTATTACAAAATTACAGTTTACAGAGCAAATTGGTAATTTTCAACTCAGTCCATAATAGTGATATGAAAAGTGACCTCGTTCCAGACTCTCTATTTATCCTCTATTACGCGAGTGGCTTCACATCTCTGAATGTCATTCGTTAGTTAACCTTGATATTTATTTACTGTTTTAATTTAAAATTTGAATATATTATACTTGATTGCCGACAACGAGCACTAAAGTTGGTGCCTCGCAAAGGAATTTCAGAAGAAGAGGAATATTTACCATGACTTCACGGGTGAGCCCACAGTGGCTGAAATTACAGATACAGAACAGATAGCATCGATCACAAACTTGATAATTGGAAATGATTTTTCTGTTTCTTTAAATATGGCTTTTTAATGTTGTCATCAATAGTTTCCCCATAATGCAAACACGTTTCCAAGTTATTCTCCATAAAATAGCATAGTTTGTGTTGGATACAATTGGTCACTAATCACTGGTATTCTTGGGTTCAAATGCTTCCAGTCACAGAACCGCTTTGGGTCCGACAGCCTGCATTTTTTGTGGTGCTATAGAGCAGCGACTTTCTATTAACTGTTCCTCCATTAGGAGGATTAGTACATAACGACTCTAGATTAAAGTGTAGATACCAACTTCTGTCATGGGAAATAATGTATCATTAATTTGTTCATTCCGTTTTCAACCAGACAGTATTTTATTTTGTTTGTAATTAGTGGCCATTGAGCAGGGTCCACAAACCGAGGTTTGATTCAATCTGTGACACGGTTAAGTGCTTTGTGATTCAACAACCTCTTCAGGACCACTGCTATTACTATAATGTTCTTCAAAGCTATAGATATTTGCTTTCCGTTCACAATGCATATATGTGTTAACTGAATGGGTATACTCAATAGTTTGTGCATTTTTCAACATCAAGCATCAGCCATATGGGCATGTCATCCTGAATCCATGTTTCAATGATCAGGATTGCCAACATATCATCTTTCAGTGTTCAGAATTGGTAACAAATCATGTTTCAGGGCTGAAATCTCATGGTTCGGCACAAAGAATTGGTAAATTACTTTCTTTCAGGGCTTAGAATTTGTTAAATGTCATGTAATGTTTCAGTGATCAGGATTGGCAACATATCATCTGCCAATGTTCAGAATTGGTAATAAATCATGTTTCAGCACTGAAATATCATGTTTCAGCATTAAGAATTGAGAACGAAAGCAAGGCAAAAATTATTGAAATCGGTTGAAATTTGGCAGAGAGGAATGCATTGCAAGAATGCTCCACCATTAAGAACATAGAGGGGCAGCTACCTTGTTCCTTTGATCATGGGATTGATATTATATGGACGTGTCCTTTATATGAAGGTGTCCGCTCACCCAGGCTTGCCTGTATACACTCCATATGATACATTGGCTTTATGTGAAAGCAGTGTATTAAGACATTTAAATGCACATTAAACACTGACATGATTATCCCCACATTTTGAAAAATCCCAGAGGGGTCGATATTCCCACTATCTCCTCTGTTTGGTGGAATTCAATCAAATTCAGTATGAGAGTTACCAATATGGTTGGGACCTGCAAGACATCATTTGCATTAGGCTTCACCCACAGGGTGGTTGGGGGACCAGTTAGAGTTAGAGGTGTGTGTGTGTGTGGGGGGGGGGGGGATTCAAGCAAATTTGTTATGCTAGTTACCCATATGATTATGATTGCCAGACAACGTTTACAGTAGGCTCTGCCACCAGGCTAGGGATGACAAAGTTGGCAGAATTCAATCAAATTTGGTATGTGAATTACTCATGATTGCTGATTGTAAGTTGACGTTTACTTAAGGTTCTGCCCGCACGTTGACAATAGGGTGGGTGGAGATTAGGATGTTTGATGGTGTACCATCAGCTGAATTCTAGCTGAAATTATATTTGGTTGTTATGTCATCTTAAGTTTGATTGGGCTGTTCTGTGTGCTCATAAATGTGCTGCATTAATTCATAGGAAGGGGACCATCTCCCCTTATTTAAACAAGCATTTTGTAAATATTGCTTTGCAATACATGTCCCCTACCTGGTGATATACATCTTTAGAGATTGACAGTCCAAAACTCCATTAAAAATTGACCGAAGCAGCGAAAACTGGAACTTGATCTGTAACTTCTCATCACAAAACAATAAACCAAGGTTCAGTTATATATGGTGAAGGAGAACGAAAAAGTTTTGAAAGCTGATATGTTTGTATTTCATAAGTCGAAAGGGGGCATAACTGCATAAAAAACTGACGCATATGCCCGAAACTCGAACTTGGTCTGCAACTTCTTATACCAAGGCAATGAAGCAATTCTCAGTAGAATATCTTAAAAAACTGCAAAAAATGTGCGGAGAACTAATATTGTTTGTATTTCATAAGACGGAAGGGGGCATAACTTCATGAAAAATTGACGAAAATGTCTGAAACTCGAACTTGCTCTGTAACTCCTTATACCAAAGCGATTTAGCGATTTTCCCTTAAATATCTTAAAGGAGTGCGAAATTTTTTTCGGAAAGCCGATTCTTTGTATTTCTTAAGTCGAAATTAACTACTAGTAACTTAATTATGTTTTTGTATGCGTTACGTGTAGTGTTGTTATTTGTAATATGTACAGTAATTTAATGTTGTAATGTCTCTTTGTCTAATATATGTTAGGGGTCCATCACCACATAGGCTTTGCCTTTGATGGACTGCCTGTCCTTTGTAATATAAATGTGAAATGCTACTATAAAATAAAAAAATATTTAAATTGAATTGAATTGAAATGAAAGGGGAAATAACTCCATCACAAATTTACGCATACGCCTGAAACTCGAACTTGGTCTATAACTTCTCATACCAAAGCGATGTACTAAGTCTCAGTATAATACCTTGAAAGACTGCGAAAAGAGGTGCGGAAAACTAATATTTTTCGTATTTCATAAGTCGAAACTCCATGAAAAATTGTCGAAAATGTCTGAAACTTGATTTAAATCAATTTTTTTCAAATTAATTAAATGTGATAAAACTATCTATAATCATTTAACTACACCAGTGCACATATATCCTAGTTGCATGTGGTCTCGTCAACATAGCGATACAAATAAAATGATAATTTCTATGAAAAATGCTAGAGTAAAATCGACTCTCGTCCACCAGCAAATTTGCTTCTCGCACCTTGAAGAGTGTAGCTTCCAGTGAGAACTTTCGCTTCGATGACAGCACGCTGGACATTGCGAGTATTGGTGGATGTGGTCCAAATGCTGTGAGCTCTTCCAATCCCGCAGCTATCGATACTAAGGTGTTTTAGTGTGCGCCTTGTGTGGGCTTCTTCTTGCAACTGAATTGTCCATACAGAGTTGACATTGGAACGTATTCTCGAGTCCCATGAGCCCTTATCTACAGGATTCTCTATGAATTGCAGAGGGCTACCGAGATTGTATTTGTAGAATAATGTTGCGATCATGGAGAACCAGCTTTTGTCAGTTTGGCGATTGACGATGAGTTGTCTGTAGGCTAATTTGGCAATTGTAGAGTCCTTTTGATGTGCTATAGCAGCGAATAAAGATAGTCGACAGGCATCAAGTTCTGCTTCGAAGGATCTCGCTCCAAGAAGAAGGTACACAGCTGAGGTAGCACATGCTTTGGGAAGATGCTGTATATGTTTCAGTGTAGTTCTGTGGAAGAGTTCTAGTGATTCTAGTTCTTTTTGGTTGAGACAGGTTGATTCTAGGCCATGCATATAACACGGTAGGACATACTTTGTATATAGTTTGTATGCAACAGGAGGTGGTAGACCATTTAGCCCATGAAGACCGGCTCCCATCAGCATGTATAGCGTGCGACGATCTTTGCTAATTCTGTCATGTATGAAGGATGAGACTTGAGCTGAGCTATTGACATTCCTAGTTATGCCAAGATGAGTGAATTCTTCACAGACTGTCACTGGGACTTGATTAATCCTCCAGCATTTCCTTTCGTTCCAATGTATCGTTAGGGATGTGTGAATTTGCTACTGATACTATTGTTTTGGTTGGGTGGAGATTATTTCGTTCCCTGTTGGCATAGCTCTCTACTGCTGACAAGTTGAGCTGCATGTCATTTAGGCGGTCAGTAAGGAGAACAAGGTCATCTGCGCAGGCAACGATGTCTACGTCGATAGTGCCGATTTTCAGGCCTGAATTCATTTGACCGAGGTTTAGCAGGAGATCATTGATGTATACTTTGTAGTCGTAGGCACTCATGACCCATCCTTGTCTCGTGCCTTGCAGAATATCAAAATGCTCGCTGATTTGCCCATGGTGTTTAATTTTTGTTGTCAGATTTTGATATGATAGCAGTTTCAAATGGAGCCAAATGCCATTGAGCCCGTAGTTATGATATTTCCTGATCAGTCGTGATTGACAACATCGAAGGCCTTTTGAGCGTCAATTGTTGTGATGTACAGTAACGAGTGATTGTGATTTGCTTCTAGTAAAGATTCATTTATGATTACTGATGCCATAGTAGGTGAGACACCTTGTGTGAAGCCAAATTGGAGAACATCCTGGTTCGTATCGATGAGGTTCTTTAAATGTGCTAATAGCATATGTTCAACAATTTTCGATATGATCAGGGAGATTGTTATTCCACGATAGTTGTCCAGGTGCTGAGCTGGCTTGCCTTTCTTATGAATTGCAGTAAGGAGTCCTGATTTCAGTGAGGCAGGGATGTATCTTAGGTTTACAATTGTAGTGCAGATTTTGGCAAGGAGAGGCGCAACTGCATCTAATGCGTACTTAAAATGCTCTGCAGAAATCCCGTTCTCATCAGCTGCTTTTCAGCACTTGAGTTTAGAGATGTATTCTCCTTGGAAGAGTTTAAGTTCTTTGACAAAGGCTTTCAGATGGTGGCTAAATGAATCAGTTCGTTGATCAGTGAGTGATCCGTTGAAATCTCGCCAACTATGACAGTATAGATGGTGTGATACTGGTTATATAACTCGTTCAATTCATCCAGGATTTTGCTGTATTCGTGAAGCAAATCCTCTGCAAGGGCAGTAAACCGATATGATGCATAGAGGAGTGCAGTTCATCAAAATAATGCATACCCTGTCGCTTCCTGCCTCAGCGGTTTCTATCATATGATTTAGATCCTTCTTCCAGAAAATTGCTGTGCCACCGTGTCCATGTGAAAGCTGTTTAGGCGAGATAGGGTCGTTCATATCACATGCTTTGGCCATGACATTGTAGTTTGAGTTGATGTGACATAGAACTGAGGTTTCAAACTCATACAGGTGGTGTTCTTGTACCAACAAGACATCTGTAGTTGTCATGATTTCTTCTAGATATGCTTTATTGCCTATTGCTCCCTCGATATTAATGGTGGTGATTCTGATGGATTCAGGCCTAGGTCTAAAAAATGAGCATTGTCAGAGCAGTTTTGGTCCAAGTTTCTTGGTGACTGTTCTAAAACTGATACAGCGAGTGGCGGCCATTTCATAAAATTATTCATAAGTTGTTGATTAGCAGCCAAATTGTCTGATAATTCATTCGAGGTAACTAGTGGAGTCTTCTCCGACATTAGATGAGATGACATATTTGCTGGTGGTATTAGGCAGTTTATTCTAGGATTTTCTTCTGAGCCTTGCAAAGTTGCTGTTAGCTTGTGTGGTCGTACTACATTTAGATGGCGATTGAGAGGATGCTTCTGTGATGGTTCAAATCAAAACCTGGTGGTAGTGGCAGAGGGGTATCACGGTTGGTATTGTTATGGTGGTATGGTTCGTAGCCGTGTTGCGGTGGACCAATTCTGGTGACTCTCTGGTGTGTTGCCCTGATCCCTAATGGGAGTGTCAGTGAATTCCCATTTGTGGGTTGAGATGCAGTGATCGGTGCTTGAACTGGAATCCTCTGTTCTCTTGTTCGCTGCAGTGTTTCGTATCGTGGCGGTTGATATGGATAATGGTTCTGTTGGTAGACTGGAGCGTGATAATAGTCGGCTGGCTGCATCTGATCGAAATGATATATTGGATGGTACATGGATGGATAAGTAGCACTGGGATAGTGTGCATTTACCTGCTGAGACTGTGTTCTCTGGGGCATCATGTTGACAGGTGGAGGTAGAATGGTTGGAAATCCTGGTGGAGGCATAGGTGTGTTTTGTGCCATTGGAATTGCCTGGTACCATGGTGGTTGCTGCCACAATAGGCTAGGTGCTATGGTTGGTGCTGTTGGTATTGCTTGGTGCAATGGTGGTTGCTGCCACGGTGAATTGAGTCCAGCAGGTGCTAAAGTAGATGCCATTTGTGCTGGCTGATTCCATGATGGTAGTTGACACGGTGGATTTGGTGCGTGAGTTGGTATGGCGCGGATACTATTGAGTAATGTCTCATTCTGGTTTGATAGATTGCTTAATTTGAGTTTGATCAATTCGATGTCCATCATTAGTTGGTTACTCACAGAAGTTGAAACAGAGATTGGTTCAGGTTGGCTAGCTCTGGTATTTATTGCTTGTATCGGAATATAGCTTTTAACTGTTGGTACTGACTCGCTTATTGAAGGTATATTGCCATGATTGCTGGTACTGATAGGTTGAGGTTGTCATATATTTTGTGACCTCTTCAATTCATTGACTTCGACCTCTAGTTTTACGATATATGCTCATGCAGACGCTAAGGATTGTGATGTTTCTGACAGTTCAGCTGCTTCACGCTTCAATTCCGTCTCCCAGTTTTTTAGCCTTGCTGTCCGCGCTGCAGTTTCTTTCTTATTGCTACAATTTTCAACAAGGTTGTCTGTGGTTGGGTCGGTTTGAGTGCTGACATTTTGTGTGAGTGAATAGCTACACGAAGCTGAATCTTTATGAATAGTGACCGTTGACGAGCCATTTTGGATAGTGTTTAGTAAACTACAGCTGGCACATATGTAGGGTGCACGTTGTTCTTTGATATGTAGATGAAATTCACTTGGAATCATGTTCGTACATTCGATATGGGTCCAGTTTAGGCATATACTGCACTCAATTGAGTCCTGTGTTATGGTTACTACCTGATCACAAGTCGAACAGTAAGAAGAATCATTGTCTATGATGGTAGCTTGAACTGTAGGAATTGTTGAGATATTAATATTATTTGTGATTGTGCTACTGGTATCTCTTGACGCTCTCTTTACTGGACTGTGCTTAGTAGTCTGTACATTGGTACTCTTCTACATGGTGATAGCTGGACTATGTATGGTGGTAATGGCTGGTAATTAGTGTAAATTATTTTAGAATTTACCTATCAGCACGTTTCAAGTTTACAGAATAAGTGTTATTTGATTTGGAATTGCATTCACGTAGACACATGTCATTATTAGCGCACGCTCAGAGTTGAATCGTTGATTATTTACACAACACTACAAATTATTATCAGTTATATTTACTGTAGAATTCCCATTTGTAAAGCGCCATAGTGGCTGCTAAGTGCTAAGAAGGCGGTCCCTCCTACTTTAGCGATGGCATAAGCATTCTTTCAAGAATCGATTTAGTGTTCAATTCATCTGGACTCCCATTGATTTATGTTAGGATAGGTGAATCGGATCTTATATTTCAGTTTGAGGATGCAAGTAATTTAATTACGTTTATCTAAACTCTTATTCCAAGTTGTTTTAGATATGACCTTTTGGTAACCGTATCCTAAAACTGTTGTGTTAGCTAATCCGGTTTCACATTAAACGTGCGCACCATATGTGAAAGGATGACTCCTCTTTAACACATGCCAGTCTCGACCATTATTTTATTTGACCAATTTAATTAAACCTTGATCTCCGTAGCACCTGGTTTCAAGCTTTCATTCCTTTCTAAATTTGTCCAAATTTCTGACACGTTCAGAGGTCAAGGTAATCGTGTATTAAGTTTACCTTTCCTCGATCCATTAGGCAGAGAAGTCACACTATCTTTGCCAGAAAGACTTAGTTCCTGACTACTAAGTTAAAAGGCGATCTTACTTAGAGTTATATTTATTTGATCTAATAAACGGCTGTTACAGAACTTAGTCGTTTGACATCCAAGCCCAGCTTCTTATATTTTCTGTTGGATAACCTTGCAGGCAAAAGCTACCTTGGTACTTGCCCACTAAAAATGGAACAAGATTCTTTTCCTTGTCAGGTTGTTCATAAGGCACTGTTTTAATCCATTGTACCTTTATACTTGTTATTTTTTTCCCGGTGTTCGACATTGTCTAGAGTGCTATCTATTTTGGTATACTTGTCAGATTGTACTTCTGGGGTACTTGTTGCCAAATTCAGTCCTCACTGCCCTGATAGTAATTGTTGTTTATTGAGTCCAATTAGTAATTATTACTAATGTCGGCTAGTACTTAAATTGGAGCAAAGTTGCTTCAATCGCTCAATAGTCTGATGTTCCCAACATTATTCACTGATGCCCTCACAGAGATATTCTATACATTTTTGCTGGCCTCAGATAAAAGCTGTGTTATAGGAGGCAAACTATACTGGACCAACACGTTAGCCACATGGACAAACCAACTTCTAGAAGTCGTGTTTCATGACAAGTTGACGACACAATGTTCGTTAGCACTCCATTTTTACTTCTTATGTTACCTAGAGTTTAGTTGGCTGCAGTGGAGTTCTGCTGTTATGGGTCTAACACCAAGTAATAAGTATACAGAACATTTGGCAGTACGTAAGGATTAAATTAGATGTAGTGTCTGCAGATGGACGTCTTCAAGACGATCAAGATGTTTTATCAAAGGGACAAAAATTACTAAGCAATAAATGGCCGAACTGTCTTTCGAATGAGTGACCAGTCACTTGCTCTGCCTGTTTTCTGTCTTGCGAATTAATAACCTCACATGAAGAACCGATATGCTGGAGTTGGGTGGATTTTCTGAATCCAATATTGCTTTTCCATAGGTGTGCTGAAATTCAATAATTTTTAGTCATTGTTATTCTGTATTCTAGAGACAATCTGATGTTGTTTGAGTTTGAGTCAACCTCTCTACTCTGTTCTTTCCCACTACTATTTCCACAGAAGATGCAGAGCCGCAAGTTGCTGCGTACAGACATGTAGTTTGGTTTCTGTCTTCAAATGCTCATGATTATCACCCATACCTAGAAATAACTGTGTGGATGCGCTGTGCTGTTCCTGCAACACCCGCTGTCTCAGCTGGGCTGATCTACCGGAGATCTGTATCGGTGACATGTGCAGCTGCTCAAACTGTGGTTTGTCTATGACTTTTACTTTTCGCTGATGATTAGTCTACTAAGACTAATGAGCATCATCTGTCCACTGTTGAATAAGTGTCTGGCGTCCTTTTGTTTGACCTGCCAGTAGTAGCAGTTGCCCAGCATGTGGCAACTGTTGTCCCAACAACTTTCGAGGCATCATAAGTGAGAGCTGAATATCATGTGAAGACTTGAGCACTCATCCATCTTGAATGATGCTGCTGACGAAGTAACCATTATTTCACCTTTCCATGAATATCTACAGCTGTGACTAAAATGCATGTAATTTAATCAAATTGATATTTAATTGAGACAGATTAATTAGCAGGAGGGACAAACAAAATTTAGCGAATGACTATCAAGTAATAGATGATGATGATGATGATGATATGTAAACATGACTGGTGCTCCTATAAAGAGGCTTATCCAAATATCAATTCAATTCTGTTGTGATGATGATGATGTACTGCATTTTGCGGTTGCAACAGTGAGAACATCCTGTAGTTCCAATCAGTATTGCTTTGACCATTGTTTCTTGCACTTAGCCAAAGCCTTTGTTAACTCAGGTTCTTCGTTGTCTTCAGAGTACCTAGTACTGCTTGTTTTATGTCAGTAGATAGCAAGTTTGTGCAGTGGCATACACTACCCGCTGCATGTTTCAGTGCTGAATACAGCAAATTATAAAGCCCTCTGTGCAGGTCATTCGACAAACCTGGCCAAACATAGATCCTCTTTGCTGACTTTCATAGAGTGGTACTGTATTGTCCATTGTGTATATTCCATCATTGGCGATTATGCCATCCAGCCAGTGATGTTGGGTGATGGGACAAAGGTGAGCGTTGTGACAGATATCAAGTGTTTCAGGTTTTGGAGGATCTTGCCACCTGTTGCAGTTGTTAAGCAATGGTGATATATAAATTGCATAATACAAAGTTTTATATTTAGAGGGATATTTGATCTGCAAATATAGTTTCCAAGAGGATTGGAGGTCTGTTTCCTGTGACGCAACCTGTGGTAATATCAGAGGAGTTGCACATAAGTAGACGGATGATTTTGCTCTTCCTCCATTCCACCGTGACATGCTGTGTTTGATAGGTATACATGAGTGAACTTGGTCGTGGCTTCATTCAGTTTCATTCTGGAGCTGTTCTGCAGCTACAGGATGTCATATTTTCCTCATTTATGAAGTCTATACTATCAGCATACTCTATCTCTATTTGGAGCCCAGTATAGAAACTAGGGATCGGGGTGGTTGGTTGTTAGTGCTCCCGCACAGATTGCATGGCTGTTACAAGGTAGATTGTAAACATCACTGGTGTCTGGAGGAGGACATCTTGCTGTGGCAAACCAATCATGGCCTAGGACCCTGCAGAATACACTTTCTACTGAATACTCACTCGCAGCCTTGTATCTGCCAATAACAGTCTTGCTAATCATAGTTCATCACACATCCATGATCTTTGTGATGGTGTCAATCGCCTGTGATGTCACTGACCATCTATTGGAAATGTCCCAGGGTTTGCACATGACCAGTGATACAAGCTATCACTATGCGTACACCATGTCTACACATCTGGGTCCTTATAATATTTAGACACTCTCACAGTCTCCAGAGTAACAGTAAATCTTTTCTCGGATGCGGCACAAAGTCACATAGGACAGGATCTTCTAGACGCTGTTGAGGAGCACAATACACCAGAAGTCAGCTGATGGTCCAGGTTGCTTCTTGAGTTTGGACAACGTGATAAGGGTATCTTGTTTAACATCATTGATGTGTTGATGTGTTCCATGAAAGTTGGAGTTAATGTTTGAGATTGGTTTAGAAATGCTATAAGTGACATTCTTAATTAACCCTTACCACTCTGTCAAAATTTTTAATTTTCAAATTAAATTGAAAGATAATCTGGTGTTCATTTTTCAACAAATTTGGTGGAAGATATTGGTGTCAGAGACACCAACATCGTTCACCAAAATTGTTGAAAACTATACACCAGTTTCATAGTTAATGACACAGTAAAAAACTGAATATTGACATCAGAGTGGTAAGGGTTAAACAGTTCATTATGTCATCCCACCCGTCTGTCTGTGCAGAAACCGAGAAATTGGATATAACGCAACTCCTCTGAAACCACTGGACGGAATTCAACCAAATTTGCTACAGCGAGTTACGCATACGATTGCGGAAGGCAAAAGGATATTTACATTTGGCTCCACTCCCAAGGGGGGCGAGCGTATCCAAAGGTCAAAGCACTAAATGTGGGGATTTGCGATGGCACACCATCGACCATTCAATCTAGTTGGTGATGCTGTCATGTACAAATGCACTAAGTTATCAGGGTCTTGACTGCCATCTCAACCGCAGTTCTTTCGACTGGTGTTTGTAGTGGCCTTGTAACAGCCTGTTTTTCTGCAAGCAACCACAGCCAGTGCTTAGACTGCAAGCAGTGTGTGCATATAAGCAGTGGAGGTTTCTGTAGTCTAGACTTTCCTCAAACAGAATCGTCCACCATAAAGGATCTGAGCACAACATAGGACTGACACAAAAATAAGAGTTCAGTTTGTTTTATTATGTACATGATACAATTTCTAAAGCCTGTTCACAATAGTAGTTTCAATGAATATT
This sequence comes from Chaetoderma sp. LZ-2023a, assembly GCA_034401795.1. Lineage (NCBI taxonomy): Eukaryota > Metazoa > Mollusca > Caudofoveata > Chaetodermatida > Chaetodermatidae > Chaetoderma > Chaetoderma sp. LZ-2023a. The sequence continues at coordinate 20,037,632 of CM067362.1, read as the reverse complement.
AGTTCATACTCGAATAGTATGACCCTAACAGTAAGTGAAGCTATCCTACTGTAACAATCAAGCTGAATCCAACCTGTCATTCAAATATATGATGTCATAATCAATTACGTCACATGTAGGCTGACGTCACACAATCATAATATGTAATGAATCACATATCCAGGTCCAACATGGACACTTAATAATCAGTCAAGTGCATGAATAGTATTTATTTACTATTTAATAAATGAATATTTTGAAATTAATTTGACTTCAAAATATTTAACAGGTTAGCTGTATAGCTACCATGAAAATGGGATTCTGAGGATTCAATGTATATAAATCTATCCCAACACGTGCAAAGCATTGCCAGATCTTAGCTAGAGATGGACAGGGTGCAGCTAAAAGTGGATTCATCCATTAAATCTCGCCCATTCTCAATGTCGATAAGAATCAGAAATTAATGACCTTGTTCCTTTACTTCAATTTCATGAGGCAGAATCCCAAAAGCACACCAGGCAACCATCTAACCAACTGTACTTCTGATAGGCTTAATTGAGCTTGAAATATAAGCCAGCAAAGAGAAATGTACCCATAATTCCTTGTATATGTAATATACAATATGTATATCAATAGAAAAAGCAATCAGAGATTGCCGACCATCATGCTTTCCACTTTTATTCACAATGTACACATTTTCTCAGATCATGAATATGATCTGACTCCAGATGTGTGTCTTTAAATCAGGATCATAACCAAAGATTTGAAATCCTTGTGTATGGGAACAATCTTCTCTGTGTTAAAAATCTGAGGCAAATCAGAGCAGTAGTATCCAGGGTGTCCATAGATCTGGAATATGACCTGATTCAGATTTTTACACAATACGGACAAGGATAAGTAGTCTGCGTATTGAGCCTACAGGACATCTTTTAAAAACTTCAAATTTCTACCTAATGGGAGGGATCTAATCTGTCACTCAAGTATATGACTTCATGATCAATTCCATCCATCAGGTGTAAGAGTTCTATATCTTTGATGACTTTACACTTTAATAGACATTCTGTTGAATACGTTGAAACTAATTTGACTGGGAGCTGTTGCTGCCATTCCCAAATTAATGCTTTCAAACTACTAAATAGCTTATCCTTCAAATTGGGAAATCTGTGAATTCAGCGTTCAAAGGATATAACTTGATTCCAACACACATAAAGTGGATGGAGCATAGCTAGAAATGGGCAGGGAATAGCTAGAAATCGGCGGGGCATAGCTAGAAATGGGCGGAGCATAGCTAGAAATGAGCAGGGCATAGCTAGAAATGGGCAGGGTATAGCTAGAAATGAGCAGGGCATAGCTAGAAATGAGCAGGGCATAGCTAGAAATGAGCAGGGCATAGCTAGAAATGGATCCCTATATTTTCATATAAAACATAGTACTCTCCCGACATTGAGCCTCCCGACACATTCCTCAAGGCCACTGCAAAAGACGGCTTTTGTTCAGCTTGACCATGCATTAATCTATTAACCCTCAAATTTGTTCAAGAAAATCTCCATTTATGAGAAAATGTCCACAGAATCAGAAGCACACCAGGCAACCAGAAAATGCCCATTTGCAGATCAAGTAAAGATCACTTTTGAAAAGTTACCATTTATCGAGCCAGTCATTTCAGTAGAAAATCTTCAAAAAATACTCTTCACTTATTCTGCAATGGACATTTCTCAAGACTCAGTTTGTGGCCAACTTCAGGGTTAAATGGTTATGAATAGTACTATCCCTGACAAATGTCTATTAGCCTTATATTCAAGTCCTGTTGATATACCGGAAAACTTGTTACAACACTACTAGATAAGAATCATTAACCCGTTCACCGACAAATCCCTGAAAACTAAGTTCTTTATGAAATAAAATTTATTCTGTTGAATATTTTGAATATAATTTGACTGGAAGGTGTTGCTGCCTAAGGCAGCAATGGCTTCCAGTCAAATTAATTTCAAAATATTCAACAGTTTTCCTGCATGGTTGCTTTGAAAATGAGATATCGGGAATTCATCGGTGAATCAAAAAAGCATCCGCTTTTGTTTCTATGACAATTCTTAATACTTACCAGATGTATTATTATGATAATGTCTATTATCTAGTCTAGCTCAAAATAAACAATTAAAACTCTGCACTCTCCTGGTCCTGCCCATACTGTGTCCGGGAATACCATAGCCGCAGGTACCGAGTCAATTCTCAATCACAGTCAGATTCGTCTTATATTTGCCTTGACAAACTGCGAAAGCAGCTCAGCCTCACCTCAGCGGGGCGGCTGAGACAGGACCATAGTACATCTGGTAAGTATTAAGAATTCTCGTAGAAACAAAAGCGGATGCTTTTTTGATTCTACTTCGAATAATACTTACCAGATGTACTATTATGATAAACTCCGGATTTCAACAGCCAAGAAATACCGGTGGGAGGAGGTGAGGCTCAAACCAGCACTCATCTACCATCCAACAGGGAATGTTGTGAAGAGACTAGAACCTTGGCATACGCTTGGGTTCTGCCATCTGACTCATAGAGTGCTAAACTCCCATGGTCTAGACCACGCTTACAGCACCCCCCCCCCCACCCCCCTATTTTGTCCACACAAAAACCAGAGGGCTGTCAAAAAAAGGGGATGCAACACCCACCAGACCAGTGTCAGCCCCAAGTCTCAACTAGGGCAGTCCAGTAGAGTGCAAAGAAGCTACTACAACTTCTAATTTTGAAAAAATATCAGTATATCGATTAAGTTTTCAAATTGGAATGAGTCTAATGTCTGTTTGAGAGGATAAGTATACTCTTACACCAGACTATTTACCTAAGCAGTCTGGTATTTCGACTGTAAGTAAATTATTATTATTAGTCACTTAATTAATGTAAACACTCACCATTTTGAGTGCTTGCTCTTTCTTGATCATCCCAGGAGCTCAGCCCAATCCACGGTCGCTCACTGGTCATGTGCATGGCTCTTGTTCAGTGCAGGAGGAAGTAACTTGCGATGTTTGTGAAATAGTGGTCGACAAATTGGCGACGGCTACCGGATTAAGTGCGCTGGAGATGTCGCGAAGGTAGAAATCAGTAAATGACGACTCGGTATGCCATTGTGCTACAGACATCACCTCCTCTAATGAGACACCCTTAAAAAGGGCCGATGCTGCTGCTAATGCTCGGACCTGATGGGCGTTCGCACGATTAATCTGCTTTCCTGTAGCGATTTTGTGCGACATCTAAATAGCATCAACTAGCCAATGAGAAATAGTATCTTTCGAGGCGCGCAAATGAGGAGCTTTGAGACATAACCACAGATTTTGGGTCATCTCTCCACTCCTCAGTACGTTTCTTACACATTTTCAGACATCTGACAGGACACCAAGCAAAAGAGTTTGGGTCATGTCTAATTAAACGTGGCAAATTGATCAGTTGACCTGGATATTTAAGTGACTGATTCTTTGCCAGGAAACAAAGACGTGGAAGTAGTCTTAAACCTTCACCCGTGAGGACAAAACGGTCTTGCTCGGCAGATAGCGCATGAATCTCGCTTCTCCTTCTCGCCGATGCTGCTGCCACCAAGAAAACTGATTTAATAGTTAACAGTTTAATATCTATAGATCTAATCGGGAGCATGCCCTAAAACCTGTAAACAAGAGATAGATTCCATGCTGGGATAGGAACTGGCTGTCTAGGTCGCAGATTGCTCATTCCTTTAATAACTTCATTCAAAGTGTCATTCTCAACTCCTTCAATGGCCAGACTGGGAATGACTGAAGCTAATGCAGACTTATATGCTGCGAGGGTTGAAGGTATAAGTATTTCAACTTCGTATAAATGACAGATAAAATCTGCTACGTGTTGAACAGATGCAGAAAAGGGATTAATATCTCTTCTCTGACACCACTGCAAATTTGTTGATTCTATAATTATGTCTTGGTAGTTGACCCTCTTCTGGCTGAAGCGACAAACTTCGCTGCTTGCTCAGAAAAGCCACCCTCAATTGCACGCTGCTTGACAACATCCATGCAATCAATTTGAACATTTCCGGTCTGTCGTGAAGACACAGACCCTTGTTCTAAGTGATTAGATCCTTTCGGTCTGGAAGAGGGATTGGATTGCAGACCAGAAGGTCCAGCAGATCCGTAAACCATGATCGGCCTGGCCAATGAGGGGCGATCAGCAGTACTTGGCATATTCCCTCTCTTATCTTTGCCAGAACTTTCGGGATAAGAATGGTTGGAGGATACGCATACGTGTACATTCCCTTCCAACTTATCGCCAGTGCATCTACTGCCAAGGCTAGCGGGTCCGGGATCGGTGACACGTATGTGACCATCTTTGCATTTAGTTTCATCCGCAAACAGATCCACATTTGGTTTGCCCCAATGGGTGAATAGAACCTCCGCTACCGATTGATTGAGCTGCCATTCCGTCGGACGACAAATCATCCTTCGACTGAGCGCATCTGCTAGGATGTTCAGTCTTCCTGGAATGTGTGCTGCCCGAAGAATAATATTCCTCTCTTGGCACCACAGCAGAAGGTTCCAAATCATCATGCACAACTCTGGTGACCTCATCCCGCCTTGGCGGTTTAAATAAGACACCACTGTTGAGTTGTCTGTCCTTATAAGCACAATCTTGTCTTGGATAAATTCTCGAACTTTCGAAGTGCTAATACCACCGTTAATAATTCGAGAACATTGATATGGTTCTGCGCATTGGTCCGATCCCATTTCCCTGACACTGATCGATTGTCCAATACCGCTCCCCAACCCAACGTCGACGCATCTGTAAAGATGGACATCTGTGGTTGAGGAGGTTGTAGAGGAACACCTCGCAGGAGATTCTGTTCTGATAACCACCACTGAAGATGGAATATCAATGGTTCTTTTACTGGAATTCTCAGAGATAACGGATCCGTTTTCTGAGACCAGAACGACATTAAATACATCTGAATCGGCCTGCGCCTGAGTGCCGTATAAGGAACCACTTTCTCCCGAGACACTAGTAAACGCAGTATTCTGAGAAATTGGTGCGCCGTCAGATAGGCTCCTAGAGAAACCGACTCCAAAACTGCAATCAGGCTCTTGACTCGGCTCTCCGCCGGAAAAGCTATGCCGTCCCTGAGATTGAAAAATATTCCCAGATAAACAAACTCCTGGGATGGAGTCAATTCTGATTTCTCTAGATTCACAATCCATCCTAGATCCTTTAGTAAGGCTAGGACTACCTGAAGATTGTTGCGCAGATTGACTGGATTCCCTGCCTTCAGCAACCAGTCGTCTATGTAAGTATGAACAACTATGTTTCTCCTGCGAAGATAAGAAGTCATGGCGAGAACCACTTTGGTAAAGACCCTCGGAGCTGTGGTCAAGCCGAATGGAAGCGCATTGAATTCCCAAACATTGTTTTGGAACGCAAAGCGAAGGTATTTCTGAAAAGGAATTGACATTGGAATATGAAAATATGCATCCTTCAGATCTATCGACACTGTCCACATGCCCTTCCTCAAACCTGCCATCACTGCCGCTACAGTCTCCATCTGCAACTTTGGTGACCGAATAAACTTGTTTAACGGTTTGAGATTGAGAATCGGTCTCCACCCTCCGGTGCGTTTCGGAATGAGGAACATCATCGAATAGAAGCCTAGGGATGACTGATTGCGGACTATGTGAATCGCATTCTTCCGCTGAAGATCTTCGATTTCTGAGCAAATGGCATCTAGACGATCAGATTCCCTTGGAACAGGAGTCCACACTGGAGTCGATGGTAACGGAACTAACGATTGATGGATGAGCCAGTCCGGTTCGTAGCCACTTCTTAACCACTGACAGACTAAACAATCTTGCACGACCTGTTCCCACTGGTTTGAGAACAGTTGAAGTCTACCTCCGACGGAAGGAATCTGCACACAACTCGCGATCGATATTGCACGAGACGACGTTAATTCGCCTAGGTGAAGATCCTTGACTCCCCTCGTTCCTGGTGATACCAGAGCGGATCCCGCCGGAAACCCGTCAGGACTGTCCCCCACAGCTATCCCATGGTTTCTTGGAAAACGACGGTCCGGAACCGCCACCACGGCTATCCTTATGGTAGCCGCCGCGACCCAAACCGCCACCCTTCCTATCCTCCTCATACGGCCTCTTATTAGAGGACTTGTATGAGGAAGAACGACCAGGACTTTGTGAACCAGATGCCCGATGGGTATCACTGCCAGAAGGACGGAAGGGTGATCTTTGGAGCTGCCTCTGCTGCTCCTGTCGGGGCTGCTTATAGGACTGCTGCGGCTGAGTCCTTTTCGTCGACTTCCATGACTTGCCGACTACTTCCTGTTCCGTGACCATTGATGCGACCTTGGATAAGGCTTGCCGTGCTGAGCCGCCGAACAAGCCTGGACCTATGAATGGCCCGGAAGACAATGCAACCCTCATTTCAGGTCCTGGTTCGACACAATCGAGAACCATTCTCCGTCGCTTAGCCAATAATCTCGTGATCAGGCAATCTTGAGATAGGCGCATGGTGTCCCGGACAACTCCGGGAGCAGCCTCTGGCACTACCCCACCTTCCGCCGCGCAGGTCAGCATACCCTGCAAGAACGGTACAGCCGTGCGAAAGCGCCGCCATGGCAGCTCTCGACGCATCCTCAATGAGGGTCAACTCATTGAATGGATCTTTATTTGACTGCGAAACTAACGGACGAGAACGTCCCTTAGCTTTGACAGCCAATGGCCTATTCAGTGCCTCTCTCTCCCCGACGGAAAGCCATGGGACTCGGGCATACTGATGGTAGGCCTGCTCTGGAACGCGGACCCTACTCCTAATCACTTTCGGGGCCTTTGGAAGCGTAAAGTCTGCCTGGACCATATGATACGCCGCCACCTCCAACATGTCAGAGGTCAACGTATCCAAAGGCAGAGCAGGCATGGCAGACGAGCCACTGGACAGAGCGCTAGCCGCTCGCTCTGACATCCGCTCCATTGCTGGATCGTGCTGAGATCCTTGATCCGATGCCAACCCGAGACGGCCGGACATCCATTCAATGACCTGCACCCATTCAACCTTGGTGGAAAAGGACGACTCATCGAACAAGGGACTGCCGTTCTCATCTTCCTTCTCGCCCTTGGACGAGAAAGACACCAACGATCCATGCTGAGGATCCATGCTGAGGACTGCGGACTTGTTTACTAGTGTAAACAACGTCCACAGACTGTGTACTTGCGGCTCCAACATCCAACGACTCGCCGGACACAGACTCACTGAAATCCATCGGCTCCAGCATGGGAGCCGGGACCACAGCCGCATTAACCACGGTAGCCGACGGAAATCCGATAGGACCCGTAACCACCGGCGCCGGGATGCCGTCAGAAGCCGTCAAACACGACTCCAACGGCAGCACGGGCTGAACAAAATCCGGATGGAAGATGCCCGACGGAACGGCATCACCACTCGGCTGGCAAACCCGTACATAACCCGAAGGAGAACCGTTGGATTACCAGGTACAGCCGTCGCGGAAAGATCCGGCATGCCGGCAAGCTCCTCCTCCTCTGCCGTCAGCTCTTGAGCCAACGCAACAGGAGGGACAGGTGCAACACCCTCCGCAGCACTGGCCGGACCACCGAAAGATAGTCCTGCACCAGACTGCATTGACGGGATCGTGGATTGCAGGGACTCAAACATGGCTTTAAACTGGGCTGCCCATACACCCAAAGCCGAGTCCATTCTCTCATTCAGGCGTTCTTCCAAGCCTCTGGTGGACGCCTGATCTGCCTTGGCCGCCTTGTCCTTCGCGATTCTGTCGTCGTGCACGCCGATCACGGTCGAACTCTGCAATAACTCCGACGACCACGTCACACACACACATCGCAAGGACTCCCAACTTTGCACTTCACGCAAGCTACGCAGTGGTGACCAGCAAATCTGCGCTTCATGAACCGATTACATTTTCTGCACAAAGTGTCCAGGCCCTTAGCCTTCTGCGAACACAAAGCAAGAATTAAAATGCTGCACATGACATACATGACGAGCAAATGCACAATGACTTGATTGTAATATTAAAATTACTTAGAAACATTAACTTTCTCTTAAATTAATGATAATCAAGATTTAAGGCAGGAAATATTTGAAATTTTTTAGAGTGAAAATTAATAAACACGGCTTGGTAACTGCCATCTTGGCTAAGAGCGCATCCATCTTGGAAGGAACCGAGTCGCAAGAGAAATTAACCGAGTACCTGCATAATGCTTAAACAGTTAAGGGTACCGGAGCGACTCCAACAATGGCTACCAATTTAAAATAATGTGCCAATTTAAGGAAACTTTAATCATTCATTACGGCACGAATGTATAAATTCTTGTTTGATACAACCTGCCCCTGAGATGATTTTCCTTTCCCTTCCATGAAGCCAGCGATTGAGAAGCGAAAAAACGCGTAAATCAGAATAAAATTGCAAATTTTTGAGAGCACAAAACATGCGGCTTGAAGAGTCAGCAAAATAAACAAATCTGACTGTGATTGGGAATTGACTTGGTACCTGGGGCTATGGTAATTCCCGGACACAGTATGGGCAGGACCAGGAGAGTGCGGAGTTTTAATTGTTTATTTTGAGCTAGACTAGATAATAGACATTATCATAATAGTACATCTGGTAAGTATTATTCGAAGTAGAAAGGGTTAACAGGGCTCTCTCCCTCTCTCTGACATTGACGTCTGCTGGTTGATGCCGAGGCATGCTGCAGTAACGCCGTGTCCAGATAGATAGATCCATAAGGTGGAATAAAGGTTGTAATTCATCCCGCCATCATCTCATTAATCATCATAGCTTATAGAGCTGCAGTAATCACTTTTAGTAGCCATAAGTCAGATCATCTTATCTGCAAAGGAAGAAATTGTTCCATGCATGTAATATTTAGGGAGTCGTGACAGAGAAAGCTTCTTACTCGTACTTTGAGACATGTGCTGGAAACTATAGTGAATAGTCTGAAAACTAGAGTAAATAGTAAATGCCATTATTGAAGCACTTATCTAATGTTACAATGTACACGTAGTTTACTACTCAGAATCAGCCACGGTCCCTTAACCCTTTAATACCCATAGTCTTCTCTTGGGCTGCAAATGGACATTTTGTATGAGAAAATTTCATGTCTTGAATAAATTATATGGTTAACTCTTTAATTTTTGAAAATTTACCACTGGAATGACTGGCTCGATTACCGAGCCAGTCATTCAAGTGGTAAATTTTCAAAATAGTCTTCTCTTGGTCTGCAAATGGACATGTCTCAAGACCACTGCAGAAGCCGTTTTGGGCTGATATGAGTGCTAAAGGGTTAACACTCAAGTTCACAAAAACTGGCTTCTGCAATTGTTATGAGAACGAAGAGAATACTATTTTTAGAGAATTTACCACCATGGAATAACTTGCTTGATAAATGAGCCAATCATTCCAGGGATAAATTTTTTTAAATAATCGCTTGGTCTGCAAATGGACATTTTCTATGAAAATGTGTTAAATGGGTAATTATAAAGTATACATCACATTTTTAGATACAACATTTTTAAAAGCTAAATGTTGATACACTCAATGAAAGTCGTTGTGACTTAATCAAGTAATCCTAAACAAACCTTGGCATTTCCAGAACAGCACTTAGGATCAATTTCAATTGTCAATGTGGTGTAATTATCCCTTTAACCCTCAAATTTGTTCAAGAAAATTTAAATTTTACATAGAAAGTGTCCATTTGCAGAGCAGGGGAAGACTATTCTTGAAGATTTGTCACAGGAATTTTCACAGGATATGTCACAGGAAAAGATTTTCAAAAATATTCTTCTCTTGCTCTGCTACCGGACATTTTCCAAAGCTGGCAGCGCTGTTTTCGCCACATCATAAAGAATTGGTTGTATTCGAGTATTCAAGCATACATGCTAACAGAAAATGAACATGACCACGATCCAATATTAATACAACTTTCAAAACCATATTATTGTCATGGTTGTGATTGACAACATTTCCAATGTGTGTACACAGATTCTTAACCCTTTTAATGGTAATTATCCTCTCACACACACACCCCCCCCCCCACGCAACAACAAAAAAATGTAGCTTGGGACCCCAAAAGTAGTGGCGTTGGGAATCTGGCTTTAGTGATTGAGGTGCCATTAAACATCAGCCATGTATCCCTTTAAACCATAAAGTAATTCTGACTTTCATAGTTCATATAACAGATTACTTACAGCATGCGTTCGCCTATCATCCAGGTCTGAAATCTCTTTCTCCATCTCCACACATGCTCGCTCAATCTCATAGTTTTTACTCACAAGACCTACCCAGCTGTAAAAGCAAAAAAATAAATGTTTAAAAGCAGCTAAAACTCTAGACAGATTTAGAGATGGTCAGGGCCAAATATTTTTTGGGATGTGTTTATTGTCGGCTTTAAGTTCTTAATATTCCTGAGACTAGATGTTCCTGGATGATGATGAGTGACTGTGTTCTGCAGATGAAGAAGTGAAAACTTCTTTTAGCTGCAAACAATTTTTCTTTCTTTTGTACTTTATATCCACTGTGTCTTGTCCACTGCGATCGTCCTAAGCTTCTTTCGATTCTTTTTCGTCTTCACTGGTCCTAGATTACTTCTTTGAGGTCTGATCGCAAAACACTTGATACCTGTTGGCACCTACGACTGAAAATTCTAGTGCTTTCTGAACAGGTGTATTTTCGGGCATTCAAAGTACATGTCTGAACATTAGATCATCGCTGTTGTACTATCCTCACAAATAGTGGCTCTGTGCTACACAGTTTGTAGTGTCTAACTCCATCTCTAGTAGCATAGGTCAAGTTCGACTCCTAACTATAGTTAGCTATAGCTAACTAGAATACCAGTCAAACTTCAAATCGTTAACTAGCTAGTCAACTATAGTTAACCGAGCACCCGAGCTCGGTTCAGATGGTTAGTGCAAAATTTGCGTAAATTTTAAAATGGGGGGACACCAATCGATTGCCATGAATAAATGTGTTTAAAACATGAAACTGACTATAGTTAGCAAGTCAAACTTGACCATACATGCACCTATCATTGAAATTGGAGGGTGTGGTCTTGTAGAGTGTTCTTGAACAGATGATAGTGTTGTGGTGAGGTAGCAACTGAAAACACTGGTGATAAACCATCACCTTGTGGTGATTCTATTGATATTACACACTGTGCAGTGTTTGTCAATAAGAGTCTCACCAGGCATAGTTCATCATCATCACAGCCAGTTTAATGGAGAAATGGAAGGATTTGTGGTCTTTTCATAATATCAAATGCACATGACATGTCGATTCCCATCTTGTAGAAGTCCCAATGCTTTGATAGTGGTTCCTGGACTAAGCAAAAATTAAACGTGCAATTCAATTCCATGAAACAATACAAATGTGGTATTGGAATCATGGGAAGATAGGATGGGAATATATACTCACTAAGTAGGAAGCTTAGCAGCTTGCTTTGATTGCATTTAATGACTAGAAGGACCATTGTGCTTCAACATGGGAAGATCTTGCAGTTTTGCACAGACAACAAAAGGGCCACAGTCTTACCAGGAACATCCAAATTTAAACAAAACCTATGTTCATAGCTTTTAGTCATTATCATTCAAAATCAGGAGTCTAGGCTCCTGTTTCTTCCAGCTAACTCTGATTCAAATCAATTAAGTGGTTCAGGTTTAAAGGGATTTAAGAAACGTTGGCATGTCCAAGATGACCACAGACCAAGTCTACCAATTAGACTTCTATATACAAAGTCACTTCACCAAATTTGGTTTAAAATAGGAACAATGTATTTTTAGAAAATTACAAATGGCCACCAAACCAATCAGATCTCTGTGTAAAATCTTAAGCCTAGCACACCATGATAGTTCCGACAAAGAATTAAATTCTGCATCTCAGCTCAGGAGTAATTAATGTAGTGTTTTATGCCTTTAATGACCAAGCCGACCCAAAAGATGGCAAATGTTTTGGAAATATCAATTTGCAGACCAGGAGAAGGCTTTTTGGTAAATATACAAGTGGAATGACTAACTCAGTTGTCAATTTTCAAAAATTGCTTTCTCTTATTCACAAATCAAAAATAAAAAATTTCTTGACCAATCCCGATAATTAGTTTAGAGAACTTAATGGAAATCTTAAAAATTCCTAAATGATCACTGACAATTCTCATTTCTGTCGAAGAAAGAATCTTGCAAAATTACATGTTCCTGTTCTCGACACCGTCAATGATGTACTCAATGGAATCAATCACATATTTATCACTTTTCAGGAGCTGTCCACATTGTCATCCGTGATAATCCCTGTTGATGAAGTTGGCAAGGTTTGCGTAAATGTGATAACTATGTCTCTGCATCTGCTTCACAGAAAGGACAAAGATTGGAAGCCTAACACCTATGAGCATTCATCGTAAAACATTAATTATCAAATTCAGTCAAGAAAATCTAATATTTGCTTATTCAATCTCCATTTGCATGCTAAGAAGAAATTTTTTAGACAATTTTACCATTGAAATGACTGTCTCAATAACCGAGCCATTCATTTCAGTTGTAAATTTTAAAAAGTAGCTTTCCAATGGCTTACAAATTGACATTCACTAAGAAATTTTTTTAATTTCTTGACAAATCTAGATCATTTAAGGGTTAAAAGAGCACATATCTTTAGCTAGTGCTCCATTAGGGCATGCTAGAATGTATACCTGTAGAGAACTCTAGAACTGTACACCAATGTCCACGTATATACACATATCCTATTCTAATTTACAGGGCCATATCACATTATTATTTGTTAACGCATTACTGATAACATGTCTTAAGGTGGGTAAGTAACTCGTGAATTTAAAATAAGAGGCCAAAGGGCCTGTGATGCTCACCTGGACCATTAGTATTTGAAACATTTGCAATTAAATAAACATGATTCTTTACATTAAACAAGATGGAAAAGAAATTTCAAGCAAAATTCTGAATGCAGATTCTGGTGCCTATGATCATAGGATCATTTTATACAAGAAATAATTTGACAATTTTCAGTAAATCGACAAAATTTTAAGTTAATCCATTGAGACCTCTAGGAGGAGTTGCGTTGACAAGAAACGATTGGCAATGCAGTTTATGTATCGGCTTTAAGATATATAACGGTGGATAACTCTGTAATGAACAATATTTCGGACGTGAAAAAAGCACATGCACATCCACACATGATACTGATAATGTGGACAGAATTTTAAGCTATTGAGACCTCTAGGAGTTGCGTTGACAAGACAGGGACAGACGGACGGACGGACATGCTGATCGCTATATCCCCCCCCCCCATCTTCCAGACCAGGGGGTATAAAAATGGACTAAAAAAACCTGCCTTACTCATGGAGCAGAACTATGGAAGTTAACGGATAAAGAAACAGAACCTATGGAAATGTTTGCAAGATCCCTTACTCCCAGTACAGCTAATCCAGCAGTGTATGGTTTACTCAGCACTCTTCCAGTAGTGGCCGAGATTCACAAGAAAGCTTTCATCCAGGTAAGAAACTTGGTCGCTGACCCATCACGTCGTGAATATACCATCGTGCTAAGACAACTTGCTATGAAATCCATGACCAGCAATACATGGCCCTCCTATATTCAGATGCTACTCCTACAATACCAGCTGCCTTCAGCCCACAGCTTATTGATGCAGGTACCTACAAAAACAGCATAAATCAGAGTCCATGAGGCAGTCTGCAAGTTCTGGAAGAGCAAGATGTGGCATGCTGCATCATCCCTGTCTTCACTGCGATTCATGTCAGCTGAAATGTTTGAACTGCAAGGCATTCCTTCTCCATTATGGTGTGAATCTACGGAGACCCTGCATGAAACTGAGAAGGCAACCATTAAGGCAAAACCTCTAACCGGGAAATATCAACTCCAGACTACTCGCGAGACGTGATAGACGAGACCAAGTAACAGCAACGTGTCAGCTTTGAAACTCAAGTCATGAAGATATGGCTCATTTCCTTACATCATGCACAGCTCTATCCGCAACTCGTCAGCCCCACATGCTTGCACTATTTGACATAACCGGTATCAAGCCAGATAACCCGACTACAGTTCTTCTTCTCCTGAATCCTTTCCATCCAGGACTCCAGGTCTGCCTTCTTCATTACATGTGAACACACGTACTATCTCATGCATAGAACAGATTAGCAGAGATTGGATATTTGCCTGCCACAAAGAGAGGACACGTATATTGCTTACATTGGCATGATACCACATTACTTCCTGTTCGTACTCACTGTATACATTTATTCGCTCTCGCTGTTTTTTTACATATTGATGAACTTTGATTAACTATTACGTGCTGCGTGATTTTGACAATATATTCACTGTATACATCCATTAGCTCTCGCTGATTTACATATTGGTAAACTTTCATTAACGGTTACAATATTATGGACCTCGGCGGTTACGTATTATGTGCTTTTGACAATATATTGGTTACCTTCGCATATGCTGTGTCCAGGGACAATTACTCCAGAAGGATGTCCCTCATGACTTGGGGGAACGTGCATGTAAAAGAAGAAGACCGAGCCAGTCATTCCAGTGTTAAATTAAAAAAATTTTATTCTCTTGGCCTGTAAATGGACATTCAATAGGCAGATATTAAAATCTTTTGGAACAAATTTGTCCATTGAAAGGCCTTAGGGGTAAGTTCATTTTTGTACTGCTAAGTTTTGAAATTATGTTTCTGGGAGCTGTTCCTGTCAGCAGCTGTTGCTGTCACTAACAGTCCAAACCATACACCAGTTTTATTTCTATTGATGGATTAAGAATAAACTAACCTTGCTTCAAGATCTTTTAGTTTCTCCCCAGCAGCTGTTTGTTCATTTTTCCTCTGCCAATTGATCTCCTGAATTTTCTTCCTGGAGAGATATAATTGAACACATAACGAACAGCGCTTGACATCATGTCTGTAGTAAATGCCGTCTCAGACTTCTACAGAATACAAGGTCAATGATGTTTACATGCCTCCTAACTCAATGTTTGACAAATTGCAGGACAATGTATAAGGTGCTGGTGTTAACCCTTTAAGTCATTCCAGCGGTGAAGTTTAAAAAGAGTCTTCTGTTGGTCTGCAAATGGAGATTTCTCAAATCAGAGGCTGGTTTTGACCGGCTTGACTATTAAAGGGTTAAAATGCTATGTTTCAATAATGGAGGATCAGATTCTATATTACGTGTGCAATTTATTTATAACTAATAGTTAATGGACCTTTCCGGTTATAGCTATGCCCCGCCCATCTCTAGCTAATCTCCACCCTCACCTCACTCGTGTTGGGATTGATCGATCTCTAACACCCTGACTAGCAATTTAAAAAAACAACACACAGGTAAGCTGTTGAATATTTTGAAACTAATTTGACTGGGTGCTGTAGCTGCCTAAGGCAGCAACAGCGCCCAGTTAAATTAGTTTCAAAATATTCAACAGCATGTTTATTAAATAGCAAAAGAATTATAAAGACATACAATTCATACAACGCGTCGGACTATTTGAGATTTGATGATGGTCTATATGGAACTCCTTATGACATAATGATTATGACGCCATCAAACACGCGCTGAGCTGATTATGATGTCATACGAGGTCAGATGATGGATGGATACTCTGGAAAGGTGAATTGTTTAGGTTGTCTGCCTTAAAACATAAAATATTGAATATATGATAACAAGCTGATAACAATTATGATCCGTATTAGTGCCAATAGACATAGATCACTCGGAATGATAGGTACCACAGTCCCTGTATCTCTCATACACTCACATAATCTCATGTAGATGACAGACCCCATCTTAACACGTCAATGGTCAAGCCAGCCAAAACCACCCTCTGTCATGATCGTGCGCAATATCCATCTGCAGGCCAAGCAGATATTTTTAGAAATTTTACCACTGGAATGACTGGCTCAATAACCGAGCCAGTCACTGCAGTGATAAATGTTAAAAAATAGTCTATTTGTCTACAAATCGACATCTTCTAAGAGAAAATTTAAATTTTCTTGACCAAATAAGGCCATTAACTGTTTAACCCTTTAACACCCAAAATCAGCCAAAAATAGCTTCTGCAGTGGTCTTGAGAAATGCCCATTTGCAGACCAAGACTATTTAAAAAAATTTACCACTGGAATGACTGGCTCAACAACCGAGCCAGTTATTCCAGTGGTAAATTTTCAAAAATGTACTTCTCTTAGTCTGCAAATGGACATTTTCTATGAGAGAATTGAAATTTTCTTGATTAAATTCGAAGGTTAAGCATGCAGGCATACCTGATCTCCTGTAGCTGTTTCTGTGCCTGCTCTACCATTGCAGCCAAAGTTGTATTGTACGATTTCCAGGCAGCAGAACCATACTCAGAGATCAGCTCTAAATTCAGAATCCTGTCAAACAGTAAAATGTTTTAATTATTTTAATCAAATCTGTCTTAATCGTTTAATGGTCAAGTTGGCCTAAAGTGGTGTCCGTGGTCATCTTGAGAAATGCGTGTTTGCAGGCCAAGGAGAGATAATTTTGGAAAATTGACCAGTGAAATGATAGCTGAATAGCCAAGTGAATCAGACATTACAGTGGTAAAATATCAAAAACACTTCTCTTGCCACGCAAATAGACATAGACTACATGTACACCATCACATTTTGTTGTAATCCTGACCATCAAAGGATTATGCGACAATTTTACACACCAAAAAATGGCTATATTTAGTTGTAGTAAGTCTGGTATGATCCGAGTTATTCCATTTTAGGAAATGATAGAAACATTTGGAAACGCTACACACAATTAGGAAAAGATACAAACCTTTACAACGATAAAAAGGCCAGAATTAAAGAGAACTGCCTATGAATTTATAACTTGGTTACTTGTTAATCAACATGGCTAAAATTTAGCACTCAAATCTGATCTCAAATGTTGAATGAACCTTGACCGGGTCAAAGCCAGAAAAACGATATCTGCAGTGATCATGAACGATGTCCATTTGTCAGCCAAGAGATTATTTAAAAAAATATTTCATTAAAATACCTGGCTCGATATCCGAGCCAGATATCCCAGTGGTAATCTTTCAAAGACACCGTTCTTTTATCCGGCAAATGATTTCACTAACTAAATTTATGCTTTTCTGAACCAATCAGATTCTACTGTTTTCCCGTTATTTGATGTGTTCATGGTATAATTGACATGTAATTGAGGTAGAACTTTTTAAATTAAGAATGGTCCAGTCTTAATTTTTAAAATTTGACAACAGTAAAACATAAATAAGTTATAAGTTAGTTAGTACAACTTTGAACATGATGTAAGAAATGTTCTAATGAATATTTTGAAAATAATTAAATTGGAAGACACTGCTAGAAAAATATTGAGCAGTGAGTTTTAATTTCCTTGGGAAAGATCTTAAGTTGTTTCTGAAGTGTACTGTATCTCAATTCCATGTCAGTGAAGGATTCTAGTACATTCATCAATCATATGACGTCATAATCAACTATGTGATGTGTAGGCTGATGTCATAATCAATTGCGTCATGAATGACGTAAATAAGTTTGTCATGAATGCATTGTATGTTTTTACTATTTAATAAACATGTTGCTGAATATTTTGCAACTAATTTGACATGGCGTTGTTGCTGCCTATGGCAGCACCCAGTCACCTAGTCCAATTAGTTTCAAAATATTCAACGCGCTACCGGTATAGTTTTCTGGAAATTGAGATTCAGAGATAAAGATCGATCAATCCCAACATGGGCAAAGTGCGGGTGAAGGTTAGCTAGAGATGGGCGGGAGAGAGCTAAAACTGGATTCCTCCATTATGCGATGAAAATGTATCAAATAATGAGAAAGCAATTCAATAAAGCATTTCACGTCATTACTGTTTACCTGAGAGCTTGGTGCTCAAGCTGTGCCTGGGAATTATCCACACTCTCCATCCATGCTGTTACATCATTCAGCTTTCCAGGAGGTGGCTGTGGTAATTCATACCTGTTAATGAATAATAGGCTCATAACATTGCTAGACTCATCTCTATAGAGGTAACCATACCAGATAAACATTGAATATATAAACAGAGAGCTTGCATGTATATGCTCAATATATTAATTAACCATTTAATGGGCAAGACGTGTTACGAAAATTTAGATTTCTACATACCGTAGTAAATGTCGATTTGCAGGTCAACCATATTATTTTTGAAAATTTACCACTGGAATGACTGGCTGTTATCGAGCCAATCATTTCAGTGGTAAGATTTCAACAAGAGGCCCAAGGGCCTGTGGCCCTCACCTGGACCAATTAGCACTTGAACCATTTGCACGTAAATAGATATGATGGATAATTTTCGGAAAATCAGATGGCCACCCAAAAAAATTTACCAATCAAAATTCTGAATAGAAATTGTAGTCTACTGTAATAGGGTCACTCTAGCCAAATTTGGTTGAAATATGTCAAGCAACTAAGAAGCATTTTGACCATTTCCGGTAGATTTTTCATAAAATCTCAGATTTTCACCCAAAAAATTCATCAATCAAAATTTTGAAAAGATGTTCTAGAGCCTACCATCAGAGAATGCATCTAGTCAAATTTGTTTGAAATATGTCCAGCAGCTAAGGAGTAGCATTTTGACCATTTCCGGTAGATTTTTCATAAAATCTAAGATTTTCACCCAAAAAATTAATCAATCAAAATTCTGAAAAATGTCTGGAGGGTAGCAGCTTAGGATCATTCCAGCCAAATTTGGTTGAAATTGGTCAAACCGTTAAGGATAAGACGCGATTTGATGGGCGGATGGACGATGGATGGCCGCCATGGTATAAGCTCACTTGGCATTTCAGGCCAGGTGAGCTAAAAATAGCGTATTAACTTACGAAACTAGGTTAGATTCATTGACCTAATTCTTTTACTGATAAAAGGTTCTGCCTGCCCGTTTACCATTGTCCAATTTAGAAGTCAACAGCTCAATGTAGATATTAGAGGACATTGGCTAAAATAGCGAAGAGCTAGCTAAGAAACTAGATGCATGGACCTGTATGCTTAGCCACCATTGGTTGGTTTCCTAAACCTGCCTAAGTTATGCCATGTTGTAAGTAGAAAACAGACCAATCAGAATGCCACATTTGACATTTATGATACTTAAATAGCTTAGTGTACTTAACTACTCTTTGTGAAACCGGCGCCTTGAGATTTGTCAAAAATATTCTTCTTCGTGTAGGGTGACAAAATGTAATTGGCTAATCTATTGGCAGGCATGCCAGGCCTGTCCCTGATTAGTTTCTGAGAGACAGGCCTAAATAGATGCATATACATATATCCTCCCCAGTGGTGATGCTAACAATAGCAAAAGACTGAGATGACGGTTATTCTTACCGCTTCATCACCATCATATCCATAGGTAGACGTGACTGTAGCCTCTCAAACTCAGTTTTCATAAGTTCTGTCTGAAAAACAGAGTGAATGAGAAGAATAGAATTAAGCAGAGCAAGGATATTTAACTCTTTCAAATCAATAGATCAGCTGTGCCAAGTTCTTTACAATGCATCATGGCTTGAACAAGGTTTCCTTTATAATGTTACTAGACAGATTATAGTGTGAATAAGATCCTACTAGGGGTGTAACGATCCATCGGTGCATCGATGCATCACGATCCTTTGTCACACGATATGAGTACGATCTACGCACACATGTATCATGATACTACATACTTTTCTAGAATATAGCATCCGTACGAGTACTCGGCTTTGATGCTCAGACATTTAATTTGGGCTCGGGTGCATTACTAAGTAGAATTACAGCATATTACAATTGGCAGTTCTGATGAGTAGGTATACGGTAGATTTTGAAAGCTTAAATTAGTAACCAATTACTCGCTGGACTCGAGAAAAAAAATGGACGTTTGAAAACAAAGAAATGTGTCATTAATCTGTTTGACTTTAACGTGTGTTGTTTACGATAGCAATTTTATTCCCGCCATAATACAGACTCACAATGTGTGCTATGCTGTTTTACTAGATGTTATTTAGGCCAATTTGAGGCTTGAAAATTCTCGAGGCGATGAATATTGAATACTATCAAATCTACTAGTCTGTTCCACACACTCACTAACTATGTTGGCCTGGTTCCTGGCAGCCCAATACACATTACTCAAAATATTGCAGACAAAAATACCGAAAGGCCTGCCCAAATTGTCAGTTATGCAAATATTTTTTAAATGATTTAAGTCATGGAACAACAAACATTAATTTGGCAATAATATACATCTATGACCGTTCAAAGATAGCCCCCGCCAAGCATAATCTTTTCGTCTTGTAGCGTGAAGAAAATTAGAGGGTGTGAAACAACCAATCCGTGAACGGCTCGCCTCCACTTTGCCTGTATGCGCTAATATGGTAATCAGTTATTTCGCATTCACAATTTCCGTACTCTATGTAAATGAACAAAGCCGATTTATTTTATAAAACTTCCGGGTTATATCCACAGTAACCTACTACTGGGACATTCGCAGACCGCATTTTAAGCAATATTCCCCATTATTTTAATAGGGTTCATTGATAGTAATCATACTCTATTGCTTTGATCATAATCAATAAACCAGGTTCACAATAATACTTTGCATAGTAGTAATAGACACAGTCCTCCAGGAGTCCATAGAACCGTTACACATTTGTATAATATGTACACTTTGCCAAGGATGATGCATCTGGTGCACATCTAAGCTCTGCAAAATGTATCATGAGACATATCATAATACATTCTACGTATATGTATCGCGATACAATTTTTCAGTATTGTTACACACCTAGATCCTACCATGAAGTTTTCTTCATGTGGTAAATGTCTCGTTATATGTAAGTTGTAGTCAGGGGTAGAAATAAGAATTTTGTGTTCTACATGCACAAAGTGCATCCAACATTTGGATTTTGCCTGCTCAGCAAAACATCTACATGCACATAAATTAATCCTTTCACCTGACACCTATGAGTTCTCTATATCTCAGTTTCAACACAACCATACAGGAAAACTGTTGAATATTTTGAAATTAATTTGACTGGAAGCCGTTGTTGCCGTAGGCAACAATGTCTTCCGTTCAAATTATTTTCAAAATATTCAACAACAAAAATTTTATATTGTAAAGAATTTCCTTTTTTCAGTGATTTGTCAGAGAGGGTTAGAATTATAGCTTATCAGGCAGAAATATGCATCCACCCTTTGCACTCAGTATTACAAATTTACCTGCACCAGACATTTTTTACCTGCATTGTGCATGTAAAGAGGCCTTATTTCGACCCCTGGTTGTAGTTCACACCATTACAGGTATTTCTATGTCATTGGGCACATGTGTTGACTCATTCCATGAACTTATTTTCTTTCTATTTGTCAGATTCCTCTATCCAAAAGGAATTTGGATCTTCTTCAATTTCTTGAAGATTTAAGCATTTTAAGTTTCTTGGTGCTTCCTATGATTCCTTGCTCTGCATCTATTTTAGTGGCTATAGTTTCTGCTAGAAGATGCGAAATTCATGTTCTATCCACTGAGAGAGTTAGTTTATAACAGGATTGGCTATGGCATCCTTTTATATCCTAGCTGAGTTTTTCTAAACAAAGCTGTCTGGTTGTCATCAAGGGGATCCACCGATGTTAGGAGTCGGACAACACACCAGGCTTCAAGATGATGTTTTTTGCTTGGTTCCAGGTCTTAATACCTAATAAATGACGTATCTAGCTCCATCATAAACATCTAAAAGTCTGTCATGTGTACAAATTGTATGTCTTTAATATTTAATAAACATTGTGCTGAATATTTCGAAACGAATTTGACTGGGTGGTGTTGCTGCCTGTAACAGTAACAAGTCAAATAAGTTGCAAAACATTCAACAGCTTACGTGTATAGTTATCTTGAAAATGGGATTCTGAGAATTAATGGTTCAAATTAGATCTAGGTCAATCCCAAATCGTGGAATGCATGGGTAGATCTTAGCCAGAAATGGCTGGGGAATATCTAGAAATGGATCCCTCTATTGCAGATTAAAACCCTGAGCCTTAAATTTGTTCAAGAAAATTTAAATTTTCTCAAAGAAGATGTAAATTTGCAGACCAAGAGAAGACTATTTTTGAAAATTTATCACTGGAATGACCGGCTCGGTTATCGAGCCAGTCATTCCAGTGGTATATTTTCAAAAATAGTTTTCTCTTGGTCTGCAAACGGACATTTCTCAAGACCACTGCAGAAGCTGTTCTGGCTGATATAAGTGTTAAAGGGTTAAACACAGGAATATCTCCTCCAGGCTGACTTAGAATTGTGATACATTTTTGTGAAATCTTTGCCAATCAGAGGATATAATACTCAGAAGACATGCAGAATAATTGACTTAATAACCAATATCATTGATTTAAAGGGAGAGAATATTTGTGCAAGAGAATGCTAACAGAGGAATATCTAATGTGGATGACTCTGCAGTTGTGAAGGTCAAGTTGCTGCTACTAGTAATGTGACTATCATTTAGAAGTTAGAATTTAAAGGGAGAGAATATTTGCGCAAGAGAATGCTAACAGAGGAATATCTAATGTGGATGACTCTGCAGTTGTGAAGGTCAAGTTGCTGCTACTAGTAATGTGACTATCATTTAGAAGTTAGAAGTTAATAGTTCTAAATGTGACAACTCATGTTAACCCCCTTTCACCAACAAATCGCTGAAAAAGTAAATTCTTTACGATATAAAACGTAATCTGTTGAATATTTTGAAGTAAATTTGACTGGAAGACATTGCTCTCTAAGGCAGCAACGGCTTCCAGTTAAGTTAATTTCAAAATATTCAACAGTTTCCTGTATGGGTGTCTAGAAAACGAGATATGGACAATTCATCAGTGAAAGGGTTAACTGAGTAAATATCTATCTTCATTGGGCCACTTGCTGCAGATTAACTTCCAGTGTGTGGTGAATGATATCAACTCAGCCTCATTTTCATAATGTGGATATTTGATCGTTTAGATGCCCATAGTGACGTTTTGACCAACTTTGAAATGAGTGTGCTGTAGACAATATATATATATATCATATTTACCTCAAATATGTTGAGATTGCTTGGTGCTGGAAGGTGTTCCAGGTAGTTCTTTGTGGGCCGATAACGACGAGTCTCCTCTTCAACAAGGGCCAGGGCCTAAAATATAATACAAATAAAACAAGTCACCTAATGAAGAAGCAAGAGATGGTCCTAGACTTATCATCAATTGATTTGCCCTTAATGGTCAAGTCCACTCTAGTCTTGGGGCTTCTAGTCTTGGGATCATAAATTAACCCTAGTCCATTTCAGTCCAAGAGAGGAAGAATTTTGAAGATTTACCACTGGGATGACTGGCTCAATTATCGAGTCAGTCATTCCGGTGGTACATGTACACGTAAAAACATAGCCTCTTGACCTGCAAATAGAAATGAGCAGAAATTGAGGTTTACTTTCCAAATCCCAGCCACTAAAGCAATATGAAACATGTGCCATATTCTATTCTATTGCGCATGCCTCAATACCACTCAATTTTGTCAGATAAGTAAGGCAACAACTGCCTTAGATGCCCAAGACTTAGAGTCACACGCAATGCCATAAATAAAGTATCAAAAGTAAATATAAAGAGTCTGAGTCAATCTTTTGTCGACAGCAACACTGAGAAAAATCTCTGACTGTACTATCTACCATATAGAATGTCAATGATGACCAGAGACAGGAACTCAAACCGATTTATGGCACTCCCTGATCTCGCGAGACCTCTCCAAGTCTTGGAACGAATGAGACACACCAAAGATCAGTGTGGCTTAAGATCATGTGATATGAGGAAAATATTCCCCAAGTCATTTAAAATGTCTAAGTGAGTTCAGTGTTTCTCATGGCATCTAAATTTTGGAGGCCCCAGGGACCCCACACCATGAAATTTGGGGTCCGCTGCTTAAATCTGGGGGTCCCAAACTGAAACCTGGCATTCCAAAAAAGGTTCTCTCATTCATTCTAAAATTAAATGGTACCATGGACTTAGAAACTACGAATTATGGTCCCATTTTGTAGGTATTTGTGTGCAAAAGAAGATAAAACTATTTCTGAAAATGTTGGTCCCGATCCCAGGATGATTCATAATAAAGAAATATTAGTTACCTCTCCGGGATGTACATCCCGGAAAGGTAACTAATATTTCTTTATTATAGATAAAACTACTTTGTATTTAACTATCATAAAGGATTTTCAGGGGCCCCATTATCATAGATAGGATTTGGATGAAATTGGTGGATGCATAACTTTTCACAGTCCTTGCACTGAGCAGTGGCTTCCATGCTTTCAGGATTGTGGAAGATTACAAGAGGCCCAAGGTGGCCTGTACCGCTCAGCTGGAACATTGGCATTTCAACTGAACTTTATATCGAGTTTTACATCAATCAGTACCACTTCCAATGACTTTCAGTCAAATGTTTTAGTTTTCGAGATATTGACAACAATCACTGGACTGCCTTTTGCAATTTAGTAATTTTGAACATTGTTTAAGCGAAAATAGATGACATCAGTGCTAACAATAGAATTGATGACATACACTCAAACTTGTATCAAGACACCACCCAAGGGAGAACGAGCAAGTGCATGTGTATTTTGATTTGTTAAAGTTGTTCCTGAAAGCCAGTTGGTTAGAGATATCTCTATTGTATTTCTATTCTGCACCTGTGTGTATTCAGACCATTGTAATGGTTTCCCGCAATTAAAGCACATACTGTAACATAGATTCAGAGGGTGATAACAATGTCTGCAATTTGTAATTCCTGCCGTTTTTAACACCAAAAATGTTAAGATGCGATCTCTAGCATTAATGAAAACCTACCGGCTCAGCAACTATTTTTAATATGGCATGACTTGTACGCAACCAACTTTTAGCAGTCAAATTAGTTTCCAAATACTCAACACTAATTAATTGTAACAAATTTCACGCAACTTGTACACACTCATATCCATAAATTAAGAGACCACATATCTAAATCTAGGGAAATTATGGATATGTGACATTGGCATCACCAGCTTCTGGTCAAAATATTTATACCAATATTCAACAGATCCCAAAAAATGGACTTATTCACTAAGTGACCAGCTATCTAAAGAAAGAAAAGAAAGAAATTACTCACTCAGGGGCTCATACAATTGAAGTTTATTATTTATTATATATTGTGTAAATATACAGCTGGATATTCAGGAAATATTTTGACTGGAATAAATATTCAACATTGGTCTCTCAGTACAAGTGGTCAATGTATGGTGGACCACACTGGCAAGTGGTATTAATTGGGATAGGTAGTAACTAAATACAATGGTCAATGCAGGGTGGACCACATTGGCAAGTGGTATTACGGTGGTCTCTTAATAAAAGCGGTCAGTGTGGCATGTGATCCATGACCTGTTCTATATTTTGAAATCAATTAAACTGGAAACGGTCAAATTAGTTTCAAAATCATCAAATAACAAGAGCTCCGCAAACGGCGCATAATACCCCACCATGATGACATATCAATGACTGAGAGCTATCAGAAGAGGTTTCAACATGATCCACTAAACAGTCAAGGAGTTTAGGCGTGTGCGATTTTTGCCATGGGTGATCGCAATCGATTTTTTGGGAAAAAATCACGATTTTCCAATATATTGATTGGGTATATGGCGAGAGAATGAAATGGTATTTGTGTTCGAGTTGGGATGGGTATACAACTACACTTCTCATGCATTTACTTCTAATAGCGCCAAAAAGAACGGCAGCAAAGGCTTAAAAGCCAGCTATTAGTTTCACTTTTACATATTTGTTGTGGTTGGGATGGGTAAAATCATACCAGTCAAGACAATTCAATTTCAAGTTGCAAATTGATTACCTGAGATATCGAGACGATTGACTAAAGCAATTTTGACAGCCGGAAGGTGAGTACTAAGCATGCGCGAACTATAGATAATTTCAGATTGCATGGTCATAGAATCATAGAATAGCAAAAATAATGATGCGATTTCAATATCAATATTTTATTTTTTAAATATATTTGTATTTATTAGTTTAATCATTAACGTTAAAAAGCTTACAAGATAACAGAATGTGTATTCATATGATGATCAAATATAACTAAAACGTAATTAATTGATTTCATTAATTAAATTCATTAACTAATTCACTAATATTTCATGCACGGTTCTAATTCTCGTTTCCAAAGAAAATCATACAGAAAACCTGTCGGATATTTGGGAAATAATTTGACCAGACATTGTTGCTGCCTTAGGCAGCAACAATTGCCAATCAAATTATTTTCAAAATATCCAATATTGGATGATTGCTTGGTAATTAATTGATGTTTAATTGTCAGTCATTCATTCGCTCACTTCATGCAAATCAATAATTCTCATTTCCAAACAGATTATACAGAAAATGTGTTGAATAATTTGAAAATAATTTGACTGGAGACTGCAGGAAATTTCAATTTCCCTTTCTCCGAGATCTAACAATACTCACCATTCTGTTACTTCTGATACACAGCTGGCCGTGACAGCTGGCTCTAGGACTATAGACTTAGAAAGCTTTACCGACTCCTTGGAACCGGGTACTCGGCTCCCAACTGCCGAGTACCCGTCTACCATAGAGCTCATATTGTTTGCATAGCCACCAAACAAGAGAAATCCATGGCTTGCCTCCGTGTGGCTGGGAGACTGGGTCCGTAACAGAATGGTGAGTATTGTTAGATCTCGGAGAAAGGGAAATTGAAATTTCCTGCATTCTCCTTCGATCAATACTCACCATTCTGTTACTTCTGATATACACCAGATTTGATCCGTAACCTGGTGGGAAGGGGCAAGCCATAAATGCTACTTTTGTCCCTTGGAGAAAGATTTAGACTTAAAACTTGACTAACGGAGACCTAAAAGGACCGTCAAGTTAACGGGACCGAATCACATTCGCATCACTGCCCCCCCCCCCCCCTTTTCTCCTAAGAAAAGGGAGAGAACTCACGAACATGTATCTCGCCTGAAACACAAATATGCCAAGAGGGTTAACAGCTCCCTGCATATTCACATGTATTAGCCTGGGAATGAGCATGAATATATACGATGAATGAACATGATATATAGACACAATACAAAAAACTCTCACATTGGATTACCTTATGATAATTGGACTTCAGACGCACCGCCTCCAACCATTCACTGGTCCGGCCATCAGTGACACAATCTGGTTGTCATCCTCTCGCTCGACCATGCCTGCTTTAGGTTCTTTCCTTACCAAAGTGAAAAAAGGGTGAAGAGCAGTGTGGTCACTTAACTATCGTCTCAAAACAGCTAAAGCGAGTGGATTGGCTGAGTCTGACACATCCCTCATATAGTAATCCGTAAATGAGGACTCACAGTGCCATTGTGCAACGGCCATGATGTCCTCTAACGGAACACCACTGTAAAGGGCGGTCGAGGCGGCTATTCCTCGAACATCGTGTGCCCTTACGCCTTGCACCTGGTGCCCAGTCGCCATCTCATGAGTAGTCTGAATGCATTCGACTACCCACCGAGAGATAGTATCCATGGATGCGGCGCCATAAGGCTTCTTATGACAGATCCACAGATGTCTATCGTTCGACCGTAACGAGTCAGTCCGTTTTCTGTACTTAGTCAAAGCACGGACCGGGCACCAGACACTGGCATCACAATCAAACCTTGTTAACCTCGGTATTATGATCAGTTTGCCGGGATATCTCAAAGATTGATTCTTTGACATAAACTCTGCTCTTGGCAGAAGACGCAGACCCTCTCCAGAGACAAAAAATCAGTCCCTCTCTGCCGAAAGCGCATGGATCTCACTGCGCCTTCTAGCTGAGGAAGCTGCCAATAGAAAGACCGCCTTTAGAGTCAAATCCTTTAGACTAGCCGAACGCAACGGTTCGAAAGGGTGCTTGGCCAGTACATTAAGCACTAAAGATAGACTCCAGGCTGGAATGACTACCGGTTGTCTCGGTCGGAGATTGCTCATTCCCTTCACCATCACATTTAACTGGGCCACCGCTGGACTATCCCTGTTGGCTAGACAAGGGATAACGGATGCCAAAGCTGACTTGTATCCAGCAATTGTGACGGGAGCTAGTCCTGAAAAGAACAGCTCACAGAGAAAGTCTGCTATTTGCTGAATAGTGGATTGAAAGGTATCAATACCCTTTTCTTCACACCAGTCTGCAAATCTGTTAACCTTGTTGTTATATGACTTGAAGGTTGACCTCCTTCTCGCGGCCGCGATGAAATCAGCAGCTTGTCGAGAAAAGCCTTCCGACGTGGAACGTTGTTTGATAACATCCACGCAGTCAATTTGAACATTTCGGGACGCTCGTGTAGGAAGCGTCCCTTGGCCTGGGAGATTATGTTCGGAATCTCGGGCAACTGCACTGGGTTTTCCACCAGCAGATCTAGCAGATCCGTGAACCACGCCCTGCTGGGCCAAAACGGCGCTATTAGCAGGACCAGACACGGTTCCTCCCTGATCTTCACCAATACCTTCAGGAGAAGAATGGTGGGTGGGTACGCGTAAGCGTGCATCCCTCAACAGCTTATCGCCAGAGCGTCTGTATCGACGGCATTTGGATCTGGAATCGGCGAGACATAAGTCATGATTTGAGCATTTCTCCTTGTGGCGAACAAGTCCACGTTGGGTTTGCCCCAATGCTCGAAGATCCTTCGTAGAACTGGAGGGTTGAGGGACCATTCTGTTGGCAGAATTCTCTGTCTGCGAGACAAAGCATCCGCCAGAATGTTCAATCGCCCAGGAATGTGAGCTGCTTTCAAAACAACCAAGTAATTCCTGCACCATTGAATCAAGTGCCACACTTTGATATACAGTGTGGGTGACTTGGTCCCTCCTTGGCGATTTACGTATGATACTACCGTCGAATTGTCCGACCGTATCAATATCACCTTGCCCCTGATCATCGGAAGAAACTCTTCCAACGCCAGTTCCACTGCCATCATTTCCAACCGATTGATATGCAGCTGACTCTCCAGGAGAGTCCATGTGCCCGAGATCTGGTGTTCTCCCAGGCAGGCCCCCACCCCTCCAGCGATGCATCCGTGTACACGGACAGCTGGGGGTGGGGTAGGTGCAGCGAAACCCCTACTAGGAGATTCTGACGCTGTTTCCACCATACAAGATGCGATATTATCGGCTCCAAAACTGGCACCAGTTTTGACAGGGGTTCTGTTCTCTGTTTCCACAGAGACATCAGATACAACTGGATAGATCTTCCCATTAGAGCAGCGTACGGGATCACTTGCTCCATGGAGACCACCATCTGAAGAAACCGCCTTGCCTGAATGTGGTTTCCCACTCGAAAACTCTTGAGGATGGCTAACAGAGACACCACTCTGGGCTCTGATGGGTAAACCCTGCCCTCCTCGAGATCGAATCGCATCCCCAAATAAACGAAATGTTGAGTGGGTGTCAACTCGGATTTCTCCTTGTTGACTATCCAGCCTAGATCTGAAAGTAACTTCAGAGTCAGAGCAGTATCCACGTTCAACCTGGCTGCAGAGTCTGCTTTGAGCAGCCAGTCGTCTATGTAGGTGTGTAGCGCCACGTTCTCTTTCCTGAGAAATGCTGTCACCGCAAGGACCACTCTTGTGAAAACCCTCGGAACTGTCGACAGGCCAAACGGGAGCACAGTAAACTCCCATACTTGATTCTGAAATGCAAATCTCAGAAACCTGTGCCAACTCCGGTTCATAGGAATGTGGAAATATGCATCTTTCAGATCGATCGACACACACCACACTCCCCTCCTCAATCCCGCCATTACCGACCTCGGTGTTTCCATCTGGAACCGAGGCGTATGGATAAACCAATTTAATGGCCTGAGATTGAGTATGGGTCTCCATCCCCCCGTGCTCTTGGGGACAAGGAACATATTTGAATAGAAGCCCGGAGTGTTTCGGTTTGCTGGTTTTATTGCTCCCTTCAGAAGCAAACCCGACACTTCGTTTTGAACGGCTTCTAACTTGTCTGGGTCCCGTGGTACGGTCCAGACAGGTGCCAAAGACAGATTCTGCAGCGGAAAGTCCCACCACTCCGGCATGTACCCCTGGGATAACCATCCCAGGACCAGACTGTCTGATGTCACACCTCGCCAGGCCTCGACAAAACGCATGAGCCTTCCACCCACCATAGACGCCTCGACGTCTAACGGGGTTGTCCGGCTCGCGGTCCGCTCCCCCCCCTTTCTCAACGAGAGAGAGAGAGAGAACCATTTCAGTCTTGGCTCGACGGGTACAACTGGCACCGCTGTTCCTGTCGCACATGTGCGGTCCAGGCGGATATGAAGGGAGCTTTCGTGCCCTCAGGTACGATCCGCTCCCTTCTTTCCGCCCTTGGAGGACTTAACCGTACCCTTCCCCTTGGCCTTCCCGCCTCTAGGGCGATCAGGAGCAACACTGGGGAGGGTAGGGGCCTCCACAACCTTCCTGGCTTTCTTAGCCGGCGGCGGCTGAGAAAACGCAGATGAAGCAGAAGTCGCAGTAGGCTTAGCTTTCGCCTTGCCTTTCTGCTTCTTCTGCTTCTTCGAAGGTTGGCCAGCTAGCGGTTTCCCTACAGCCCCTAGTACGTGCGCTTGCCGCACTAGCTCCAGCTGTAGGTTTACTGCCAACCGATTCTGCGCAATGCTGGCAGTGTCCTCTAAGATGGCCCGCGCCTGGCCACAGAAAATGCTAGGCCCTGTCACGGGCATCCCAAGAAGACGCTCCCTGACTGCCGTAGCCGGACGCATATGGTCAAGAACCATTTGCCTCCTGGACTTTGTCACACGCGCTTGCACCCTTGTCAGTGCGTCCATAGACAGCACCAAGCCGTCATTGACGCACGAAAGCGCCACAGGTGGCACAGGGCGGCCTGCCCCCGCTTCAGCCCACACCGACTGAAGAAGGCGATACGAATGGTTGACAGCACTCATAGCTGCCCGCACACCCTCATCGCATAGGGACAGGACTTCCTCGTGGTGTGCCTGGGACTTGTCCACAAGTGCCGGACCGGGGCCACCCGCTCCAGCACTCTGAACGCCGAGAACCCATCGGTCACCGAGGATGACCGATGGTACCACACCATATCTGTTGTATTCCCCCCGTGGAATACGACACCTCGCCCGCACCTCCCTGGAGGCCGCAGGGAGCTGGCCCTTGGTCAGGAGCTGCTTGCTATAAATAGCATCCAGCAAATCTAAGAACCGTGGATCCAGTCCAACCGACTGGATCCGGGCTGCGGGCAAGATCCCCGTCCGAATCGATGCAACCGATGGATGGGGCGCATCCTCCTCGGCCGTGGCCGAAACCACAGACTGGTCAACCCTGGATAGCCAAGCCAGAGCCTCCGACCAGTCTACTTCCGATGAGGACACACCCGTGAACACGTCACCCATTGACGTGTTCACGGGCCTGCCAGCCACGGCCTCCCGGCAAGGAGCCGCGGCTGACACGCCAGGCACTCCGGCACCAAACGGTTCCGCCGCCACCCCATGAACACCAGTCCATGGGGTAGGTCCATACGGAAAACCGTGCGGACCCATAGCAGACGCGGAACCGTGGCCAAACAGGGGCGCCAACGGCACCCCACGTCCGACCGCCGGACCAGGCGAGTACCACGCCTGGCCCAGCACACCAGTCACCGTGTCGGCTGGCGTCAAACCAACCGTCACGGGACCAGTGCCTGGTACCAGATTGGCCTCAACCACGGGCGGAGCCGCTGCCCTGGCTTGCGCCAAGCCAGACAGATGGAGGACGGTTCCGTCCGGGACGGAATCGACCTCCATATCCTCCACCCGTGGCATCACAGGCCGCAGCAACCTCTCCTCTTCGGCCTCCTCGTATTCAGACTCCGAAGAGTCGTCACTAGACGAGGAAACCGTGGAGCCTGACGGACAGCTCCCACACCTGACGGACCGGCCACCGCTACTGGACCACCCGACGGGACCGCCAGGGGGCCGTACAAGACGGCTCCCTCAGTAACCAGTCCAGAACCCTGTCCAAGGACAGGGTCCGTACCAAGCGTGGAGAGAAACTGCCCCCCAACCTTCGGCAGCAGTGATGACACCAGCGTGGGCAGAATGCTATGCAGAAAACCCTGCATAGCCGGACCGAACCACGCCGGCGGTGCCATCTCCGCCACCTGGGGACGTGGAGCGCCCCCACCGGCCGAACCAGACGCTCCACGATTTCGCACCGCCTGACCCCGCGTCAGACCCAGCCACATCCTTCTGGGCAAGGAACTTCAACATCATCTCTGCGGACCACACTGCACACACACTACACCTATCATCTAGGTTACAGGGCGTACACCTAAAGCACACATGGTCCTTGAACAAGACCCGTATGAATTTGTGGCACTCGTCACATGATGGCGGGGCTGGCTTGGCCTATAAATAAGCACAAACCTACAATAAGCAAGCGGAACGACACACGGATGGAAGGCAGACAATTAATTTGACCATAAATTAACTGCAACCCTCCCGCACCCCACCCCGCAACGTTACAGCAAAAATCGCATTGATTATGACGACAAGAACGAAGCGGGCATAAATACACCCATAATTGATCCTCCAGGATGTATAACGGAACCAGGAATCATATCGCATAGCATTTGGGGTATATTTACCAATTAATATAAATTATACTCCTAACGAAAGCCAAAACGATATGTGAAGAAACAACAAAATGTAAACAAACTGCTGTAGCACACGGTAAAACCGCAGACCACACATCTAATCAAGAATTTTGAAACCACCGATCATTGCAAACAGATCGTGACAACACGTAAACTTGAACATTCCAAAGTTTCCGGTACCATTTTTAGTACGCAGCACCCAGAACAAGATGCGCGAATTAATGAAAAATTTTCTTCACATAAAGATCCGAGCACCACGGGTGTGACGTCACCCGCTCGGATCCTACGGAGAACGACGTCAGCCGATATTCGTGTTAGAAATACCGTAGCAAACACCTATTTTCATATCTGCCGATCGCCTGTTGGGGTTTAAAGAAGGCGATCATCCGGCATATCTCGCTGTCAACACACGTCCCAGATCCTCTGGGGTCAGAAATTGGAACATGCGACACAACGAAATTTAGAGACCTAAGTCTTTTAACTATGGATAATACGGAATTATACAACCTGGTTATCATCGGCGGTATCCATTATTATCCAAATTATCCTTTGCAAGAGATCACTAGCTATCACAATCACAGATTATAAAAAGACTTTGATTTATCCACAATCTTTGTCCACTGCGAAAAGCATGTATTGCACTTGTTGCTATGCAAACAAGAAATGAGCTCTATGGTAGACGGGTACTCGGCAGTTGGGAGCCGAGTACCTGGTTCCAAGGAGTCGGTAAAGCTTTCTAAGTCTATAGTCCTAGAGCCAGCTGTCAAGGCCAGCTGTGTATCAGAAGTAACAGAATGGTGAGTATTGATCGAAGGAGAATGTTGCTGCCCTAGGCAACAACAGCTTCCAATCAAATTGTTTTAAAAATATTTAATAGATTTTTTGCATGATCTGTTCGGAAATACATAGACGGTCTATGATAGCCCTATTTTCAAAGATTTGCCGACAAGCATGTAAGCATATTGACCATCTCTGGCCTGAGCAATGTTCGTTTAGCACTTACGATGCTGCCTGATAAACTGAAGTCTTTCTGACGGCACACTTGTCACACATATACACAAGTATTTCCTAGCATACCGAGCTATTGTAGGATAATGCTCACAATTAAGCCGCCACCAGTCCATGGGATTTATGTCCGAACTAACACATGGCTGGCGCTCATACATAGAGATTTCACGCTTCAACGCGTCATCGGAACAGTTCTCACTTGGTACTGGCTTTGTTTTTGCGAACAGTGTAGCTAGCGTTCTCTTTGCCGGTGTGGTCGGCGTGTCACTATTAGATGATGATTTTAACGACGACTTCGAGCTGTTGAATTTCACATGCATGTCTTTATCACTCACTAATGTTGTCCGTACATGGTTACACTCCTCTGCTGATAATGACTCTGTTTTAAAACGGGGATCTACATATGTTGCAAAGCTCACTAATTCCTTGGTAGCGGTACCTGAATATTTTCCCGACATATATGCACGTATGTTATCCTTCCGAGACGACGTTAATGAATGGACATCATCTGTGGAATCAAGAATGCTGTTTTCTAGCAGCTTTAATAAAGGTTGGACAGCAGAAAATGTCACATATTTCTCTGCTGAAAGGATATCAGTAAGATCAGCCACAGGGTCGAATGCTAGTTTCATCGCTTCTAAAACTTGAACATCATTATACCGCGGAATTAGATGTGCGCATTTTCAGTCCTCGCTAAGAACCTTACGAATCGCGGTTTCCTGTTCCAAGAATCTCTTCGCCATTGCATGTTCTGACCCACAACGTGTGCAGGCATGTGTATATATCGCATTTTCTAACCAATCACACAGAAAATCTGTTGAATATTTTGATAATAATTTGATGGGAAACTGATGCTGCTCCAAGCGGCAACACATTCTAGTAAAATTAATTTCAAAATATTCAATATTAAGTTGAATAAATTGTCACATGTTCAAAATGGTTATGAATGTTTAAGTACAGAAATTTTCATCTGGAAATTGGCTATGACACCATTCAATAGGCCTATTATTATGTCTCAAGCGTGTTTGTTTTACAACGTATGGTTTTAATTGACCTATTGAATTTGAACAAGCTGATATTTGTTCGGCGCGCATGGCTAGTCCGTTGCGTCGGGGTATGTCTTATGCACAGCTACTACAGTGGTCTTGGGTAAATGTCCACTTGCGGCCAAAGAGAAGACTATTTTTGAAAATTTACCACTGGAATGACTGGCTCAATAACGGAGGAAGTCATTGCAGTGGTAAAATTTCAAATATTCTTCTCTTGATCTGCACAGACATTTTCCATCAGCAATACATTTGAAATTTTAATAGTAATAGTTAATTTCTTACCGTTATCAGTTGGTGATTCGGCAGTGACAATTGACTCTGCATATTCAGCTATAGCTGAATGAGGATATGATAGTACGGCATACCGATAACGCATGTTTCACTTTGTCATCACCCGTGTATGAATTTGTTACCGCAAGATTTAAGTTGTGTCCAAAACACAAGATTCTTGGCCAACCCAGAATCGTATCCACAGCTTTCAAAACATTAGCCACATTGTCTGTTGTTATACAGGATAACTGTTTAGGTTTGAGGGACCACGTTTCCATTACTTCCATCAAACCATCCGCTATATTATCACTGGTGTGGTCCTCAGGAAAAAATAATGTTTGTAAGCATCTAATACAAATGAATAGTAAAGCCTAAATAGGGTTTCATTCCAGCACTTGACCTGTGGTCGCAGCGAAGAATTCGGCTTCGATAACCTCTGAGTGAACACGGTCGCGTACTTCAGCGTAGAGCTTAGGGATTGCTACATCGGCGAAATGTCGCCTACCGGGTAATGCGTAACGAGAATCTAGGGTTTTGATCATCTCCTGAAAATGATGCTTCTCCACCGTATATATAGGAATGGCCTCACCAACAATGAACCGAGTAACTGAATTTCTTACCTCCTTCCAGCGACTAGAATTTTGCTCATATGACACACCTTTCTGCATACTGGATGTGATTTTCGGTTGCTTACTGGGCATTGCTGATTAACTCTCACTATCGTCTCCATCGGTCCGTTTACGTTTAGGCGTTCCTACACACTTTATCTTACTGTATAATGATACGT
The DNA here is from genome assembly GCA_034401795.1 of Chaetoderma sp. LZ-2023a. NCBI lineage: Eukaryota > Metazoa > Mollusca > Caudofoveata > Chaetodermatida > Chaetodermatidae > Chaetoderma > Chaetoderma sp. LZ-2023a. Next base: position 20,001,841 of record CM067362.1, on the reverse strand, counting down.
GGTAGACTTTCAGATGATTCATCACATTAGACGTATTAGAATTAGGCACAGACACCACTTTTCTACAAGATCGACAGATAGCTTTGGTTTTATCCTTGGCTACCAGACCACTTTCATCCACTTCAAAACCAAAATATTCCCACACAAGTGATGTTCCTTTCATCTTTCGTATTAAATTTGATTCAGACATGATCGCATTTGAAGAAAATTTTAAACTTTGGAAATTTATATACTTCATCACGGGTTGACTAACCAATCAGAAATAATCTTATTTTAAAATACCCACGTGCAACACCTTAACATCTTCATATAAAAGATGATTAAAAAACTATAAAACCTATAAGATTTCATTCAACCAATTACTCTAAATAATTGAAACTGAGTATTGTGATCATTTCCGTGAAGCCGTGCGCACAATATAAAACTAATCATACTTGGTCAATATGCAGTGATTAACCAATCAGAGACATTGTTTTATAAGCACTTCATGTCGACAGCACAAATGATGGCGGTACGACGATACATGTCATTTACTCTCACCCTAACCACTCGATATGGGGTCACCGACCTCACACATTCACGCCTTATTCTTTGTATTGCGGTACATACTTGTTTACTTTGACCACTCGATCTTGCTTGCCTATTCATTGTGTTATTAATGCGTGCTTAGTCTAGTAACAGAGGGGTTTGTTTGAATATTTTTTTTGACTCACGTAGACAAAACAACACGGATATCATAATATGAATGGATTATTTTCTTGGTAAGTAGACATTTTTAATTGTTACTTTTCAAACAACTATGTACGATTTTCTGATTTTTTACTTTTTATATCGAAAAAATTGTGATTTAAAAATAAAATTGACTTTGACAATTAAATTGAAAAATCACACAAGCCTAAAGGAGTTATCATCTGGAAAGCAATTGTCAAGATGGGCGGCCGCTGCCAGCCAGCCGATTTCAGATCATCTACAATTTCGATATGTTTGTTCCTCTTGTCCAGGAATCCTAAATTTTCAAAGCGATCCACTAAACAAAATTGGCGTTATCATTCAGAAACTGATATTCAAGATGGTTGTCAGTGGCTGGAAAACATCTTGGACTTGGGATCATCGTCAATTTCTATAGGTTTCTTCTCCAGGCCTCGTCCAAACACACTATAAAGTTTCAAAGCAATCCGATAAACGGTAATGGAGTTATCATCCGGAAACCAATTTTCAAGATGGCCACCAGATCATCGTCGATTTCAAAATGGTTCTTCCTCAGACCTAGTCCAATCATCCTATGAAGTTTAAAAGCGATCTGATAACCGATAGCGGAGTTATCGTGCGGAAACCAATTTTCAAGATGGCCGCTGTGGCCATCCTGGATTTCAGATTATCAGCGGTTTCGATAGGTTTCTTCCCCATACCAAGTCCAATCATCCTATGAAGTTTCAAAGCGATCTGATAAACGATAGCAGAGTTATCGTGTGGAAACCAATTTTCATGATGGCTGCCGGTGGCTGGGGCCATCTTGGATTTCGGATCATCGTCGATTTCAATACGTTTCTTCTTAGGACCTAATCCAATCATCCTATGAAGATTCAAAGTGATCTGATAACCGATAGCGGAGTTATTGTGTGGAAATTTTCAAATGGCCGCTGGTGGCCATCCTATATCTCAGATTATCGGCGATTTCAATAGGTTTCTTCCCCATACCAAGTCTAATCATCCCATGAAGTTTCAATGTGATCTGATCAACGATAGCAGAGTCATCATGCGGAAACCAATTTTCAAGATGGCCGGCTAGCGGCCATCTTGGATTTCAGATCATTGTCGATTTCGATAGGTTTCTTCCTCAGACATAGTCCAATAAACCTACAAAGTTTCAAACCAATCTGACACACATGAGTCAAGTTATTGTCCAGAAACCACTCTGCCGCCAGCCCGCCCAGGCGGCGCCATTACATAATATCCAGGGTACAAAAAGGAGGTCTATGAGTTTAAAAGCTATGGTTACTTTTCCACTGGCATACGCGTTCATAACATAAAAAAGAACATATTATTAGATACAGACAGACTGATCCTAGATGTACTACACCAGGCCAGTTGCAATGAAGATGAGCTATGACTAGCGAGACTACTGCTTGCAGACACCAAGCTGAGAGTACGAGTCAAGTCAGTGAAGTCTGTAGAGTTTGAGACATCAATCGGCTCCCCACAGGGAGATGGTCTATCTGCTGTGCTTTTCGCCTGTTACCTTGCTGCTGCATTCATGTCCCGGGAAAGTTCCACAAGACCAAACACCCACACACCCCCACCTGTGTCAATACTGGGTATGCCACTAGAGATGGAATATGCCAACGATGTGGACTTCATAGACGAGGAAAAGAAATCTCTTGACGAAGTTCTCCCAATAGCTGCGAGAAAGCTAAAAATTGAGAATCGACATATACATATCTACAAAGCATGAAATTAAATAAAATGACGATCCACTTCATGGCGGCGAAGCATGGAAGAAAACTCAAGCTCACTGCTTTGCAGTACTGCTGACATTCCTGCACGCTGTGTCATGGGGAACATAGCTTTCCAGTCATTCTGGAAGCTATGGATTCATAGATCAAAGATGCTCTTGATAAAAAGACTACGTTTATACAATGCAACCTGCATATCCTTGATGCTGTATAACTGTAACAGCTGGGCAGCTCCAAAGACAGCTCTAGACAAACTCGATGCCTGCCACCTCAAACACCTATGCACCATCATTGGACACCGATGGCCAGACAGCATAATTTCCAATGATGCACTATACGCCGCTGTCTGTAAAAGACGCCCAGCAAAGATTGTCCATGTTTGGTAATGTGCTAAGGATGCCAGAAGAGACACCAGCACAGAGAGCCTTGGAATTCGCCCTACTCGGAGGACGCACAAGGGACGCAGTGAAAAAGAGTAACGGAAACTGGTAACTTTGCGTGTGCTTAATTAGTGATTATATTATCGTGTGTGTATATTTATTTGTGTATGTTTTTACTTTAAAAAATATACCTAATGTATTGTGTGTTCAGACTATTATTTGTTGTATGTTTTCTTGCACAACCCAAAGTTGTTAATGCCCATAAATCAGATTCAACTACCATATTTAATTGTAAACACAATCCCCAAATCATCCTTAGTATTCCATTTGCTCTAATTTTTTTAAATAATAAGTTTACAAGCCCGATGTTAGTCGCCTTGTTTGGCCTACAAATTGCAAAAATACCCGCCATGTTTCTGTCTGTTGTGCTAAACGTCAGTGTGACGTGTCAGTATTTGATTGGATAACAGCGGAATCTCCCTCTAGAAGAACTCACGCTTGAGAAATCCAATACAACTGATCAAGCGTATACACACGTGTTTGGGCGTCTTAACCCTTTCACAACTCAGAACATAGGACAGATCACAAAGTTGTTATCACTAATCTGCTGAATATTTTGAAATTAATTTGCGCATGCCTACTTGCCTAACTTACAGGCAAAATATTTTTTTCTATTTAATTATCAAAATATCTAAATGGATGAAGGAATATATGGAAAATATTGTGATATCTTTTACATTTGAATGGTCATTTGACGGATTAGCGGCGGTGTCTTTGTATTGCTGTTTGAATAACGGTATCACTGCGCGCTATAAGCCGTCTTTTATTTAGCAATAGCGGCTGATTGATTGACTGATGGATTAGTGTTTATAATGTTTAACAATACTCGATCGTTAGGTTTTCCCAATTTCTCAACTAAATTGATCTGAATAGAATCTGTCCGCTTCGTCATTTTCTTTGAATTTAAGACAATAATTGAGCAAATCATGCCGAGTATTAGACTTGATTTATCTGTGTATATATACGAGAGCAATCTTGACTTCATTAAATTAGTCAAAATGCAACGAAGCTTGTTTCAGTTTGGCGTTAAGCAACCTCTAGATTCTACATGTGTTGATAGTGATGATAACGATGAAAGTATGGTAAAGCGTAGCAAAATTTGTAGCGAGTCTTGCGACACCAGTGCGAAAATTTGTGAAAATGTGGTTATAGTAAAGCAAGTGAAGTCTAGGAAATTCAGTGACGTTTGGTTAAAAACACCGGCGTATAGTAAATGGCTTGAGGTTCTGGATGGTAAAATGAAGTGTACGTTTTGTAGCAGTGCGAAGAAGGCTAATAATTTCGTAAGCGGTAGTACAAATTATCAGAAATCCGCGTTAGACCGACATATTGCATCGCAAGACCACAAGGAGGCAGAGACTGCTTCCGTACTACGGATTCGATTAGAAAAATCAGTGGCCGCATCAAATGAAGAGTTCGATCGTCAGTTATGCCGGGACAAGAAGAGCCATGAGGCCCAGATCAGGACGGTATATAGATGAGTAAAAAGCTCATCCCAGCAGCGATGTTCAACGATATCGTCGATCTACAGGTAGGCGTACGTTAAAATATTGATTTTTTCCAAACAGCGTATAGCTCAAAGCTCCCCGATACAAGAGTCCTTATTGGATACACGCTAATGCGTTATCTATGCTTCAGCCAATCAGCAATCGCGTTACATAGTTACTCCCTATGAATTAGACATATCCGGCTGATATATTTTCACTAATTACGCAGTTTAATCTGATTTATACAGATTATTTTTGATAAATTATTGTTTTGTCTGATCTTAGCCTATGTTAGCCTATGTATTCCACTATATTTAGTCATTCCAGTTACATTATAAAAAATACGCCCGCATTATACCGAAGTAGGTCAAGTCGTCCTTGAGCAAACTCGTCCCAGGTATTTCTGAAAATTTACCACTGGAATGACTGGCGCTGTTTAGAGCCAGTCACTCAAGTGTTAAACTTTCAAAAATGGGTATTTTGGTGATCTACAATGGTGGCCAAAAGTGTTAAGTGCTAAAGGTTAATAAACTATGCATAGTTAATATTCTCTATATATACATTAACAGTATTTACAATGTCATAACTAGTGCTTTCAACATGTTTAATAAAGTGCTTTATAATTAGATCAATGTGTTGTGTTTATTTTAAGAAAAAAACATGGGACCCCCATATTTCAGATGACGACCCCATGGGACCCCCAGATTTTACAGTGGGACCCCCAAATCTGAGAGTGTGGGGTCCTTGGGACCCCCAAAAATCAGATGCTGTGGGCGACACTGGACGTCATTGCATAAATCTGCTAAGCGTGTTACGAGGTGACCTCAAGAAAGAATGACTCGGTACAATCAAGTCAAGAATGGACCTGAGGAAGCTAACGCATTCGGCTGAGAACAAGACACAGTGGGCAAAAGCGAAGAAGGACTGATTGCAGCTGTAGGATGTTTCTACTACTACTACAGGCACAGAATACAGCAATCATACATACAGACAGAGTTGCCCTTATGCGTCCTTTTGCGCGTATATACGCATAAAAATGGCAGAGGGACGCATAAAAATGAACCCTCTGCGTCCCCGAGGACGCACGAGGGACGCAGTAAAAAGTGTAACGGAAACTGGTAACTTTGCGTGCGCTTAATTATTGATTATATTATCGTGTGTGTATATTTATTTGTGCATGTTTTTACTTTAAATAATATACCTAATGTATTGTGTTCAATAAAAACGAATTTACTGCGTTGTTTAAGACTATGATTTGTTGTATGTTTTCTTGCACAACTCAAAGTTGTTAATGCCCATAAATTAGATTCAATTTTAGCCACCATTGTAGATCACAAAATACATATTTTTGAAAATTTACCACTGCATAGTTAATATTCTCTATATATACATTGACAGTATTTACACAATGTCATAACTAGTGCTTTCAACATGTTTAATAAAGTACTTTATAATTAGATCAATGTGTTGTGTTTATTTTGAGAAAAAAACATGGGACCCCCATATTTCAGATGAGGACCCCATGGGACCCCCCGATTTTACAGTGGGACCACCAAATCTGAGTGCGTGGGGTCCTTGGGACCCGCAAAAAGCAGATGTTGTGGGCAACACTGCATACAGACTTATACAGATCGACGGTAAAACAATATCAATCAATCTCATAACTTTAAAACAATATAACGATGATGAATATGCTGGCGAAAATGTAATAACACGAGAGATTACCAAAAATGTGTCTTTTATTGCACTATGTTTGCGTTTGGACTACCTGGCGAAAATGTATTAGCATTAGTAGGTGCTGAAAAACACACATATCAAAACCACCTGAGATATTAATAATTTCTTCAATTTATTTATTTATTTTGTTGCAATCATTGAAAACATTATCATGGTGTTCCATATTCCTGTGGTAGTTACGACAATCGACATCACAATAAAATTAATTAATCATCCCTGACTGAGATATTGTTGGGATATGAATGTCAGTCCTATTTCCACAATTCTTCACAAAATCGAATCCAATTTTGTGCAGAGAAAAGATTTTATATCACCTTGGGAAACCACCAGAGTAGGTAGTGGTATCTAGGCACCAGCCATATGGTTAAAGATCCCTTAGCCAGTAGGCTGTCCCCTACCCTCTGTTCCCCCATCTGACCTTATAGATTCTAGGTGGTGGTATTAGATTAGATTAGATAGTTTACAGAACGCAGGCTAGTGCCTTTATGTTCTGCTGATACTCCTTATTTGTAGTGGCGAATAAACTCCATATGTACATTGATATTGTGATGCAGGTCAAAGTTTATACTTAATATGTTGACTAGAGGTTATGTTTAAGTATATATAGTATATTTTAGCATTCTTAAGTACATACTTCCATATTTACATACAAACATACATACATACATACATAGATATATATACAATTTGGGACTGCTGTTATAACCAGTGTGTAATGGTGTAGAGCAGCATGAAAAAGGAAATGGGTGATAACCCACGCATTCCCCATGCCATCCTACAGTGCACCAGAACACCCATACTTATGTAAAGTTCATAAAATTTTACAGTTCATATATTATAACCAGGCATGGGGCGAAGCCCTTTGGACTTAGGGCTTGACTGGGCTTAAGCCCTTTTCAAAGGACTTGCAAATGTGCTTAAGCCCTTTAGTCCAAAAAGTGCTTTGGGTTTGTGCTTGGGCTTAAGCACATTAAAAATACCATGTGCTTTCAAGCCCTTTTTAAATTTTCACTTTGAATCAATACTTATAATTATCAAATCATTGCTCTTTACCATTCTACACGTATGCTACTGCTACATATTACAGATAAACTCTTACTGCTTATTTTGAAATTAATTTGAATGAAAGTAAGGCAACAATATGTTTAGACAAATCATTAGATAACACTTAGCAGCTTTCAAAGGCTACCTAAAACATTTTTTGGTGAATTCAGAATGAAATGGCCTAATTACATGTAGCCATTATTTTAAGAGAACAAAACCTGTTAAATATTTGGAAACTAATTTGACTAGATTAAGCTGTTGCTGCCGTAACAAAATTATTAACAAAATGCTCATCATGATATTTTATACATCATATATGTTTTATCTGGCCTGTCAAACCTGTAGAGCTGCAAAACATTAACCCATTTTACTCCATATCTACTTTACTTAAACAGTTGTTAAACGTTATATCTTAAAAGGGAGACAAATACAGACATCTCTGAATAGCTTGAAAGCAAGTTACATCTGTTTCAGTCAATTTTCCTTTCAAAATGTTCAACATGGCCAAGATTTTGTTTCATTGAAATCAACATTCAGAATGATATAGACTGAATGATTCATGGTGTTAACTGACCAGTCTAGCCGCTCTGCTTATCTGGTCAATACAATAGAATGAATTTCACACTTCCCTGCTACCACACCTCTCACAAGATATATCCCATGTCTGTCTTGTAATTACACAAATGTAGGTAATGCTACTGAATAGGAATGTTCTTTTAATGTAGGCTCCCACTAGAGCTGAGCGGTATTGATATTTACATGACGGTACCGGTACCATGAAAAAATACCGCGGTACCACGGTATACCGTCATCTGAGCTTGAGGCATGCCACGAAATTAGAACAATTTTTTCCATTTCCTTTTCACTTCCATCTCCAATCAACGGTAAATATAGGTAAAATAAATAAATCGGCTTCCTGATTTAAAGAAGAAAAACATGGCTATTGCGACTGTTTAGTTTCACGATTTTATTAGGTCACTATTTTTATTGACGTAATATCATTCACGGGAATATCGGTCAAAGGGTGTGGTTGACTCGCTAACTATAACCCGCTTTTTGAGACATTGGGGTGCACTATTTTCAATCTGGATTGTTCTTGCTATTCATGCGTGCGACCAGCAAACGGTAAATTTTATTTTGGCAGTCGAGCGCGAGTATTTAAACGGGGCGAGTGTTGTATGCTTTTATTTCTGTTGGAGTCGTATATTCTGTTACTCGCGAAAACAGGCATATACACATACATATAACACGAAATTGAATATAGCCGATTCCAAAGCTTCTGATAATTACCGAGTACCCGATGTGCAGACTTGTTACTCGCCATGCTTCACGTGAACAATACGTGTAAAAAGCTATTTCCACGAACTTCCGACGTGTAGCCAGTTGAAAAAGGAATTACAAAAACTAAAACACTATAATTTTTAGGTGTCGTTACTTAAACGGGATTTAATCCGTAAAGAAATTTCTTAAAACAAGCCAGAAAAATAAAAAATAACGACTTCAACGCTGCTCGTTGTTAATAAATTAGCACGTGATCAAAACGGCGCGAGCAAATACTACGTTTTAGTAAATTTTCATTGATAAATTCAGCATAGTAATGTATTTTCCCACGGTCTAGTTCATGAACAACCAATCAGATACGTCTTTGCGAGATCGCTGTTGTGTTTGAATAGCACACAGTTTGTATGTTATTTTGTTATTCTAGCGTGTTTGTTCGGTGACAAAATGCTTGGAGTAATAAATTACAAATAATAGAAATGGGAATAGGGAATATATTATAGTGTAATTACGACCGGCGGACGACCAGAGAATGAGTTTAGATGTTTTAAATAAAGCAATTTTACCGTGAGACTTTCAAGACGTACGTTTGACATACAATTCTGCCTGTCATTATTTTGTAATTGACGTCTTGACGTTTGTTTTTACAACAACCCTTTCACCTGAACTCGGCTAATAGTTAGGGATGCCTGTATTTTGGCACTATTAGCACTTATTTACCCGTGGTCAAGTCAGATTTTATGAATATATTTCTCAAATATTGCTCAAACATTATGGACGGTATTCACGGTATTTGGAAATGTCAACGGTCATGGTATCGGTTCACGGTGTACCGCGGTCCTCACGGTACTACCGTCAGACCGCCCAGCTCTAGCTCCCACCACTCCTCACAATGCCCCTCTTTTGATCTATCTCTGCCACTAGATAAGGCCTGATAAAATAACTTCTTTATAATGTAAATTATATTCTGTTAAATATTCTGAAATTATTAGTGCAGTAGATGTTGCTGTCAGCAATGGCTACATTTCAAATTATTTTTGAAATATTTTGCAACTTTCCCTGTATGGCTGCCTTGAAAGTAAGATATTTTTCAAGGAAACAATTAACCATTTAATGGTAAAATACTGTCAGAAAATGCTGATATATGCAGACCAAGAAGATAATTTTTGAGAATTACAACTAGAATCGATCCTGGCATTCCAGTAATAAAATTTAAGAATTAACCTTAAATTTGTCTACAAATGGACATTTCTCAAGTCCACTGCAGAGGCCATTTTGGTAGGCTTTACCAGTACAGCGTTAAACCTTACAGAACAGATATGAGAAATATGTTATGATGTATGGAATATTTTGTTGAACATTTTGAAAATTGAAACTAACTTCATTGGGAGAGCTCTGTTGATCTATGTCAACAACATATTTCAGGCAAGTAAATTACAAGATACACAGCTTCTCGATGGGATTTGTATATTTGATTTGAAAACGAGAAACAGAAATCTCAGGGGTTAGACTTGGAGCTTGTGCGCTTCGCCCATATTCCTGATGTCAAACGACTTATTGCAAACACTACATTTGGCACGCGAGTTTGATGTGATGTCCGGTAAAATCCAATCCTTATATTTATCATTAGTTTCCCAAACACTAGCATATTTGCACTTTCCCATCTTTACTGTATCACAAAAAAACGGCAATCTCGCAAATTATTTCATTGTTTCGGCTTCTAACACTATGTACTATTTGACAGACGACTGCCGATTCACTCATTTTTATTGCGCTGTACTTGAACATGTTCAGAACCCGTATTGCTCAACAACCGCGAGATGTTCCCAGTAATACGCGATTTTCTATTGCAAGACGAGACCGGGACCCAATCGAATTAGATTCTGGCAAGATTGGCGGAAACGCGGGATTTCGTTCGTAAACAAAAAGATTGCGGTCGGAAAAATTAGGATTGCCGATATTTTAATTTTCCATACCAGTTGGCCAAAAATAGGAATTTCCATGCTTTTTCCAGCCTTGGAAAAGGCTTTCCTAATTTTCCATACTTTTTCCAGACTTCCATACATGCGTACGAACCCTGAATATGGAACCTATGAGAATATGAGACAGGAGGGTGTATGACGAAAATGACCGCCAGCTAAAATGACTGCGCCCGGGACAAGAATGACCGCTATTATGGCGATAATGACCGCCACTGCGAATTTATATTTTGACTTCTATTACCCGTTATAATATAGTGTATATAAATATAATGTTATTTTTGTAGGTGATCGTTGGAGAAAGGTGATCATACTTAATAAAGATTAACTAGGCTTATCAGGTCATAGACGATTCATAAACAATCACACTATACAAGCGGAATAGTTAGAGGTTATTTTCAAAAATATGTCAAGACATAATGATGTGTTTAAGCGCTTTAAATACAACGCAGCCTTTCGACGTTTGATGACAACCTAAAAGTCGCCCTCATATCCGACTCTACGGGTAGTAATTGTCGATAGTAGTTATTGTTAGGCTTATTAGGAATACCATAGGAATACTATAGCGGTCATTTTCGTCCCTACCGCGGTCATTTTAGCTCGCGGTCATTATGGACTGAGATCGACAGGAGTAGCCGTAGGGCTATTTTATTTTATTTATTATTATAGTCCTTAATCCAGTTTTAACTTCAATAATGAAGCCCCTAGTAAATATATGGGGGAGGGTAGACTGACGATATATACAAAAGTTTCTTTAAAACCCCTGCCCACTCATATTGCTCCAAACAATTATTCCAAATTTAAATTTTATAAAGCGAAAACTGGTATCATACTCCTTTTTTGCGATTTTTAATGAACAAAAATTAAGGCTATTGAAGTGAGATATTATTTAATGTAAACGCAATAACATACCGCTTCTTTAACCCCAGGCGCATCGTATCCTTGATCAAAATATGGCAAAGCATCTACTAAAACTTCTCCTGCCATTCTTCTTCTTGTCCCGTCTTGTTATAAGCATATCCCGTTTCTCGAAACTAGCCTACGGTTCGAATATGTTATAATTTAACAAAACCAACCCAGATTACCCAGATTACCCCGATTACATATCCGACCCAGATAACGCAGCTTACTGGGCCGATGCTGGGCCGATACCGTACCGATACTGAACCGTGCTGATACTTTCAGTAACGGCCCGGTATCAGCCCCGCATCGGCCTGGTAAGCTGCATTATCAGGGGACACGGCCGAAAATATAATCAAATACGGTATCATGTGGTACAAATACATATCATGCGGTACAAATTCTATTCAATTACTTCTGCTTCAAGCCATTTGTATCTCGCGGGATCTCCTTCGATACGAGATCCAGAAAAGTATCTCGTATGTTTTGATCAGCCATTGGCGTAGTGATTTCCACCAGAATATGGTGGTAGAGAGAATTGATACGTAATAAGATACGAGCACTAGCCTCTTCGTGCCAGAAAATATTACTTCACCTAAAACGAAATTATATATAGTCTGTTGTAGCCTGCATGACAAGTAGTTAACAGAAAAATGGTCCTGCTGAATTCGTCATAAAATACAAATCTGTCGAACACAAAATGAGGTGAGAAATTTGCTGACATTGCATATATGGTGATATCACATGAACCGCTGGATGGATCGAGTCGATTTTAATGTCTGTTTAGAGGTTAAGATGATACCAAAATCTACACTACAGTGTTGCTCTTACAGTCCACTATGGTGATAGACTGGGTCCCACTCTGTCTGGTCTCCAAAGTGGAGTCTGTGTAGCAGTCTAGTCATAGTGATGACATAATAAGATGTCCAGTCATTACATTAGAGGTGTATTCTTGAAGAAGCCACACCTCTATTTTTAGATTGGCTTCAAGCGAGAGTAAAGGTGCGTGCATGCGTAGATATGCAAAGCAACCACGTGATACTTCTTATCAGAATACCTCTACCTAATTGTATTGATTTATACATCCCTCCTGTGATAGGAGACCCATCCATGCTGCCAGCTATTACACTCTGTGATGTCCGATCTGCACACCAGCGCGCCACATGCCATATTAGTCGATTTACATGCTCTGCATTTGCATCATGGACCCACACTGATGGCAGACCTGATAACTGATGTACAATTATGAATTTATTTAGAGAGTAGTCAGCATATTTTACACTATTTACACTATCTGAGAATGTATTCACCACTGACTGCCAAATTAACGGTTGCCACAGCTGCTGAATGGGTTCTTTTAAGTCCCCCATGGCACAGACACCACACACGAATGTACTTCCATGAATACGTCCTATATGCATGCTCATGCTTACAGTGCTGGAAGACAAATGCCTACTTACACATGCAGGTAGGTTGGTTTTGTTTGAGAAATCATGGCTTGTATAAACAATAGACTTATCGAATATGGCGCCAAATAGTTACAATGATTGCAACTGCAAAACAATGCAGATCTTGCTCGGACATGAATAATTGGATATCCGATAACTCTATGCAGTAGAATGCACACAAATAGACCAACATTTTCTAGATTAAAGTACAGAACTAACCAAAGTCCTGTAGTTTGCAATTTTATACTACTGCTGATCCTGTGTCCATTGACATTAACTTCCCGTCAGATCAATATTTCATACTTTGTCAATATGGCTACCCAAGTACATGGAATTCGTCCTCCATCAACATTTAATCTCGATTCGAAGGTGTCTGAGAATTGGAAACTTTTCAAACAGAAATGGAAACACTATTCCATAATTACACAACTCGATAACCAAATCACCTTACTTCTAGTCTTCTACACACACTCGGTGATGACAGTCTTACAGTATTTAATGGTTTTCACCTTCAAACACCAGAATCTGATAGACCTGTACAAGAAATCATAGACCGTTTTGACCAATTCTCAGTAGGTGAGATCAATGAAACCTACGAATGCTTTGTTTTTAATCACTGTGTCCAGAAAGACAGAGAGAACTTCGAAACCTTTCTAGCTGCAATCTGATGGCCGTAAAACATGCAACTACTGTGCCAATTGTGTTAACTCTATTCTTACAGAATCGTTCCCGGCGTACAGGATTCTGCTACTCAGACTGCTCTATTGAAAGAACGTGATCTGACTCTCCACAGATGCATCGACATATGCAAACTGTTGATAAACTGGTGGTGTTGTGAGCATTTGCTTGGTCGCCCCCCTTGTTCGGTGACTTTGGTAGTGCTAGTGTCCATACCATCAGTGTGCTGTTAGTACCCTGTAAATCATCTCAGGGACCATGATACACTCATCTTTAAGTTACTGCGAGACTTACTCTGGTCAATCACTATGACGTCACAATAGACGACGACGTCACAATGACAAATTGAAGAATTCATGATCCTCTTGATAAAATAAATCTGAACTAATCTAACGCCTAACTAAATCTGACTTCTCTTGCAGTTCGGGAAGTGGTCTTCCTTTCTCTAACAAATAACACTTTAACACGTTTGAACAGCATAATTTGTCCGCCCAGAGTGATTGTAATTACCAGCCTTTCGTTTGCAAAATAATTCTCTACAAAATATTCAAACAGTCATCCTGACATTCAGTCTACATGTTTGTACTCGTTATAGGTCATTATCAAAACAGTCATCGGGTTTTCCCCCAGCGATGTAATAATACTACACACTATTGATGCTCATACATGCCTCGCATTCGACCTGTTAATAACGGCTTATATTTCCTTGTACCTTGGAATCCCCAAATGACGTAATGTGATGATACTGTAATAAATATTCACCATTGAGAAATTAACACTTTGATTTCAAACGCACAGTGTTGAAGCTCATATGCCAATATTTGCCAAGACTAAATATTATACAATATCGTACTCAATGGATCTAAGGGTAACTAATCCTAGAATCCGATATTCACAAAATGACGTCATGGTCATCACCATCGCTACCATTGTCCCTCCCTCCACCATTTATTCAAACTACTTAGAGCACACAAATTTGTTGCTCTCACAATGCCAGTATCCAGTGCACCCAAGTTTTAAATGCAAATGCAAATTCTTTTTATTCGCTGAAGTAGGAGTTTTTCTAGTACCTTGATGATCATTGGAAGAGGGGTGATACCTCTATACTTATTTGGGTCTGTAGCATTTTGGTGATACTAGGCCAGTCTTAATGAGGCCTGGGACATGACAGAGTATTGTCATGCCATTTACTAACTGATGTAAGAATTTGCATACCGGCTCTTCACCATATATTAAGTGCTCGGCACATAATAAATTGACATCTGGTGCTTTCTTCTTATTTAAGGCAATGATTGCCTGCTCTGTTTCAGCCATAGTGAACTGTGCTAGCTTTTCATCCTAAGCCAGACACATATATTTCCTATTATCAGTTCTTTAGCTCGATCTGCTGTCTTACTACTGGGTCAAAGTTATCATCCTCCATAGGTTCAGCCAAAGCAGTAAGCTGAACTTTCCAGCCTTGTACTACATCTTCATCTGTATATTTCTTACCATCTATCGCCAGTGTGTTGGTTACGTGATTTGTATTAGACCTCTGTCAACGTATTAACCTATGGAAAGTGATACGGTCATCTTTATGAGCTGACATAACTTCACTGTATAGGTGATCCCGCTCTCTTGCTGCTAGCCTCCTTAGGGCTAGACGTACCAATTTAGTAGCATACCACAAGTAACCATAAGTTGGTACTGGATGCAGGATTTCTCCTATATGTCCAGATCTTCATACTCTTCATCGGTGTAAACAATTACTTGCATGGTGTGCCTCGAAGTATCGATTTGACATTATAGTTGTAGAGGATGTCTTGGCATTCTCAGTGCTTGTCTAGCCACTTCTCGAAAGTTTTCACAGTTGGTGTGTTGATGATATCCTCTGATTGCAAAGCTTTGCTGCCGCAGTCTCATCTTCGCTCTTTTCTTAAACACCTTTAGGCTGTGCCCTCTTGTTGTCGTGTCTCTCAGTGGGATATCTGGGCTTACTTCAGGGTCATATTCATCGTGGAGAATCTTGTACATCTCTATCATGCCACCTCGCAATCTCCAATAGGCCAGTGTTGGTAACTTCAGAGTCCTCAGGTGGTCATCATACTATAAATCTTTCAGCCCTGGAAACAGTTTTGTTGCCCTTCTTTTCACATTTTCTATCATGGTTACATCTTTTTTTCCAAAACGGATGACATTGCATCTTCTAGATGGTGGTCTTACTAATGCCTTATAAAACCATTTGAAGGTTTCATTAATATATGTACGTGCCCTGGTTAGGAACACAAACAATAAGAAGAATAAATATGGAACCTAACATCTAGGTCACGTCTATGTCAGTAGCACGGAGTCATGTCTTTCACATGGTGTCAGGAGTGGGATCTTAAAATGGATATGTTAAACCCTCCTAGCGAGTTAAACTTTGTTGGTAATGCACCAGAAATATATAGAAACTGGTTACAGCGTTTTGAGCTGTTCGTGACAGCAAGTAATTACACCGACAAAGATGGCACAACACTATGTGTGTTATTTCTCCACCGCGCTGGTGACGAAGCCGTCCGTATTTACAATACAATGGCATTCACAGCAGAAGAACGAAATAAACTGCAAGCATTAAAAGATAAATTTAATTTATTTTGTGCACCAAAGAAGAACCTAACGTATGTACAACATCAATTTTTTTAGGAGAAATCAACAAAATGGTGAACCAATTGATAAGTATGTCACAGACTTGAAAATAAAAGTCAGAGATTATGATTTTGATATGTTATATGACGTGATTTATATTTTTCTCGACAACATTTTATGTCAAATTTTGATGAAATAAACGATGTTTATTCAACTATACGCAATATTTAGGTGGTCCCAATTAATAATTTCACTCCCGCGATGATGGATATAAGGTATACATTAAGCAAAGACGTAAGATGGTAAGAATTTGTTGCATGAAATTGCATTATACTTTCGTGCAAAGTTTTATTTCAACTTTTTTCTAGAAATTCCAAGTCCCAGTTCTCGTGACTTGTTATGTTACTTACCCCGGTTTATACTTTTGGGAATTTGAACCTACGATTTAATCGAAAATCATGATTTTTTTTACAAAATCGATTACGATATTTCAAAGCAAAAATCACGCAAGCCTATTCCGCAAATACAGTTTTATGGTCTGAGATACCTGGCATGGCATCTACGTGAAAGGCCTTGTTTGGACAATTTGTCAGTAGCAAGACAAGTGTGTTGTTGATGCGTGTTGATTCTTCGACCAGCTGGGTTAGGTCATGGTTGTCTATGAACTCTGTAAAGATGTTATGCAGGTAAACGTATCTGGTGTCTGGCTTGAGTGGTTTGGTACACCAGTCCCAGCAAGTTAAATTAAAATCTCCACCTATAATGGTGTTAGAGTCTTTAATTGCACATACCCTGTGGAGTTAGTTATCAAGATTGATGAGGCTCTCTTCATCTGAGACTTTATTGCGGTAGTATGAGCCAATATAGAGTGTGTTTTTACCAAGAAGCCTTACTTTGGCCCATACTATTTCACAATTGCTGTCAAGTTCAGGGACCTCCTCACTGTTCAATTCTGACGGTATTGCTAACAGGACGGCACTTCCACCCAATATAAGTCTGTCTTTTCTGTAGGCAGTAAAGCCCAACGGAAAGATGTCTGCAGGGTTTATATAAGGAATAATCAACGTTTCTGTACCAATGACAATGTCTGGTTTGGTACTATATAGGAGGTTAGAAAGTCTACACTGCTTCATCTTAATTGACTGGAAGTTCACGATCAGGATACGGAGAGGAACATTTGGCTTTGTTGACTGAGATTTAGTTGGAGTTGAGGTGTGTGTAGGTTTGATATGATGTCTTGCAGGATCTGGACTACTGAAAGATATGTCAGGGATTGATTGACTAGACATGAATGGATACTGTTCAGTGCAGAATAATTCATGAACTGTTGAACTATATTTCCGAAAAAGTTGGTCCAGATTAGGATGATTCATAATAAGGAAAAATTAGTTACATCTCCGGGATGTAGAAATTGTTTGAGTGTAGCTTTCGTGACCATCTCGGTCACTTCTTCAGCACTAACTGACGGTCGCTGGCAACGTCACTCTGGTCAGTTCTTGTGGAGTCATGTGACGGCATGGACTGGTAGACTGCTGGTATATGGTAGCC
The DNA here is from genome assembly GCA_034401795.1 of Chaetoderma sp. LZ-2023a. Taxonomy (NCBI): domain Eukaryota; kingdom Metazoa; phylum Mollusca; class Caudofoveata; order Chaetodermatida; family Chaetodermatidae; genus Chaetoderma; species Chaetoderma sp. LZ-2023a. Next base: position 19,984,242 of record CM067362.1, on the reverse strand, counting down.
CTCGTCTCTGTTCATGGTTGGTTGATGCTTGTAGATTTCTATGGCCTCTTTAACCTTCCGTTTGGTCACGAAAGCTACACTCAAACAATTTCTACATCCCGGAGAGGTAACTAATTTTTCCTTATTATGTTGAACTATAGTTTGGATTGTTGCATCTGGCACAGCGCCAACTTATAGCTGCTTTGGAATCACTGAGCCTGTCATATGTTGTGCTGTTAATGCTTTGCCATCTGGCGTGATACCACTGGTCACACATTTCACAAATAACACCACTCAACAGTGATGTCACAGGTTGCACATTTGTATGAACGATGATCGGAATGACATTGGCTAGTAGGAACGGGTCCTGGGTTTGGGTGGATGTCCTTCGACTGAAACAGTAAGATTAGCGTGAGATATATGTAAAGCATGTATTTCTTATTATGGTGGTTATGCGATTCCATAGCAACCGCTCTTTTTACATGAGTACTGAGGAGTAACTTGATGTAAAGCATTGAGATGTCCGTATGTACTAATGAGCTTGACAACCTCACATCCGGATGGCGTTTTTTTTAGGTTTCTGGTCCAGGATCAAACAGTAGTAAAGTGAGATAAAATAGACTTGTGCAGTTGCAGAATTGAGTTTCGAAAACTGGAATTTAACACAATTTTAACAGTTGATTTTCACAATAGGCTGAGGCCTGCAAATGCTAGGTTTGCATTTCAGACTGTCATTTTCACAGGTGCGATTTAACTGACCATAGATTTGAGTCCAGATTTTGTTGATCTTGTGTTCGATTATGATTATAACGGATGATAGAGGCCGACATTTGATTTAGATACCCGGATGTTGTGTCCAACGTTCATGTGGAAACTAAGGTTTCATGAAAAGAACCTTTGGTCGCATGGACAAGACCACCTTTCTTCTTCTATACAAGACACTAGTGAGGCCCATTGTAGAATATTGTAACTCGGTCTGGTCACCACACCTCGTGAGACAGTCAAGAACTATAGAAGCAGTACAGCGCCGAGCTACCCGACTAATCCCTAAGATGAAAGGTCTGCAGTACGAGGACAGACTACGAGAACTAAGGTTATTTTCTCTTAAATACCCGAGAACTCGTGGGGACTTAATCGAAGTATACAAACTGAAGAATAACATGTACAACCGAGACCAATCCATTTTCTTTAGAGACCCTAGCTCCAACATAACACGGGGACACAATTACAGAATAAGAGTAGACCACTGTAGCAAGAACATACGGAAATTCTTCTTCACCAAAAGAATCGCGCCACAGTGGAATGCACTACCAGAACATGTGGTTGAAGCAATACACATCTCCGATTTCAAATCAAAACTAGACACACATCTGTGCGTAATTAAGTACAACTGTGATTAACCTAAGACACATGTATCACAAACATTTACAAGATAGGGTTGCATTGGCTCTAGGTGTGGAATCTGCGCCAGACTGCCATATGTACAAATTATATAATATTGAATTTAAATAAGGAATATAGCAATTTAATAATATTAGTAGATAGGACTCGTACATATTAATCGTTGGTTTGATGTTTGTCATTGGATTTAGTGTGGCATCCGCGCCGTTCCATGACATTTTACAGGCATGCATATGTGTTGTTACACATCTAGCACATTATGTAACATGTAGGTATTGTAAGACGATAACCCTGCGTGAGAATACCACATATGCAAAGATGTACAAAAGCACTCACTGTTAACCCTTGCCACCCTGGTGTCAAAGCTATCAATTTTAAAACTAAATTAAAAGATGAACCGGTGTTCACTCTTCAGCAAACTAGGGGGGGGGGGGGGGGAGATGGTGCTGTCACAGACAGTAACATCTTAAACCGGGGTTGTTGAAGAATGTACACCGGTACTTTGCTATTCTTTGCTATTCCCACAGTATAAGTTGGATTACGGACACCAGAGTGGTAGGGGTTAACTGTCATTGTATAAAAATAACATGTACAGTACATGTTGGTCAATGGACTTGGTGTGGTATCCTCGCCGTCCCATGCATTAATTAATATAGGGTCAAATCCCAATCCCAGATGCATTGTAATAGTGTTGACATGGTGTGGTAACCGCGCCAGTCCATATGTGTGCGGCTTCGGTTTCGAGTGCTTGTCCCACCGACAGTCATGCTCCCATTGGTCTATTTGTTGATATGTGTATATGATTATATGTGTATATATATGTATGTGTGTATATATGTACACAAGTGTTTAATGTTGATCAGTGGACTTGGTGTGGCATCCGCGCCGTCCCATGCTTTAATTATATTAGGAGTTAATCCCAGTCTGTATTGCATTGTAATAGTGTTGACATGGTGTGGTAACCGCGCCAGTCAATATATATGTTTATGTGTACGTATGTGATTATGTATGCATGTATATGTATAGGTGTTTGTATGTATGAATATATCTATATGTGTTGTATATGTGTACATGTATGTGTTATGTTTATATGTATGTATATGTATGTAGGTATATACATGCATGTATGTATATGTATATATAAGTATAGATGTGGGTATGTATGTATGTACACATGTGTGTATATATGTGTATATGGGTATGGATGTCTCCACATATTGTACATAGTAGCTAAATGAAGTGTAAATTAAATGACTGTTTGTGGAATCCGAGCCAGTGGATTTTGTACAAATTGTAAATTACATAGACATGAACATATAATTACCGATGATACCACTCCTCTATTTAAGCAATTGCAGTAATTTATAACTTAATACTGCCGGGACAATAAAAAGCCAACCGGCTTATGTCCTGAGATGATGATGAAGGTTGCTAGTCATTGCTACGGTACACAATCACGGAAACTCAGAACATAAGATAAGATAAGATAAGATTGATTTGCAGAACGCAGGCTAAAAAGCCTCTATGTTCCGTTTTGTGTTAGGCTGCTATAGAGTTAGGCTGCTATGATAGTTAAATCTTAGTTCTTGGTTTGCCCAGTATGTGTCTAATCTATTCTTGAAGATGTTTAAATTTTTCGATGTTACAATGTGATCAGATAGTGAATTCCAGGCATCGATTATTCTATTGGTAAAGTAATGTTTTCTGAAATCATGTGAAAAGCGATGTTTCTTTAGTTTATATGTGTGTCCTCTTGCTATTGAATTGTTTAATGTGAAAAGATGTTTTGTTAGATGTGTGTCGTAATAACCATGTATGATTTTATATAATTCAATCATATCTCCCCGGTGTCGTCTGTATTTTAGAGTTGGAAGATTTAGTCTCTTTAGCCTGTCAGGGTAGCTCAGTCCCTTCAATGACGGAATCTGTCTGGTTGCCCTCCTTTGAACATTTTCGATAGTATTGATATCTTTTTCTTTGTATGGGCACCAGACACTGTTAGCATATTCAAGGTGAGGGCGTACTAATGCTTTGTACAGCAAGGTGAAATTGTCATTATTTAGGTATGTGTAGGTTCTGCAAATTATTCCCATTATCCTGTTGGCTTTATTTACCTGTTCCTGTATATGTTTTCGAAAGTTAAGTTGTCTGTCTATAAATATGCCTAGATCTTTTTCAAACTCAACAGATTCAAGTGGTATTGGGAGACCATCCTCTCCGTGTAGGTGATAGGATCTGTTTTCATCATTTTGTTTGCTTTTTGTTTCCAGAACTCTACATTTGTTTGGATGGAATTTTAGTAGCCATGTAGAAGCCCAGTCGGTCATGGAGACAAGATCATCCTGTATTATTTTACTGTCTGTTTTGTCATGGATTTCTTTATAAATCTTTGTGTCATCTGCAAATAAGTAGATTTCAGAACTGACATTATCCGGTAGGTCATTTATATATATAACAAACAGGATAGGGCCTATCACACTACCCTGTGGTACCCCACTGGATATATCTTGCCATGCAGAAAATTTGTTATTAATCCGGACTCTCTGTTTACGATTTTTTAAGAATTCCCTTATCCATTGGCACATTGTATCACTAAATCCATATGCCTTCAATTTGATCACGAGTCGTTCATGTGGGACCCTATCGAATGCCTTCATTAGGTCCATAAATACTACGTTTATTTCACTATTGTTGTCCAATATTTTTGTCCAGTGGTCTAAAACATTTAATAATTGCAGTGTTGTTGACCTCCCGGAAATAAAACCAAATTGTTTATTAGTGAGTAGATCATTTGACGTTATGTGCTTTAATATCTTATACCGAATGAGCTTTTCCATGAGTTTGCAAACTACACTTGTAAGGCTTATTGGTCTGTAGTTGCCTGGGTCCTTTTTATCCCCCTTTTTAAAAATTGGTGTAACGTTTGCAAGTTTCCAATGGGTAGGTACACATCCTGAGACAAATGATTTGTTGAATATGATGTTAAGTGGTTTATGTAGTACTTCTCTTAATTCATATATGAGGCGAGGATGTACCTCATCAGGTCCAGGTGATTTAGAAATGTTTATTGATTCCATAATTTTAAGTGTTTCGCTGAGGCTGAAGGTAGTGTCACTAGAGAGAGTTGTGTAGTTTCGCCTAGTAAGGTGTGGAAGCGTATTAGTATCTTCATCAATGAAAACAGTAGTATAGAAATTTGCTAATACATCCGCCTTGTCAATATCATTTTGCACTTTCAGGACTGTACCATTTGCTTCAACCTCAAGTTCAGGCATTCTGGAGGTGAGTTTTCTTGTACGGTTGACATTATACCAAAACTTTTTAGGATTCTTTTTTACACTTCTGGCTATTTCCTTTTCTTTTTCTCGTTTAGCATTCCTTGTGAGTGTCTTAAGTTTGTTTCGCTGGTGTGTATATTTAAGCCTGTCTTCGTCTGTTCTGGTTTTCATGTAGTTTGTCCAACCTCTATTTTTAGCTTTTATTAGTTTAAGAATTTCTGATGTGATAGCTGCTTTCTTTCCCTTGTTGCGTGGCTTGTATCTGGGAATATGCGCTATTTCTGCTAACTTTAGTTTGTTAGAAAAAGTGGAATACATGTCTTCAACATCTTTACCTTCTAATATTTTATCCCAGTCGAGATTTAGTTCATGTTTCATTGCCCCATAGTTCCCTTTGTCGTAGTTTAATTTTTCTATTTCAGTTGTCACTGTCTCATTTGCACATTGGAGATTACATGTGATCACAACGTGGTCACTGCTTCCCAGAGGGCTATCGTATGCAATATCTGACACAATATTTTCATCGTTGCAGAGAATTAGATCCAGTGTATGTGGGGTGTCAGTGCCTCTAACTCTAGTGGGGTTATCGATTTTTTGAAAAAGGAAACAATCTCTTATACATTCTAGGAATCCTTCAGTACTATCTGATCCTGTCCAGGAGTCCCATTGGATGTTTGGAAAATTGAAATCTCCACAAATGAAAATGTGTGTGTATTGCTTTGTGTTATTTGTTACTTGGCGCAGGAGGTTGTTCATTAGGTTTATATTGTTCTCGTCACCAGTGGGGCTTCTGTATATAACACCAACTATTAAAGTTTCATTATTTTTTAGGCGTATTTTAATAAAACAATGTTCCTTAAAATTACTTTGCACATTGATTTCATCCGAATGTAGTTCCTGTTTCACAAGTGTCATAACACCTCTTCCGGTTTGTTCACAGAAGTTGTTTGGGAAAGTATCGTATCCTGCGATGGACATTTCTTCTTTAGTAGGGAGAAATCGGAAATTTTTAGGAAATATCTCTGTTATCATTATAATGTCTGGTGTTTTTTTCATGACCAAAAGCCTTGCTTTGAATTCAGGTAATTTATTAGAGAGACTATCTGCATTGGTGTACATGCATTTCAAGTGTAGCTTAGATCTCTCATGTTCTGATAGCTGAGATTGTGTGGATTTACAATATGTTCTAGGTTCTGCTTGTTTCCTTAGAGTTTTCAATTTCTTACTTTGTAATACCTGTGTGCTTTCTTTTCTGTTTGATGGCGAGATAGCTGTTGATATTGTATCATGTATATATTTGTTAGTATCCATTGCTTGTGGGACTGTACATTCATCAACCAAATTGTGGTATCTGTTATATAGATGTATAGGCTTTGTTATTTCTGCATTTGGTAAATATTTATACAGTATATTGCCTTTTTTTCTTATGCATTTATTCCTAAAAAAAGGATGAGAGAGATTGCATTTCTACAGGTAGTGTTGGCTTGAAGGGAATCGATACGCGAGTTCAGATAGTTCATTATGTTTACTGATAACAGTCTAACTCCATGATAATTTGGGTGAATAAAGTCTCGAAAAAGCTCTTCATTCGCTTCCCCATTAGAATATGTAAACAGTTCTGTGTTGTTCACTAGGGTTGCTTTGTGCCATTCTGCTAGAGAGCTGAGCATTTCATTAAACTCATAAACTAGGTTGTTTTCATGTGTGTTTTGGGGGCGTGGCAGCAGGGATGATACATACACTTGAGTGTTTGGAGCTAGTGATTTGGCTCTTTCAATGAGTGCATCATATTCATTGATCATGCTGTCTGCTTTACGCTTACCAATGTCATTACTTCCAACATGTATGATGACAATATCGTATGTATTGGGTGAGAGAAACAGTTCAAGTTTTTCTGCAATTTCACTGATTCTGGCCCCACCGTAGGATCTGACTGTGATGTCATACTCTTCTGTTGACATAAACCTACCACTAAGTTTCCTGAGTGTCGAGCTTCCAATGATTAGAACTTTCCTGGTTGTTGCAGTTTGGGTGTTGGATTGCAGGGATGGTTGTCTATTATGATTTTGGTACTCTACATTGCTATAACTGCTCTGAAAGACAGGTTTGTTATAAACTCGGCCACCCTTGTTTGCATTACTCTGGCTATTAAGCACAACCTGTCTATAGCTTCTGCTACCTGGTTTAGTATATTTGTCATCTGTATTATTTATGTAGTGATGTTGAGGAATCGGCGTGTGCCTGTTCGGTCCTGAATTACTGTGTGAAATACTGTTGAATGTTTGTCTATTTTGGAAAGTGTTGTCCCTGTGTCCATGCAGATGATTGGTATGCGGTGGTGCACTTTGGGCTTGAATATTACCTATAGGTTCATAGTTTGTGTGAAATGAACATTGGTTTTCTTGAATGGATGGCAATGTTAAGTCTAATTGGTGACAGTTGTTTACCAATGCTAGACTGGTTTGGACCAGTTTATCTTGTGTTGTCCTGATATTATCATTGACACTTGAATGGTTAGGTTTGACTTGGGGTGCACATGCCATCGCTGAGGGTCGGTTGATGTTTATGTCAATGACATTAGTACCTAATCTCTGTCTAGAATTTACAGAATATTGTGATGACATATCATTCGGTGCGTGCAATGTTTGGAATTCTTTTCTGAGCTGTCTAAGGTCTTCCTTGAGCATTTTCATTTCATTAATGACAGCACCTAAAGTCTCAGTTTTGTGTTTTATTCCATCAATCTCATCATCCTTATTAACAGCACCTGCATCTGTGAGTCTACTCTGTTGTTGTAGCTCATCAGAATTAGTAGTTGTCAATTTGTGGCTCCTATTGCTTGTTGCAATATCACTTATTTGAGCTTGGGTCCACTCTAAAACATGGAGCCTGTACGATGTGTTAGAATTGTTAGATGTGTAGGAACTTGTTTGCGGTTTCTAGTTAATGTTCTGTAATCATATTATTAGCACAGGAGATGATTGAATCGTTGAGTATGCACAGGTTTTCTAGAAGATTTTTGAATTTATTCTAGCTGGACAGAAAAGATATCCGTCTTGGCGCATGCGCACACACACTTGTTGATGATGCTGTTGCCGCTCTACAATACAGGTTTATAATCTCGCATGAACCGTCTTTAAAATTTTGTAAACACGTGCACGTGTAACACGTGTAGCGTACATTTGCATGCGGAGAGCACGCAGATCTAGAATTTACGGTATATTCGCAATATGTATGGTAGATGTATAGATATCTTGTGGATATCGTAACTATTCTGTGTACCTAATTAACTGTAGTTAATTACGTAACCTGTTTTATTTAATACAACCAGTTTTCGTTAACAATATATCGTCCAGTAAGCATCGAGGGAAACTTCACCGATATAGAGATGTCTCTGGATAATGAGAATGTCTTCCAAGTTTATCGAAGTACTACAGTAACTACTCCCAGATGATTATGTGAGATATGGGAAAATCGGGAGCATCAGCCACATGCATTTGAAGTGGGCTGTTGATCTCTGCCTTTGGGTGTCGCCCAGCAGAGCTCTAAATGGTCTCAGGTGATTTCGGCAGCCGTGTAATTTCGGCAGCCGCAAATATCAATTCGTTTTCGGCAGCCTACCGAGACGCAAATATGGTGCATAAAAACATTACATTTTTGGCAGCCTCTCAGTCTCACAGTCACACTCACATTATTACATTTTCCGCAGCATGTTTAACATCGTTATATTGCTGTAAAATATTGTAATGTTATGAATGTTATTAAAATTGTTTTACCTTACCAGCGATCTGTATAAGTCTGTCTATGTCTAATAATATTTCCTTTTAGTTTAATGCCATGATTAAGTAACCATAGATCTGAAATTCATAGACCTCATTTTATTTGATGTTTGAAATGTTGAGTATTTTTAAATAAAATTTTCAATTTCCAGTGGAATCAGTTTCAAAATATAGAACAGTTTTCCTGCATAGCTGTCATAAATTTGAGACACGAATGTTAATATGTTTAATAGGTTTCGGCTAGTTCGTTTCATCTAATATATATACATATTTATTTATTTGTATATAATATGTATACATATTGATTACTCACGACTCTCACCACGAGAAGGTCAGCCAAATTGAGAGCCAGGTTAGTATGAACAAGTGCATGAACGTGCAAAGATAATTTAGTGAACCATTTGAAAACACATTATTATTATTATTATTATTATTATTATATAGTTAGGCTACCACGTTATCATTATCTCTGAAATTAAAAATATTATAATACGATAAGTGATTCAATATCTTTACTTGATTATTATTATTATTATTATTATAATATAGTTAGGCTACCACGTTATCATTATCTCTGAAATTAAAAATATTATAATACAATAAATGATTCAATATCTTTACTTTATTATTATTATTATTATTATTATTATTATTATAACTGACTAGCATATTTTAGAGACCATATTTTACCACTGAAAAAAAAAATGATAAGAATATATTATAAGTGCCATTAATGCTAAAAGTTAGTAATTATATTATTCCTTTAACATTGAAGCCACCACAGTGGTTTTGTTAAACGTGAATTAGACCAAGACTATTTTTGAAAATTTATCACTGAAATGACTGGCTCAATAGCAGGGTCAGTAATTCTCATGATATATTTTCAAAAATAACCTCGGACTGCACTTGGACATTTTCTTTGAGAAAGTTAATGGGTGAAATAATGTTACATTAAGGCCGTGTTCTCACAATACTGAGGGCGCATGCTAATGTTAGTGTTAGTCATCAAACAGGTAGTATTAGAATTGTGAATTGTGATTAGTGCTAACGTTAGTCATAAAAGAGTAAAATATCGATGCCTATAATCGAGTGAATTTGAGATGGGCTCTGAAAAGGGCCTTTCCTGTAGCGGAATCTTCACCTAAAACCACTCGATTAGAACCATCACAACCCGTCTTATGCCACCACAGCCTCCACGTCATTCCCATCTCCGTCTCGCCTTGGGCAAATCAGATGGCTCCCTTGCACTAGCACGTCATGAATCGATAGCCTACTCTCTGAGTAGGCTGTCCAGAGATCTACCAGCTTCTCATTCACCACCACGGCTCCATGGCGCTGATGTCGTGACAGGTCCTGACGCAACACCAACGTCATCTGCATCGTGATCAGCTTCGCCTCCTTGTGCAGCAAGCTACACAGCAGATAGAATGGAAGTTGACCTGTTGAAATACAATAGATAAAAGCGATCGACCACAATTCCATAACATGATAATCATTATTAAAGAAATATTATATAACAATATCAATTTAAATAGTATCTTTATTATTGTTACCTTTCTTGGCCCGATGATTTAGGCGATAGTGCCAACCCTCCATGTCATTGTTGGTCCTGACGTGTTGGTTGAAAACCACCCAATCAACGGGAGAAAAGATCGCCCCATCTATCCACTGTGTCCTCATATAGTCAGCCAGCTGCAACAAGGCGACACAATCTGGACCAATGCCTTCTATGAGCATGTTGAACATCTCCCTTATATGTGGATGAGGCAGAAGCGGCAATGACATAAGACGACGACATATCTGAATAATAAAAACGTAACATTAATATTAAACAATGTTACCTCAGGCAACAACAACCACAACAAAACAACATTAATAATAATAATAATTACCTCATTAGTCCCTTCATCATCGACATATATGCGCTGCAATCCCAGCTCCTGCACCTTACGCCAGATCGACTGAAACATAAATGCCAAAGTAATTTATTAATGTATATTGTATGTGCCTAAACTAATTATCGACAATGACAATAATACCATATCACCATAATTCTTTATATGCTTGCATATAAATGTAGGCCCCTACACACCTGCGTAAAATGAAACACGCACCCTTGGATGCTGATGTGGGGCGGGAAGACTCCTCTCAGGCTCTGCCAAATTGCTGCCTCATAATCAGCCACGCATCTTAATAATGCGATTTCTGCCGGCAGCAAGTCAAGCAGAGCCCGGAACACAGCGCTGTAATCAACCGCCCTTCTCCCCGACATCATCACGAACACCAGTGGCACCTGTTTAATCGGTGCACCTGATCTGACGAATGAATGGATGCTAAAAAGTTAATCACCCAATTAAATTCAGGTCTATTGCTAATAAAATAATGTATGGTCGAGTTGCTTAAATTCGTGAGTACTGAAATTCGTGAATTTGTTTTTATCGCTCTCGTTCTATGATGTAACGTTGCATGGAACGCATCTACACAGTAGCCACGCTTTGATTGACAGTTCTGAAGCCTTTGACAAAGTTTTGAGCAAAATACATTCAAAACAAGAAACTTCATACAATTACTGATGGTAGTGATAAAAATTGCAAGCTTCCTTAATGCACTTTCTTAGATTCTTACTTGCGCTTATTTAGCCTGATTGACGGGAGCGCGTCTAAATTTTATTGGAGAGACTAGAGGAAGGGGTGGGTGCTTATTAATCATTTACCAGTGTCAAAATTAACATAAAGTGCACACATGGTTTTTTTACGATAGAAATTTTTGTTATTCTTTCCTTGATGCCTGCTGAACATGTTTTAAAGACCCTAGCGTTAGCTCATTTCTCCAGCTCATTAATATTTGTGAATTTCATGTGACGTCACTACCTAACGAAAGCGGCATCCATTTGGGTTTTTTTCATCTCTTTATGAACTGCCACAACCCACACATAATCCATGCATAAATCACACACAGCTTACACACGATTCACATACAAATCACACAATATGTTCACACACTTCATTTACATACAATACAACCCGTCACACGATTTTATAAGCAAATGTACGCTAGCACACCACCAGCAACTACACCTTAGAATGTACGCAGCAGTACTAACGGACGTACGCACAATATATAACAGCCCTCAAAATTTCAAATATTTGCGAGACCCATTTTTGGGTCCCGTGTTTTCAGGTCTGCCTAACCAATTATTCGGTTGCGCAAAATCAGTTTGCATAACCAATTGGTTGCGCAAATTGGTTACGCCATTTTTTATCCAAACCTGCTTTATCTGAACATATTTCATCTGTATATTAAGTTAATAATGAATTTAAAGTGCATGTTGCTGAATTATCATTAGCATATTGATTACAGCATGGACTTATCCACCAATTACCTAATTTACAGATAAAATATGTTTAGTTACTCAACTATTGACCTCATAATCAATTACATCACATATAGTTTGATGTCACCAGTCACTGTTATAATTGACAGACAATACTGACTCATAGTAGTCTGTCAGTAAATATTAATTGTATGTCTTTGCAATTTAATAAACATTCTGTTGATTGTTTTGAGGGGAAGTTTGTTTCAAAGTATTCACCAAGTTAGCTGTATAGTTACCATGAAATTGAGATTCTGGGACAAAGCTTGGAGCATAGCTTAGCTAGAGATGGGTGGGGAACAACTAAAAGTGGATTCATCCAGTGTGATATAAGTACTGTAATATTTCCCAAGTAAATTTGTCAAAAAGCAGATTGAGTTTTTGTTTTGTGTCCATTCATTCGTTCCATTTCCAGACCAAGAAAAATATTTTGGAAAATTTACCCCAGAAATTACAAGCTCGATAATCGAGCCAGTCATTCAGTGTTAAGTCTCCAAAACAATACTCCTTTGGTCTGCAAATGTACATTTTCTCTGCCAAAATATCAGTATTTGTATGACAACACTCATTGGTAACATCTTTCCAGCTTGCAACAATTTCAGGGTTCATACACCTTGGGCACAATAAAATTCCATACTTTTTCCAAACATATTTGAAAATTCCAGACCCACTATAATAATTAGTGACTAATGACCCAATATTTATAAATATCTTAACACCCTCCTCCCACCCCACCCACAAACCCCACTACAAAAACAAGAATTGAATATCTTACATTGTTGTGGCTTACCTAGTTGAGCAACCCTCTCCAACCCACCCACCACCACCTTGAAATGGCTTCGTCATATTATTTTCAAAATATTTAAAAGAATGCTTTAATTTGTAAAGAATTCCACCTGTGTCAAAGAACTACCGTCTTAATTGCCCCAAAAACAACAGCGGTTGAAATGTTTATAAAATTGTACCTGTGACGGGTAGATTTTTTTGTAACTTACCAAATATTTGTACTTGTACAAGCAGCGTACATTTCTAATATAAAACAATAACCCGCAAGTCCGCCACAATAAAAAGCATAACCAGCTCTAAGGCATTTAGTAGATAGCTTGTCCCTCCTTAACTTGTACGCTTTAAACTGACAATTTAGTGCAAATGCGATTTAGTTGAAAATAAGAGTTACTATGCACCGGTTTTCCGGACATATAGTCCTGTTTTCTTGGTCGCTCCAAAGCAATGAACCACTTAAATATCGGGTGGTATGACTGTCAGAACCTTCCAATAATAATATATTGGGTCATATAATCCGTCAAAGTGGGTGCTAACATATTGCTTTACTGCGTTTAAAAGCGGCACAGTGACTAGATTTTCCATTCGCCATTAGCCATCAATATTATTCGCGAGAGTCGCGACAGAGATTGGTTGAAATAAATCATGTGATTAATTCGTTATGAATAACAACGAGGCACATGATCAAAATTTTACTATGATAGTAATTTTCATTCATGCCTATTGAAATCGGATATCCCGCAAGCCAATCAGAAACTACGAGTGCGCATTATCGATTGTTATTAACTACGACTGTGCAGTCACACGAGACATTTCTCATTACCGGTGTATTAGCAGACCCCACTCTAGGCTGATTCGTGACATAATTTTTATTGTTGAAATTAGTAACCGGGATCATGGCGTTCTGTAAGAATGGAATGTTTACGTTTTTGGAAGCGTTTATTTATGAGAATCCAGTTGGATTCCCGTAGTTTTCAATTTCGGGAATATTACGAGAATCCCGACGAATTTCGAGGCCTGAATTATTGTGTGTCATGGACAAATACACACTGACACAGTAGCTAGGATCTATGAATGTAACAGTTTAATTTAACAGATAAATTCTTAAACAGGTGTCTCTACAAGCCAACTGAAACTCTAGGAGAATATGCTGTGAAACTCACTCAACAATGCATGTCTTCCTATGTTATATCGGGATCCAATCGCGTATATAAAATAATACATTGGGAGCATGCAAGCCGACGGTTGCACGTACTCGTAAATTACTATATATGAAAAGTTATACATACGCCTTTCAAAATTCAATCAGGATGCAAACACTTCAAACGACTGTCCCAAGCACTAGGAAATGATCATGCCCGTCACCTTGCAGTTCATTCTCAGCCTAAACGCATTCCTTTCAGCAAAGACACACACACCGCTACTCCAAGCGCCAACACTTCTTACACACATGTAGCTATTTACATAAAATATTGTAGCGAAAATGGAGAAAAAAATACTGCAGTGATTTATCGCGAATTTTGAATTCAGATCGTGACATTTTCTCCCCCTTAAGAATTTTCACAAAATTCATGTAACATGATCTGAATTACTACAATATGCAAACAGCTTAAGCTAAACAATACAATACTACTAATACAATGTCATCTTACATACCGTATTTCGCTTAATAGTAGCCTAGGCTTTTATTAGGACAAGAGGTGTTCAATTTCCAACCAAACATCTCTGAGAAAGGGGGTGTGCTTATATTACAGAGTTTTCCCAAAAAGGTTTTCTAAAATTGATACCGCGGAAATTCAATGTATTTTCTCCCGTAAAAATTCCCACCGCCTACGCAACCCAAGTGCATTCCTTTCAACAAAGACATACACACCGCTACTCCAAGCGCCAACACTTCTTACACACATGTAGTTATTTACATAAAATATTGTAGCAAAAAAGGAGAAAAAACTACTGCAATGATTTATCGCGAATTTTGAATTCAGATCGTGACAACCAACAATATGGATTCAGATTCAAAATGATCAATTTTTTTACTTCACTTTTTGACTATTTTGACTTGAAATATTTTAATTTTCACCTGAAATTTTAAATTCCCACAACGCGATGTAAGAAGAAAAGTCGCGCCCGGAACCAGTCTATATTGGAGGGTGATAAAGAGTAAGTTGAGGAATGAGCGTAGTCAAAAAATTAAATATATTTATTAATTTAAAGATTCATCTTTCAAATTTTATCTTTAGATAAAAAAATATTTATTAATTAACAACAAATATAACAATTTGCTGCGGAGCGTGACATCGGCAGTGTCCCCAATGGTTTCTGGAACATTTACGATTCTCTTCGAAAAACTAATAAAGTTAACAAAATTTGTAGCAGCAATGCAAAACCAGCGTCGATGTGTTAGACAGATCTAACGGACATGACACACTGCTATGATCCATAACGGAGAGGCTTAGAACTAAGATTTGAGCTTTATTTTTGTTCGTGCGTACTGTATTTCTGTGATCGTGGTTGACCACCTTGTGTATTATATATATATATATAGTAGTAATAGGAAATACAGTAATAATATGAAATAGGAGGGTAAACTTCAGATAGGGGTCCCATTGTAAAATCGGAGGGTCCCGTGGGGTCCTCATCTGAAATATAGGGGTCCCATGTTTTTTTCTTAAAATAAACACAACACATTGATCTAATTATAAAGCACTTTATTAAACATGTTGAAAGCACTAGGTATGACATTGTGTAAATACTGTTAATGTATATATAGAGAATATTAACTATGCATAGTTTATTAACCTTTAGCACATAACACTTTTGGCCACTATTGTATTAATACCTATTTTTGAAAGTTTAACACTGGAATGACTGGCTCTAAACAGTGTCAGTCATTCCAGTGGTAAATTTTCAAAAATATGATTTATGTGATCTACAATCGTGGCTAAAATTGATATATTGAAAAGGCCATTGTATATTTAACTAATGACATTTGAACTGCATGTCAATAAACAATAACTTAAAGCACTGTACTTGTTTGTTCTCTGATAAACCAACCAACCTACATTGGCAACCTTGTATGATTAACATTTCCAAAGACCACTACATTAGTAATTAGCTAAGACCACTGCATTAGTTTTTCTATAAAACCCTAACTTGACTTTGGACGAATTTAAAAATTACGAGTATCTGGTGCAAGCTTGCTCAAGGACGACTTAACCTACTTCGATATAATGCGCGCATATTTTTTATAATGTAACTGGAATGACTAAATATAGTGGAATACATAGGCTAAGATCAGACAAAACAATAATTTATCGAAAATAATCTGTATAAATCAGATTAAAATGCGTAATTAGTGAAAATATATCAGCCAATAACCGGATATGTCTAATTCATAGGGAGTAACTATGTAACGCGATTGCTGATATGGTTGAAGCATAGATAACGCATTAGCGTGTATCCAATAAGGACGCTTGTATCGGGGAGCTTTGAGCTATACGCTGTTTGGAAAAAAATCAATATTATAACGTATGCCTACCTGTAGATCGACGATATCGTTGAACATCGTTGCTGGGATGAGCTTTTGAGTTGAGAAATTGGGAACACGTAACGATCGAGTATTGTTAAACATTATAAACACTAATCCATCAGTCAATCAATCAGCCACTATTGCTAAATAAAAGATGGCTTATAGCGCGTATTGATACCGTTATTCAAACAGCAATACACATACACCGCCGCTAATCCGTCAAATGGCCATTCAAATGTAAAAGATATGACAATATCTTCCATATATTCCTTCATCCATTGGGATGGGGGTGGGATTAAAATGTTAAAAAGTGATTGACTGATTGTAAAGCAACTCATCTGAAACTATTAGACACATGTTGGGTTGAATTCAACCAAGTTTAATATGTGTGTCACCCATATTATTGAAGAGCGCAAGAGGCCATTTAAATTTTGACTCACTCCCCAGAGAGTTGTGTGGTAGTAGGGTGTCAAAAGGTAAAAAAATTGATTGTAGCACAACTCCTCCAACACTTGAATGGAATTCAACCAAACTTTGTAAGTTGTTCATATGATTGTGGAGTGAAAGTGAACATGAACACTTATCTCCTCCAACAGGGGAAGGGGGTTGTTGTCAGAAGGTAAAAGACGTGGACATGTGTATTTGCGATGACACGCCATCGACTGAGAATGTAGTTGTGACACCCCACCCCCCACCCCCACCTTCCAGTGCTATGACTCTGTTTCGATGAAATCTATCGATATACTCCAAAGATATCGCCCCTGAAATACTTAAAATCCATCAAACTTGTTTGTGCCAGATCTTGAAGAATTTTGAACACATACTCTCAATTCCTTTGTCACTGGATATACTACTTGAGGCAGCAGTGCTAAGATTCTATTCATCCTTATTTTCCTGAGTTATCTCCCTTGAAATACTTAAAATTTACCAAAATTTTCTTATCCTGGCATAATCTTTGAACAGAATTGAATCTGTACTTGCAAATCTTTCTCAGTGGATATATTAAGGCGAGATGCAGTGTCAGGATTTCATTTTTCGTTGATTCGTTTTTATATCCCACTAAAAAAGGTGGGGGGGGGGGCCTATTATGTGAAGACGCAGGGCGGGCGGCAGAGTTGTTTCTGGATGATAACACCGTTTCCATTTGTCGAATCTCTTTGAAACTTCATAGGGTGGTTGGACTCGGTCTGCGGAAGAAACCTATGGAAATTGATGACGATTCGTAATCCAAGATGGATGCCAACCACCAGCGGTCATCTTGAAAATTGGTTTCCGGATGATAACCGTGTATCGGATAGCTTTGAAATTTCATAGGGTCGTTGGAATAGTTCTGATGAAGAACCCTATCGAAATCGACGATGATCTGAAATCCAAGATGGCCGCCAACCACTGGCGGCCATCTTGAAAATTGGTTTCCCGATGATAACTCTGTTACCGTTTATCGGATCGCTTTGAAACTTCATAGGGTGGTTGGACTAGGTCTTGGTAAGAAATCTCTCAAAATCGACAATGATCCGAAATCCAAGATGGCCACCATCCACCGGCGGCCATCTTGAAAATTGGTTTCCCGATGATAACTGTTACCGTTTATCGGATCGCTTTGAAACTTCATAGGGTGGTTGGACTAGGTCTTGGGAAGAAACCTAACGAAATCGACAATGATCCGAGATGGACGTATTGGTTTCCGGATGATAACTCCTTAACCATTTATCGGATCGCTTTGAAACTTCATGGCATGGTTGGACTAGCAGACCTGCCAAACCCTACGGATTGTTCGTGGTTTGTACAGAAATAGCATCCAAACTACGCATGTACGGCATGCGAGTGAAAATACTGAAATAAAAAATTGTGCAATTACGGTAATACGGACAAGGTGGTAAAATTATGAATTTCCGTTTGTGAAACTATAAAAAACGGCGACCGCTTATCAAAACACATCAGAATCTGTTATGTCAAGATGTGATAATTGCTCATCTAGCCGACATTTGAGAACCGCCCATAGAGTTAAAATGGCAGTAGAGTGCTTATGCTCATACCTTTATTTCGGCATATTATATACATGTAGCCTCCAAAAGGGACTCAATTCTCTTGATAATTGGAAGAGAATTTGAATAGAGCCAAATTTATATATTTTTATGAGAAATGAAATTGTATTGGCTATATAAATCTAGGGTTCATACACCTTGAGCAGAATAAATTTCCATACTTTTTCCAAACGTTTTCCATACTAAATTTTATAATTTCCATACCCATTGTGTAACATTGCCCGATCATACCAACAGTTAATACTAAATGGAAAATAGAAAGGTTTTCACGGCAACCATACAAAAGTTAAATATTTTGAAATTAATTTGACTGGAAGCAGTTGCTGCCTGAGACAGCGACGACTTCCAGTCAAATTAATTTCGAAATATTCAATAGAATAAGTTTTATATCGTGTCAAACTTTAAGAAAATTTTAATTTCCCCCTTTCAGTGATTAATTCCCCACATTTTTAAGGCAACCGTACAAAACTTAAATATTTTGAAATTAATTTGACTGGAAGCAGTTGCTGCCTCAGCTTTATATCTTGTCAAACCCCCCGAAATTTTTTTTAAATTAAATATTATTATTATGATAATTACAAAATAAAGTTTGTTTTTTGGACACTTAAAATAAATTTATTAATTGTTCAATAATTATTTTTATTTTCACCCACACCAGTCATCCACCCAATGGCCTACAAAATCCGGTGCTATCCACTCTTTATACTTATCATTACATTACCATATAGAAGAATATTTGCACTTTCCCAATGTTTACAAATTCGTAAAAACAATGGCTTCTTGCAATTGACAAGTTCAGACAAGTATTACTCAAGCCAAAGTGTGTTCCCGGTACAGTTACCATTAACAGCACAGTTTAGCACACACCGGGAACCAATCTATGTTGCCGACCATAAACTCTCGCGCAACAATGGCGAGATTTTGCGAGAATTTGTGTTTGATGACGTTTTACGCAAGCCGAAGTGTGTTCCCGCATTCGTGTTCTCGCGAGATAGCCTGCGCTGACGGGAGCGAGATAGCTGTATTCTCGGCATAGCACGAAGTTACGGCTCTATGTTTAGATTGGTGTTCCCGGTACGGTTAAACACGCAATTCAGCTTACACCGGAAACTAAACGGCGAGATTTTGCGAGACTAGCGAGAATTATTGTTTGATGGCGATTTATGAGAAAATGCCTGCCGGGAGAATTGCAATTGCCGATATTTTAATTTTCCATAACCTTTCCATAGCGGTAACGCAAAATATTGATTTTCCATACTTTTTCAAGCCCTGGAAAAGGTTTTCTTAATTTTCCATACTTTTTCCAGACTTCCATACCTGCGTACGAACCCTGTAGATATAGAATAGCCGTAGAATGTGTATGTTAATTCTATTACAGAGTTGAATAAAGTAACAGATTTATGAAACAACCTGCCAAGATTCTCTAATCTTGTTAATCGGCATTTTTCGCCTTATTACATCGTTGGATTAATAGAATGCAAAAGTTAGCACTATGCGAGAATCCTGGAAGTTTGTTCATGTGGCTACAGATATGCAATTCAGCTATATAAATATACCGATGTAAATCAGAAATCATCCATTCAAAGCATGAGAAAATCAAAATAATCTTTTTATATTTTAATATAATAAGTCTTTACCGAAGTATTGTAACATGAATTTCCTGGTAATATATATTTCCATGATCGCTGTATGAGATTTTGTGCACAGTGGATTTCAGTCTGTTTTCCGATTTTGGTGTCTAAATATGGAAAACAATCAGCAAACTCTGTGTAAGCGCTCAGCGCAACCTGATAATGCTGCAATACCAATAAAAAAAGTTTGACAGACATGTGTATAAGCGAGAATATACAGAAAGATGACCGGTTTTAAAGAACAGAAAATGGTGGTACATACATGTACATATGCACATTGCAAAGCAATTCAAAATTTCTATCAAAAAATGTAATGGTAACTTAACTCACACAATACTAGATGACTATGTTTACATTTTACCACCTGAATGACTTGCTCGATAACAGTCAATCATTCTAGTGGTAAAATTTTGTAGATATTCTTCTCTCGTCTTGTTTAAAATCATGTGTTTTGCTGCTTTTTTAATTACTACTGAACTACTGAAAGGTTCCTCAAACTACTGAAAATCCACTACTGAAAGATTGTGTGAAACAACTGAAAATCATGTTTTTTCACCTGAAACTACTGATTGCTTGTGGAGTTGGCAGCTCTAGACTAGGCCTGTGGCAGTAACCTATCACAATTGACAATGATCTAAAGTCCAAGGCGGCCACCAGCCACCGGTGGCCATCTAGAAAATTGATTTTCAGATAATAACTCACTGTTTATGGGATCGCTTTGAAACTTCATAGAGTGGTTGGGGAAGACCCCTATCGAAATTGACGATGATCCGAACTCCAAGATGGCTGCCAGCCACAGCTGCCTTCTTGAAAATTGCTTTCTGGATAATACCTCCGTTACCATTTATCGGATAGCTTTGAGACTTCATACATGTAGGTGTTGGCCTATGTCTGATGAAGAAACTTATCGAAATATATGATAATCCGAAATCCAACATAGCAGCGGACATTTTGAAAATTGGTTTCTGGATGATAGCTCCTTGACCATTTAACAGATCACTTTGAAACTTCATAAGTTTTTTGCTATATATGAGATATGCCATCTTCTGATGGCCCTTGGTAACAATAATGATAGAAAAAGGCGAAAATATGTTCATATTCAGTTTTTCGATAATTATCTATATTGTATAAGTGGCTTTGAAACTGTCAGTGCATGATATGGGTCTTCAATATAGTGTTAGTATATTACGCA
The DNA here is from genome assembly GCA_034401795.1 of Chaetoderma sp. LZ-2023a. Taxonomy (NCBI): domain Eukaryota; kingdom Metazoa; phylum Mollusca; class Caudofoveata; order Chaetodermatida; family Chaetodermatidae; genus Chaetoderma; species Chaetoderma sp. LZ-2023a. The sequence continues at coordinate 19,963,252 of CM067362.1, read as the reverse complement.
TCCCTAATGAGAGATCATGACACAATAAGTGTCATCAAGCATTAAGGTCAGATTGATAAAAACTAAATTTTTTCAACATTTTGTGTTTAGTTCAATTTAGCTGTTTTTATCTCCTGTTTGGTTAACCATTATGCAGGACCAGAATAGGGATACGTGCTTCCAGATAATGAACTGACATGGCACAATCACCTCGATAGGTCAAAAGTTAAATGACAGATAATGAAAATTTGTGTGTCAGTAATGACATTAACCCTTTAACCCTCGAATTTGTTTTTATAATCAAAATTTTTCCATAAAAAATGTCCATTTGCAGATCAAAAGAAGACTATTTTTGAAAATTTAACACTGGAATGACTGGCTCGGTTATCAAGCCAGTCATTACAGTGGTAAATTTTCAACAATAGTCTTCTCTTGGTCTGCAAATGAACATATCGCAAGACGATTGCAGAAGCCGTTTTTGGCTGATATGAGTGTGAAGTGTTACCTTGTTCAGCTCAGCTTACTGGTTTAATATTTATGTTGTTTAATATATTTGCTTAATCACTTTGTACCCAAAATTGGACACCTGCTTCCTTACAAAAAGAGGACATGACCTGATGGATAGATATATAAGAGTACATGTATAGCATTTGCCTTCACCGTTTGTCCATCCAGGTTTTTATTTCCATGCAATAACTCAAGTTCTACTTGAGATATCATCAATACACTTTGGTTGTGGGATGCCCTTATGATCCTATTAATTTTGGGGTCGAAATGACTGCTGAATGTCACGGTGATCCAAGTAAGGAAATTGGGTTGAGTTGTCAGATGATGATTCAAATTCTACTGACGGGATGGATCTTCACCAACCTTGGTTTGTGTGGTGCCCTTCTGGGTCCAAAGAAACCTAGAGTAATTTTGTTGTTGAAAAGGCAAAGGTCATGATGACCAAAGTATGGATATAGTGATTGCCATTAATTCTAATAATATGCTAAATATAATAAGTAGAATGAAGATTGTCTAATAGTGCTATTTCAGACGAAATTGACACATTTACTCGCCGATAAAGAGCATATTTACTAGAATTAAGAGCGATCCCAATCTCCATAATTGGGTCACCATGACCGTTGACTATTCAACCACAAAATTAACCCTTTAATGGTCAACTCTGCCAAAACTGGCCCTTGCAGTGGCCATGAGGAATGTCAATTTGCTGGCCAAGTGATTTTTTTTCCAGTAGTAAATTTTAAAAAATAGTCTCCTGGCCTCCAAGTGGACATTCAATAAGAAGATTTTTTAGATTTTCATCACCAAATTTGACCGTTAAAGGTGGGTAATCTGCGCGATGATGTTGGAGGTCATAGATTTCAGCCATCTGTTATTGTCCTTTCTTGTTATTTATTCTATTTAGTTGCTGCAAATTAAGCAGGCCCGCAGTCTGGTATGATGGCATCATCAGGATCCAGCCAACATGCACCAGTCGCCATCATGACTGACTTATCCCTAAAGGTGCAGCGACTCTGCCAGAGAAACCTGACATGCTCAGATGCACTGGCCACCTACTGCAACAAGGTAGAAATATCACTATTTGCTGGTCACAAAGATCAGTGAAGATAACTGATGATGTAACATGTTTAAGAATAGCTAGATATGTGAGCGTAGACAGTTTTTTTTAGCTCACCTGGTCTAAAAGGCCAAGTGAGATTATGCCGTGGTGACCCTCCATCATCTGTCCATCCATCCATCAACATTTTTTAACGACTTCTCAAGAACCACTGAGCCGATTGCAAATATATTTGGTTGGAAACATCCTCAGGGCATGGTCAGCCAGTTTGGCTGATGTCCATCATGGATTTTGGTAGATCTTTTTAGAAACATATGTACAAATTTTCTTCTCTGAAACCACTTTGGGGATCGATTTAAATCTCCTGACACATCATCTAGGACAAGAACTGAACCAAGTTTGTTTATCTGAACTTGATTGGCCAAATGCTTTGGCACCCATTGTGGTTGACCTAATTTTCATGAAAACAACGTCTCCTGAATCGGTGAAAGGAGAGGCCAAAATTTGAGAAGTATGATTAGGGACTAAGGGTCATTCTAGTTTGTTGAAGGGAAATTAGTACATTCAACCCATGACCACTATCGACTAATCAGATTTTGGTGGCCATATTGGAATTTTTTATTAGATGGATTTAGAAACCAATGTTGGTTTTGTTTAGGGTTTGGGTATGCTGATAAGATTTCATATTTGCCACTTTCAAACCAGTTGGATAAATGCGTGCCCATTGGGAAGTTTCTTGAAATTTTCCTTGCCAAATACTCTCATAGTAAACCAATGGAAAATTGAGTGTCTTCTCGAACTATTAAACCAGTATTAACCAAATTTAGTAGGACACACCCTTGTTCTTTTGCGATTCTGACCAAAACCGTAATTCTACTTCCAGTTACAGATGATGGTCTTTCTAGTAAATATATTTATGTTCCAGGTGTGCCATACAGGCCCATGTTTCCTCTTGTTTAGGAGACAAGTACATTTTTCTCAGATGTTCAATAACTATTCTGATGAATATTGTTTTAATAATATGCATGGAAACCATTGCTGTCTACGCCATTCGGGTCTGTCTGTCTGTCCCCTGAGCAAAAACTTTGATCAAGATTTGGCAAGGAAGTAAAAGACTTATGTCTACCTTGTGGCCAAGAGATGACTATTTTTGTTGACATTGCAGTTCAAATGGCATGCAACATTTGTTGTTGGTTTGGTTTTATTGGCCACTCACACCTAGATGTATTCGAGCTATAACATTCTATGAGGTGCTTTCCCGAAGGGTTGCGTTGCTTCCCCAAACATTTGTGTAAATACACGAAGAATTAAAAGAACGTTAGCCTTTCAATGAACGTCTGAATCATCAAGGGCGTAGCCGATATCAATAAGAGCCATACCCTATACGATACCTTGTCATGTCATACCCTGGTACCATCATAAAAATCCTTATTTCAACACACACACCCCCCCCCCCCCCCCCCCCACCCCACCCCACCACCACCACGCGCACGCTCGCACGCACACGATCTGTGATATATACAGCAAATCAAGAGAGGTTGATACTCGTGGAACAGTCCTTCTATTTGAAAATTTACTCCTAGATATTCTTCTCTGTAGCTGCAGATGTATATTCATCAGACCCACTACAGATGCTGTCCTTGACTGACTTAACCATTGACCCTTTAATGTCCAAGCCAGCCTCCACAGTGGTCTTGAGGAATGTCCATTTGCAGGCAAAGAGATTATTTTTGGAAATTTACTACAAATGACTGGCTCGATAACCGACCCAGTCATTCCAGTGAAGAATTAAAAATTAAAATCTCTTGACCCACAAGTAACATTAAAAAAGCTAATATTTTTTATTTTCTGGACAAAATTTAGTGATTAACCCTTTAACACTCATATCAGCAAAAAAATGGCTTTGCAGTGGTCTTGATAAATGTCCATTTGCAGACCAAAGGAAGACTATTTTTTTTAAATTTACTACTGGAGTGACTGGCTGGATAGCCGAGCCAGTCATTCCAGTGGTAGATTTTCAAAAATAGACTTCTTGGTCTGCAAATAGACATTTTCAATGAGAAAATTGAAATTTTCTTGAATAAATTCGAGGGTAAAATGTCTAATAGTTAGTATATGTGTGACATAAAGCTGTTGCTATTCCACTGGACTGCCATATTCATAAAACCATGAACAGCTCAGGCATCGAGAAAAGTCTAGCTTCAGGCTCGTAGGCATATACTGCTGTAACCCTTTTCTTTTCATAAATCAGTAAAAAAAGTATTTTCTCATTAAAAATGTCAATTGTCAGGCAAAGAGAAGACTAATTTTGAAATTTTATCACTGGAATGACTGGCTTGTTATCAAAATATTCTGCAGGTTCAAAGTTAAACCCAATGGAAAATTTAATGGTGAGACAGTTTAAAGAATTTTTTACCCATATTGATAACTAAAGTGTTAACTCTTTCATTGATAAATTCCCTGTATCTTAATCTACGGGCAAACAGTCGAGAAAACTGTTGCTTATTATCCCCACATTTTAAAAAAACGTCGTGGATATTGTAATTACCTCTGTCCGTGTGTCTGTCTGTCCATCCGTCACGCTAGCTCCTCCGAAACCATTTTTGTGGAAATAAATCAAATTTGGTATGGGGTTTACCCATATGATTCCGCATAGCAATATGATATTTAGATTTGGCTCTGCCCCCAAGGGGTGGGTGGTGGTGGTATGTGGCATGGGTCAAAAGGTCAAATCAGTTGTAACGCAACTCCTCTGAAATTGTTAGATGGAACTCAACCAAATTTGATATCAGAGTTAGCCATAGGATTGCGGAGTGCATGATTTTAACCTGCGGAAATTGATTGTAATGCATCTCCTCTGAAACCATGGTACAGAATTCAATGAAATTTGGTGTGTGTGTTAGGCATATCAATGTGGAGTATATTAGCACATTTACATTTGCTGCTGTTGGGGTTTGTGGGGGTCAAAGGTAAAAAAATTGATTGTAATGCAACTCCTCTGACCTTGCTGGACGGAATTCCAAAAAAATTAGCATGTCAGTTACCCATATCAATGTGGAGTGGATGAGCACATTTACATTATACGGAACTCAAACAAATTCGATATCTGAGTTACCCATATAATTGTGGAGTGCAAGATGCCATTTAGATTTGGCTCTGCCCCACAGGAGGTGGGAGAGGGGTCAAAGGGTAAAATTTTAACCTGCAGAAATTGATTTAACGCATCTCTGAAACCATTGGACGGAATTAAACCAAATGTGGTATGTGAGTTACCCATATCAATGTGGGATGGATGAGCCCATTTACATCCTCCCCAGGGGGGTGGGGGATGGGTTCAAAAGGTCATGAAATTGATTATAATGCAACTCCTCTGACACTATTGCACGTCATCGACCGATCAATCTAGTTTTGAGATTAATATGACGGGAAGCCGTTTCTGCTCAAAAGGTCATGAAATTGATTATAATGCAACTCCTCTGACACTATTGCATGTCATCGACCGATCAATCTAGTTTTGAGATTAATATGACGGGAAGCCATGTCTGCCTGAGGCAGCAATGGCTTCCAGTCATACCAATTTCAAAATATTCAACAGAATATACTATACATAAAAATGAATTTACTTTTTTCAGAGATTTGGCCTTGAAGGTGACAAGTGCTCATTTCAATATCCATACTTTGCTTCACCATTCTGATTATTTCATATATATATATGACAATACTTTATAGGAATGGACACCTGCTTCAAGAAGGAAATGCCTCCGTGACTTGGCAATCCTCTTGCTCGATGGCTCCTGCAGGTGGCAGATTGCTCTTGCATTCCAGCCCATTATTCTTGAGTTGATTTGTCGTTGCGCCGGCTACGTAAAAGGCAAGGCGAAACGGGAGCAATACTTCATTATTGCACTAGCTGACATCTTACCACTGTGTCCTCAGATTAGCAAGTATGTCCTACACTCACCATAGTATACAGGGGTAGAAAAAAAAAATCTAGTTGCCCCCAGGGCAACCAATAACCCATTTCCAGGTTGGCCGCCACAGGGCAAGGTTGCCCTTATATAATATGCTAATAAAAACTACAAAGAAAATGTTTTGAGTATTATTTTTTAGCATGTTAAAGGTAATGTATCAAGAAAAGACATCATGATTACTTAGAAACAGCAATGCTGCATTAACTTTGAAAAATTCGTATTTTTGAACCCTTTCAATGACTATTCACTGAAAAATTAGATTCTTTGCAATGGATAGTACTATAGCATATGCTATTTCTATTGAATATGTTGAAGTTAATCTGACTGGCAGCAATGGTTTTTAGTCATATTACTTTCAAAATATTTGATAGATGATTCATTGCAAAGAGTTTGCTTTTTCAGAGATTTGTTGTTGAAAGGGTCAATGTGTGCACTGTAAATTATAGACTAGAGATACTCAGAAGTCAGAATTATTCAGAAGTCAACCAAAGCGAAGCAAACTCATTATAGTGTTTGGATTTGAAAGCTATTAAAGCAGGCGAACGTTTTACTGTAGCTCTAGACATTTCTTCATAGTGTCAATTCATTTAACCTCTCCCCCCCCCCCCCCCCCCCCCCCCCCCTTCTAGGGTATAATTGCAAAATAACATGGATCCGCCATCTTGTCTAAATTCTAGCCATTTCAATCACTTGTAAAGCCTTGAAATAACCACTAATAATAGTATTAGTTAGGAAGTCATCTCAAAACATATTTTCATCATATAACATTGTTTTAGGGATGTAAATGGCTTAAATCGGGCGTGAAGGGCATCAGTAAATTTATCAATTTGTCAAATTCCGATAAAGATTCACAGGGAAATCCCCTTTATCTCAGGAATAAAACGAGTACTCGATTGAGTGTAGTTTGGACTCTTTGCGTGTGGTCAACAATATTCAGCCATCGAATTTACAGTTAAGAACACTATCTGACATTTTCTTTTATCTCGCAGGAGGGGTGAACCCATCGAGGCTGGTGTTCCAAATACACATATAGGCGGGTACCTGTTTGAGATTTTATTCTCAATCACATCTGTCACGGTTTTAGAGAACAGGTTTTGACATTTCTGTTGCTGATTTTACATGCTTTGAAGGAAATGATAAGGCTATCGCGCAATGCGAATAGCCTGGAATGCAAACTGAATTAATTATTCATAATTAATTCTCTATTTGTCATGGTTGGCCGATGTACTGAAGATAGCAAATGTATAGTTGCCCGTTTGAAATTTAGGCTGCCCCGGGCAATCGGACAAATGGTTATTTCGAACCCTGATATATTAGTACTTTAACCCTTAAAAATGTTGTCAGAAAATGTCCATTTAGAGACAAAGAGAAGACGGGCCAGTCATTCCAGTAGTAGTGTTCCGATTAATCGATTTGATCGATGATTGATTGATTTGCCTGTTCAACCAACCGATCGATCATGATTTCAGAAATCGATTTTGGTTGTTTATAAATTGGCGTTATTAATATATTTTAACTGGTCAAGCTAGAAAACGAATACCTTTTGGAAAAGAATTTACATTTAATTGTTACAACTATATAGTATTACTCCTTAGTCTAAGACATTAATTATTTCAGCACTGATATAGTATGTTAATTTCAAATCAAGCATATCAATAATTTGTTGAATATTTTGAAACCTATTTGACTGGAAGCTGTTGCTGCCTAAGGCAGCAACAACTTCCAGTCAAATTAGCTTCAAAATATTCAACAGATTATTTCTTAAATTATTAAGAATCCGCCATACCTGCGACTTTGTTTGAAAGGGGTAATTATCCTTGAACATGCTATAATTACTGCATTCAAAATGGGTAAAAATGAGAACCTGTTATGATCAATCATTAATTGATCATCGGTTAGTATATAAAACCAATCATCGATCACAAAAATAGTACCCATTCCCAACACTTCATTCCAGTGATAAATTTGCGAAAATAGTCTTCTCTTGGTCTTCAAATGGACATTTCTCAAGACCACTGCAGGAGCCGTTTTTGGTCGATTTGTGGGTTAAAGGGTTTAAGACCTATTACTGATTATGCCCCACCCCTCATATAAATACTTTAAAAAATAAGGATGCAAGGTAGCATGTGTGTGTGTGTGTTTTGTTTGTATGTGCCCTGGCTGCTATCTTCTTTTCTTGATGCAGGGATTTCCACCAAGCTTAAGTTGAATGTTACGCTTGGGTATGTGGTACAAAAATGACCATGACTGGATGTTTATTGTCAGGCTTGTCTGCAGGGGTCTGAATAAATATTGGGGTCAAACTGAAAAAGTTCAAGGTCATGGTGACCCAAGTACTGAGGTGGACTATCTTGAAAAATAGTTATCCAATTTAGCTTAAATGTAAGATAGGCTGAGCAGTGACTATATTAGGTCATAATTCATTGATAAATGCAGAAAATCCATAATTTAAAAAAATGGTGTACTCATATTGCTCATTGTTAAATTATGTATTTATGTGCAAATAATCAACCATATAAATGATTATTAGCTCACCTAAGGACAAGTGAGCTTATGCCCTGGCGACCATCCTGGTGTCTGTCATCCATCCGTCAATTTTTCCTTTAAATGACTCAAGAACCAGTGGGCTGATTTCGATTATATTGGGTAGGAAGCATCCTTAGGGCATGGTGATCCAAATTTATTCAAATGAAGCCGATTGGCCAATTTGACTGGTGGCCATATTGAATTTTGGTCGATTTAGAAACGCCTTCAAAAATCTTCTCTGAAACGCTTAGGGGATCAATTCAAAACTCATGAAATAAAATCTAGGGCAAGAGCTGAACCAACTTTGTTCAAGGGAGCTTGATTGGCCAAATAGTTTGGCGGCCATCTTGCATTAATTTTTTAGTTTCTTTTTCCGACACATTTAAAACAATTATATAGAAAAATTATGTTGAAATTTCTTTAATTAAGCTATAGTATTCTCAAGAATTTCAATCGTTCAGCCACTGAGAACAAAGGCCCATAAGAATTTGATCCCGCAGTGTCCTTGAGAAATGTCTATTAGCAGGCCAAAAAGTAAGCTAGTTTTGAAAATCTGTTAACGGAATGACTAACTCAATAAACAAACCAATCATTCCAATGTAAAATTTTCTAAATGAGTCTTGTCTTAGCCTGAAAATGAACATTCAATAAGCAAATATTTAGATTTTCTCTACCCTAATTTTTGCCATTAATGGTTTAAGAACTAGGACCTAATTCCAAAGGCAAATAGAATAAAGTCATTGCTTTGTCTCGTAGGTCATCCACATTAAAGCAATGCTAATCCTATCTCAAATGTTGTATTCCACTCATAGAATATGGTTTATAGATTCCATATCATTCATATCCTGTCACATTCCCTGATCTGTATCTCAATTATCTGTTTTGTAATATCGAGTAAATGTTGAACAGTGATCGACACCATTTTGTCTCCTCAAGCTATTGCGTGTGATGTCATGTAAGTTCCAATGCATCATATTCTTTATTATGTAATGCTCATCCCATTGAATATTTTGAAACTAATTTGACTGGCAGCAACAACTTCCAATCAAATTGGTTTCAAAATATTCAACAGCTTACCTGTATGATTGCTTTTATACCACTTTGCCAAACTAATAGCTGGAGCCTCTATGACTGAGCGTATATACCGAGGCAGACACACTAGGGATTTTCTGATTGGTTGAAAAGTAAATCATGACAGCCATCATAGGGTGTAGAAATGTACCAACATTTAACTACTAAATCCTGAATATCTTTCCTTAGAGGCGTGATAAAAGGCTTAAAATTACCTGGATAGTTTATGACCGGCGTGTTAGATCGCCTGAATAGCTATCAAGAGATGGGATTAGTTATCCTTTAATTATTAAACTATTCAGATAATCTAATAGGACAATCGTAAACTATGCATGTAATTTTAAGGTGTTTATCATCCCGTCAAAGAAAGATATTCAAGCTGTAGTAGCTAAACGTTGGTACATTTCTACACCCTATGATGGCTGTCATGATTTACCTTTCAACCAATCAGAATAAAACTAGCGTGTCTGCCTATGTAGATGTGCTCAGTCACAGACGTGCCATCTAGAACGTGACAGTGCGATATAAAAGTAACCACACAGGTAAGCTGTTGAATATTTTGAAACTAGTTTAACTGGAAGTTGTTGCTGCCTTTGGCAAAAATTTCAAAATTTTCAGTAGGATGATTATTACATAATAGAGAATGTAATGCATTGGAGCTTACATGACATCACACACTATCGCTTGAGGAAACAAATCGTTTCGATAACTGTTAAACATTAAACAGATAATTGTGATAGAGATAAGGAATGTGACAGGATATGAATGATATGGAATCTATAACCCATAATCTATCGGTGGAATACAACATTTGAGATGAGATTAGCATCCATTTGACCTCTAACCCTGATGTGTTCTTGTTGTTGGCAGATTTGTATGTGATTACCTGCAGAAGAATGCACTGTCTCTTCAGGCCAGCTCAGACGCTCGCCTCCAGGTGAGATACACATTTATCCTAATACTTTATTGGTCAACAAATATCCATTTCCAGAACATTAGGAGGCTGTTTTTCAAAATGTACCACTGGAATAACTGTCTCAGTTTTCGGAGTGGCTTGATTAATGAACAACTATTCCATTTGTAGATTTTCAAACCCAGTCCCCTCAGATTTTGTAATCAATATACGCCTCAATACTCCCTGAGTATTGTTACTTTTGTCATGTGGTGCACTCCATGGGAAATATGGACCGTATTGATTGGGAGATATGCACCACCCATTTATAGCGTAGCTCTTTCCGCATTTTGCGTGTGTTGCGATCAATTTATATACCTTAAATCAAAACTTCCCAGAAACCTATTTCAGTGTAATTATAGAGGTAATCTAATTTGACATGGCGCTGTTGCAAAATTGTTTTCAAAATATTTGATTGAATATTTATTGCATTGTAAATTTATTAAAGACATACAATTCGTACACTTGATGGACTTCGCGAGCTTCATGGCGCAGTTTTAATACATCATTATTTAATTGTGATGTCATCTGATCTGTGATGTATCTAATTATGACATCAGATATTTGCGTGACAGAGAGATCCCTCCATTCTTAGTTCTCAAAATTTTTTTAGGAAAAAGCATATTTCTTAAATAAATTGTGGACTATTTGTTGGCTTATGGGCACTTTAACTAACTAGCATAAGCACTATTTTAGATTTCATTTGTCATCTGGCATGCATACTACTTGAACATATTGGCCGTTTAAAAAAACTCAAGACTAGATAGATCGGTCGATGACGCGTCATCGCAAATCCCCACATTCACAGCTTTGAACTTTTGACCCCACCAAGCATTACATTAGGTGGCGCCTAATGTAAATGTCATCTTACACTCCACAATCATATGGGTAACACACATAACAAATTTGGTTGAATTTCATCCAACAGTGTCAGAGGAGTTGCATTACAATCAATTTCATGACCTTTTAACCCCTCCCCCGCCCGCTGGTGTCCGAGCCTTATGTAAATGGCCTCTCATTCCGCAAACATATGGGTAACTCGGTTATCAAATTTGTTTGAATACTGTCTAACGGTTTCAAAGGAGTTGTGTTACAAGTGATTTGACCTTAAAATCCCTAAAGTCGAATGTAAATATTGTCTTGCAAAGTGGAATCAATTGGGTAACCCACATACCAAATTTGGTTGAATTCCACCCTATGGTTGGGAAGGAGATAGCGTGATGGACAGGCCGAAGGAGGCGATTACAATATATCTCAGACACTTTTTTAAATGTTGGGATAAAGAACTATTTTAATCAAGATTAAGTGCCAGTACTGATTATTTATTTTTCCAGCTTGCATCTAAAGCTAGCACAGATGGCACTGATGAAGTCACAGAGCTTGTTCGAGCAGTATGGCTGCTAACAGAACGTGGTCATGTAACTGGATTACCATTGATCCAATGGACTAAACTGCTGCTGCCTTGTCTGGCTACTTCATTTCCTCATACACATCTACAATGGTAAGTTACATAGAAAATATATATGTGTGACACTATATAGTATATACATATTCTGAGTCTGTGCATTGACAGTCGTTGAAATTAACCTGGATGTGTCATTAGAGGCTACTAGCCCTACCGATTATTTACAAGCCATTACTTGCCAGATGAGGCGACTAACCTTAGGCCCTTATAAGTACTACAGAATGGTGGGCGCATGTTATTCAGTCCCTTTTTGTAAGAAAACTAATTTAACTAGCCCTTTAATGATCACATTTCGTCAAGAAAATTTAGTTTCTCAAGAAAATCTCCATTTGCAGACCAAGTGAAAACTACTTTGGAAAATTATTGTGTTTATTATACTACTTTAAGGTAGAGAATGTCACCAATCAGCGGGATTAATCCCAATTGGGTCCATGCTGTGTAGCTGGTGGTCCAGAATTTCTCACGTTCCTTGTGAATAGACATCGTCTTCCGATGTATCAGGATCATGATGGAGCACTTCAATGATCATCATGTCTACAATAGTTTCTGTCGATTCAATTGATAAACCGGAGGTTGCTGCGGTTGGTGAATCCATCTTGAAATTCTTTTTGGTAGAAATCATGCTTTTCTCAAGCAAAAATTTATTATTTTTTGAAATGCTTGTAAGATGCTTAGTTGTCCTGATGCTAACGGTGATTGTCCGTTGAGTCTGGATGCCAATGCACTGTTTGCGCGCTCCTTTTATAGTTTTTCTGTACCCGGTTGTACCCGATCCCTTGGGTATGTACCCGGATTTGGTGAACATATCCCATTGTTCTTGTCGGTTTTGTACCCGAGTGTGTGTATGTGTACCCGATTTAGTGAAAATCTTTGTACTTTTTGTACCCAAAGTTTGGTGTACCCGACTGGAAAATTAACAATTCGAATGCCTGGCTCGATTATCGAGCCAGTCATTCCAGTGGTTAATTTTTAAAAATATCCTTTTTGCTCTGCAAATGGAGATTTTTTAAGACCACTATAGAGGCTGTTTTGGCACTCAACAATTAATGCTTTGACATATCAAATTTTTTTTAGCCCACTGGGATGTCAGTCACAAATTGTACTAGCCCTGGTAAATTTCTACTAGCCTCGGGCTAGCATTAGTTTCAAACCCTGATTGAGACTGCCATCTCCATTTCTAATAGACAGATCTTAAAGCCAATTTGTTTGTGATATTGCCATTGAGGATGTGATGATGCATATGAAGTTTTTGAGTCAAAGGGATCAGTGTCATCCTGTCCAATATGACCCAATTAAGGGCAATGTGTTTCGTTTTTCATATGATAGCTCTAGTTCTACTGTTTGGAGATTAACCAATATGTGTGGGTTTGATGAAATCTGTTGATGTTGCGATCAAAATGTCCTGATAATCGTGGCCAAATGATAGAAATATTACGTTGGTTCTAGATGATAGCTTTGAGTTCTACTGACATGACTTCTGAAGTGATTTTCAGTAATCTTTGGTGAGATATTTACCTTCAGTGTTTGAAGAAACCGATTGATCTTGGGGGTCAAATGTTATGGAGTATTAATCAATGAAAAGGAATCCTCACCACACTTAGCCTGTATGTTTCCCTTGTTGTCCGTAGAGCCCGATTTACCATCAAATGACATAGTTACACAATTAAAGAGATTGTATTACTCTGAATGATGGTCTATAGAAATTGTTCCAAGTCAGCGCTACTTAACCCTTTAGCACTCATATTAACCAAAAACGTCTTCTGCAGTGGTCTTGAGAAATCTCCATTTGCAGACCAAGAGAAGACTTTGAAAATTTACCACTGGAATGACTGGCTCGATGACTGAGCCAGTCGTTTCAGTGGTAAATTTTCAGAAATGCTTCTCTTGGTCTGCAAATGGACATTTTTAATGAGAAAATTTAAATTTTCTTTAACAAATTTGAGTTTTAAAGGGTTAAAGCATCATTGACCATTCATCACCATCGTTATCACAATATTCAGCAAGTTTGTGCTCGAATGCAGGAACAGTTTGCACATGTATTATCAAACCTAATGAACTTACTTACTGTATGATATAGTGAGTCCAAAAACAGTATCTCCGTTACAAGGCATGAATTTGAAGCCTGCGGGATATTTTGAAAAACCATCACTAGATTCTGTTGTCGTGTTTTGAAACTAAGTTGAGTCATTCGCTGTAACACAGTCAGCTGACAAATTTCAATCATAATGTGAGTAATTTCTTATCTCTTGTATATATTGTTGAGCCGTTTAATCCTTTGAGGATCAAGATTGGTCAGGAAAATTTAAATATTAGCTTAGTGAATGTCCATTTGCAGGCCAAGGAAAGACAATTTAAGAAAATTTACCATTGGACTGACTGGCTTGGTTAATTTAAACAAATTGTCTTCTCAAATGAACATTGCCCAAAATGACTACAGTAGCCATTCTTGACTCGCTTAACTCTTATATTGCCTTTGTCTGACAGGTATGCAGCACTGTTTGTTAGTCGAGTGCTGAACCTACAAGCATGTGAGAGAAACACGCTATTCAAGCACTACTTCTCTGAACAAGAGATTGCTGATCTTACAGTCAGGTAAATTACAGCTGATTTTAGCACCTTATTGGTAATTTATGGCAAGGGAGAAAAGTGATGATGTTTATCAAGTGAGTTATATGATTTGAAAGAAGCAGCCATGTCTGTGGTATGTTTTAACACAGGCTTTTACTTGCACCAAAGGAAGATGATGTGCGACTGTTTTAGGCTTGCGTGATTACGTGATTAAATCGAAAATCGCGATTGTTTTAAAATCGTGAATTTATATGATTAAAAATTAAATAATCGAATAATCATGAATATTTTCTATTGCAGAAAATATTTCAAAACCTAACTTTCAATTATTTTTTAATGCGATCGGTCATGAAAAATTGCATTTTGCTTAGTGAATGTATGTCCATTTGCAAGGCAAGAGAGGACTATTTTTGAAAATGTATTACTGGAATGCCTGGCTCGCTCGAGAATCGAGCCAGTCTTTTCAGTGACACATTATCAAAAATAGTCTTCTCTTGCCCTGCAAATGGACTTTTCTATACACCATTGCAATTTTCGTCATTGATATTTTGTTGTTATGTCTTGGTAATTTGTATCCAAGCTGATTAATCAAGTAATCACGATTATTTTTTAATAATTGATCGCGATCACTCAGCGCAATAATCGCACAAGCCTAGACTGTGTAATGCTGCTGGAATGAGTGGAAACTTCATTCACTTGCAGTGTTCTTCAACTTTCTTCACTGTGTATTGTCTTTTATGACGATCCTAATCTCCGTTGGGTTGTTTTTGATCGTTAGTAGTCTTAGAATACATTTGTAGGTCGGATCTCAAAACATTTAACGGGGCAAGGAAAATTGGTTTTATAAACCTTTCACTGATATAACTAGCTCCCATAGCATGTTACATATATGCATACGAGTTGTGTCCTTTTGCCTGTGTGAGATGTAATATGTTAATAATGTAATATTTGATATAGTTTCTAGATGTTCAGTCAGTATGTAAAGTTATTCACAAACAATGTATTGTCTTTTACACAGAGATGATATTTCATCTAAAACAGTACTTAAGATATGCCCTACAGAGGCGACAACCACGCAAGAAAGAGTGATAGTTGGAGCTGCAGCAACAGCAACAACACAGCCAGCACAAGGCACAGTTAGACATGACTCCCTGCTTACTTCTCATATCCATCCTGATCTAGTATCTCTCAGCAATAACCTCATTACATGTGAAAAACTGGTATGTGACATGACAAGTTTTATTCAATGTTTTGCACATTAGCAAGCTTATGTGTTATTGTGTATCATTTTTTACTTACCTGCGAAGCAGAAATAAGGCATAAGTATCACTTTTCTGACGATAGTGGCAACATCAGTACTCTAGTTAATTTTTAGTGGGCTTATACAATCGCGATTTGTCTGTCTTATGGCCCTTGCTATATTTTCAAAGTATTGAAGCCTATGGGGAAAATATGTTTGTGGCACATTTCGCCATTTATCGACGGATTAAAACCCAATTCAGCAGATATGTTCCGTTAGGCAATATCTATTTGGGCTACGAAAATGAAGTGGCCATGCCAACAAATAGCAGAGTTATGTCCCTTGCTATATTTTCAAAGTATTGAAGCCTATATGGAAAATATGTTTGTTGCACGTTTAGTCATTTATTGATGGATTACAACTAAATTTAGTAGATATGTTCCTTTAGGCAATATCTATTGGAGCTATGTATATGAAGTGACCACGCCCTTAAACAAGGGCCATAAATCGGGTTCATTGGTGTGCTTTTAGTTATTAAGCCATATGTGGAAAATCCATGTTGTCACCAATTGCTGATAGATTAAAATCAAATTTAGCAGATATGTTACTTTCCTCAAATATCTATTTGGACTATGAATATAAAGAGGCTGCACCTTTAAACAAGGGCCATAATTCTGGTTCATTAGGGATTGAAACTATTGAACCCTTTGGTTAAAATACACTTGTTTTGTCAATTTTTGATGGATTAAAACCAAATTTAGCAGATATGTTCCTTCAGGCAATATATATTCGCCTTATGAATATGAAGTAGCCACGACTTGAAATAAGGGTCATAACTCTGGCTCTAAAGCATTTTAAGTATTGAACCTTATGGAGAAGATAATCTGTGTCACGTTTCGTAAAATGGTAATGGACTAAAACGCTAAGAGAAGACTATTTTTGAAAACAACAACTGTAATTCTTGGCTCGATTACCGAGCCAGTCAAACCCGTCGTAAATGTTGACCCATTTGTCATTAAGCAAAAAGTGTGATTTTCGTAGTTAATCATGCCTATTAAATCATAATCGTATACGACAAGTTTTAGGCTTCTAATGTGCACTAGTGTAGTGTGATGAATAAAGCTCTATCATTGGTTGTTGGAGCAATGAGTTAACCCCTCTTGTCTCAACTTAACCCTTTAATGGTCAAACTGACCAAACTAACTCTGAAGTGGTCTCGAGTAGGGCTGCGCGATATACCGATACCATATTTAAAACCGATATCCTGCACTGACGGTTTCATAACCGAGTATAAAAAATAAATATCGAAAAACCGAATATGAACATATTTTCGGTTTTTCGTATCAGTATTGTTAAAAATAAAAGATACTAACGAGCATGAAAATCGTAATGAATAATAATGGCCATACTTTCCATTAAGCTATGTTCGGGGCAACTAATAATTGAACGTGGCCCCAATTGCGCATATTGTGTAACTCCATGTAACTCGCTGTACGCCGAGAGAAATCAAGCAGCGAATTAATTAAATAAATATCCACTCGTCTTTTCCCTGGTAGTCTCAGATAAATTTGCAATATAAAACGCAATCCTAATGTGGGAATTTGTCATTAAAATTTGTATCGGGGAAAACATTTCTAAACAACGGCATCCATTTTATTTACGTCACCGGCTAATTAACATAATGCAAAGTCGTCCCAACACTAAATCGCCGAATGCATCAAAATATCGCCAATAATTATAATGCTGAATACATTTTGCTGATTAGGATATAATTTTAAATAAAATTATTACTCAAACCGTTTTTAAAACATTATCTGCTATACACAATAACATATTAACTTATGAAATTCGCGATCGCAATATTACAGTTAATATTTTCTTCAAGGCATGATTTCGTCCTCGGCCGAATTGGAAATGAAAGAAAAAGGGGAGATAATTGCATCATAATTAATTACAATCGCGTGATTTACGTCTTTTCGCAACCTGTTTTTGCTGATTTATGATTAATTTTGACAAAATAAACGATGTTTATTTAACTGTGCGTAATATTTAGGCGGTCTAATTAATAATTTCACTCCCGCGATGATGGATATTATAAGGTATATTAAGCTTTAAAGGCGTAAAACGTTACGAATGTATCAGGGCGTGAAAATACGTTCTGTTTTCGTGCTAATTTTTATCATTTAAATTTTTTGTTTCATGTCCATAAAACCGATATTCGGTTAAAACCGATATGAAAAGTCATATCGAAACCGATATGGCTGTAAGCCAAACCGCGCAGCCCTAGTCTCGAGACGTGTCTATTTGCAGGTCAGGAGAAGAGTATTTTTGAAAATTTACCACTGAAATGACTGGCTCGGGTATCCGAGCCAGTCATTCCAGTGGTAAATTTTCAAAAATACCCTTCTCTTGACCTGCAAATGGGTAGGGGTTAACCAAATCTTGAATTTTCTTTACCATTACCCCTGCAAATGGTCAAGCCATTCAAAAGTTTCAGAGGTAAATTTACAAAAAATAGTCGTTTAATATTAAAACTTCTTGAAAAGCTTGAACAGTGTTGACCATTAAAATGCTTAATTGATAGTATTTTTAGCGCTTTCAGGTGCTGTTGACACAAGAGAGGTTAAAATATATCATTGCATCAAATTGTTTCATTTATTACAGTATATTTGCAATTTCCAAGTATCGTTTACTACATTTTGCTTACAGGAGAAGGAAGATGAGCAGATGACCAGTGGGCTAGCGGATGACCTTGTACTTGTGCCATCCACATGGACACATATTGACCAGTTATCACAGGCCATTCTGTCACAACATGCAGTGCTTATTAAGGGGCCTGTAGGATGTGGCAAGACAGCATTAATTCAATGGGTGGCTAAACAGACTGGTCATCGACCGATATGTATTCAGCTAGGAGAGCAGACTGACAGCAAAGTGAGTTAATAGTAGGCCGTATATGACATTCATGGTGGTGTGCCAAGGTGTAGAAATTTCTACTATGTTACCAGCTACCTACAGACAGAAATACGCCTATTAATGAACCACCATCATATATACTGTAGCACATTTTTTTTTTAGCAATTTCAATTTTGCGTGCTGTACTAAAACTATACGCCCTATTGTAATCAAATTTGCAGGTAATTTTCTTCAACACAATACCTCGCTGTCTGAAAATCATTTCTTGTTAGCTCACCTGGCCTGAAAGGCCAAATGAGGTTATGTCGTGGCGACCATCCATCGTGTGTCCGTCATCCATCCATCCGTCCGTCAACTTTTCCTTTAAAACGACTTCTCAGGAACCGCTGGGACAATTTCAATTATTTTTGGCATCCTGAGGGGATAGGGATCCAAGTTTGTTCAAACTAAGCCGATCAGCCAATTTGGTCGGTGGCCATCTTGGATTTTGGCCGATTTTTAGAAACGTCAAAATCTCCGAAACCGCTTGAGGGATTGAAGGAAACCTCATGAAATATGATCCAGGGCAAGAGCTCAACTAAGTTTGTTCAGGTGAACTTGATTGGTCAAATGGTTCGGCGGCCATCTTGGTTGACCTAGTTTTAGCAAAAATGACCTCCAGAACTGCTGAAGTGATCGGCCAAAATTTGGCAGATATGCTTAGGGACTAAGAGCCAGTAAAGTTAGTTCAAGAGAATTTGATCGGTCAAAAAACATGGCCACCGTGGCCCAATCAAAATATAGCATGTTTGGCTGCCATATTGGATTTTTTTATTTGATGGACTTTGAGGCTGAAATTGTTTTTATACAGTTTTTTGGGTATTTTGATTTGAAATTTGCAATTTTCGAAACTGTCAGATAAATGGTTTGGCAGCCATCTTGGATTAATATTATTATGCCGGTGCGCTCACTGCATGTAAAAATGCATTTTGCATGCATTGGTCAAAATATGCGCGCCGCGTAAGTGAAATGACACCACATTCCAAAACAAGTAACCAAACGTGAATTGAAAACATTAATAAAGTTTACACCTGCTAACATGGGCCGCCACCCAGGGTTATCCGAAAACCAGTGCCATGAAGCAATATAAGGACTTGCCGCTGGTGTACGGCAGTCATCAATGCGCGCGGAGTTCACACCCGCTATTGACACCTAGAACAATTTTCTGCCTGGACCCCTATGCTGAATGATGCCGCGTAAGAGGCGTGATGCTGACATTAGGGCGACAATGAAATGTGTATATGCCCGAGTAAGCGGGGTCGTATTATTAGATGGTGCTCGCCGTCTGTCCGTCTGTCTGATTTCTTGTCCGGACCAGATCTCGAAAAGTTTTGAACCTACACTAAAAAAATATTCTCAGCAGATGTGTTAGGGATAGGCGAAGTGCCATTATTTCGTTTCGGCAAAATCCGCCCATATTTGCCCGAGTTATCTCCCTTTAAAAGCTCAAATTTTCTTGTCCGAGCCATATCTCGGAGAGTTTTAAACCTACACACAATTCTTTTTCAGCAGATGTGTTAGCGATAGACGAAGTGTCTTGATTTCGTTTCTGCAAAATCCCCAAGCCTTGAACCTACACTCACAATTTTTTGTCCAGCAGATGTTTTAGGGATAGATGAAGTGTCATTTATCAAAGACAAACTGTTCACATTTAGCAAATATGTATGCCTGCGGACATATATTGAGTTGCACTAAAACTTGTTAGATGTGAAATGTAGATGGATACTCTGGAAAGGTGAATGGAGAAGGTTATTGGTCAGCACATTTTTGTTTCTCTTATTTTCAGAGTCTGATCGGGTATTACTGCTGTACAGAGCTCCCCGGTCAGTTTGTGTGGAACCCTGGCCTGCTGACACGTGCTGTAATGGATGGATCGTGGGTTGTGTTTGAGGACCTGGATCATGCTCCGATGGATGTACACTCATTGCTTGTGTCATTATTGGAGAGGCGGAGCCTGTCAGTACCGGGGCGTGGAGTACTGCATGCAGCACCAGGCTTCCACATGTTTGCCACACAGAGGTGATTTAACTAATAATGTAGTGGTCAGTCTTGACAGTATAGTCAGTGTAACATGTCAGTTGATGTGTCATCATTACTATCGTCCTGTAAGGGGAAGAGGGTATTGCAATTGGGTGTGTCTGTCTGTCTGGCTATCTGTCTGCGTGTCCGGAACTATATCTCTAAAACTACTGATCCGATTTCGCTCAAATTGTAACACAACCAAGGAACTTGCCGCGTAAGAGAATTTCCAGAATTGGGCGCCGTGACATCATCGCCGTGACATCATCACCTTGGTTTAGATGAGATCAAATTCTGGATCTATGGCTATCTCAGAAACTACTTGTCTGATTTGGCTCAAATTTTAACACAAGAAATGGTGTAATATTACAGGGTGATTCTACCACTTTTGGTGTTATCCAAAAACTCCGAAAAATATGGTGGAAAATCTAGAAAAAATCTGAAAGCTTTTTGCAATGTGAGAAAAATGGCAGAACAAAGGTCTACAATCTGTGATTGCTCTTTTGTGTGCTTAGATTTATATTTTCTGTCAATCAATTGATTTCACAATGAAAAATGTCACTTGTTAGAATTTTGTCAGAGTAAAGTTATCAAACAGAACATGCCTTTAAATTTTGTCAAGAAGCTTCCAATTTGCTCATAAAATGTCCATTTGTAGCCCAAAAGAAGTTTATTTTTGAAAACTTACCACTGAAATGACTGGTTCTGTTATCTGGTTTAATTTGAAATATATTTTTAAAGTATTGTATAAGAATTTGCTATAAATCCATCTGTGCTTGAATTTCATATTTTTCGGCCCTCACCATGTCACGTTACCATGGTTAGTGTCAACATCTGAAATGTGGAAACGATTGTTTGGTAATCAGATCTATAATGCAGATTATGATAGTCGCTTGAATTGTAAACCTCATCCAAACACTGCAGCCTCTACTATTGATTTAAAACATATTCCTCCAGGTTGTTAAGATCTGTCTTAGGCTGGCAGCAAAGTACAACACTGCGTGATGTATCGATGTTCTTATCCCGATCATGGCGATGTCTAAATATGAAGCTCATGGACCAGGAACAGCTCAATACGGTAAGGCCCTAAGTTTGGGGAGGCTGGTGCTGTCCCTTAAAACCCGTACTCTAAAATCTGAACATCCCAAGCTGGAATTTAGAGGTCCCAATCTGGAAAAGGCTTATAAAAGTACCCAATATTTAACAGCCATACAGCCATGTAACCTTTTAACCCTCGAATCTGTTCAAGAAAATTTTCTTATTGAAAATGCCTATTTGCAGACTAAAAGAAGACTACTTTTGAAAATTTACCACTAGAATGACTGGCTGGGTTATTGAGCCAGTCATTCGAGTGGTAGATTTTCAAAAATCGTCTTCTCTTAGTCTGCAAATGGGCATTACTCATGACCACTGCAGAAGCCGTTTTTGGCTGATATGAATGTTAATGGGTTAATGTGGATTTGAAATGCCTATATATTCTCAAAAAGACCCTTTCGGAATCACTGGTAAGAATAATAACAACTGGTAAGAATAATAACAGAATGAGTGATGATCTAATTCCCATGTATATTTGGTTGTGTTTTTAGAAAATAACTAGCCAGTGATCATGAAGTCTTCATCAACATCCATAATATTACTTTTTTGGTTTAAGTCTTATTCTAGATGTCTTGAAGAATTCCAACCCTGTGGCACTGATTAATGATTATTATATATCTGGAAGCTTTTGATGTACTGCTTTAGCATTCTCATGAATATAAAGATGCATGTATACTGTGCTACATGTGGCTCAGCATTGCTTTCCAACTGTGACTGACAGCTGTTTAGATCAAAATGTTCTCTTAAAAGGCCCTCATGAGCAAATTGTTCTTCATCACAAACACTCGTTAGCCATCATGAAGCACCTTTGGCCACTCAGACTATGGATGAATCCAGTTTAGCTATGCCACACCCGTCTCTAGCTTAGCTCTACCTACGTTTCACCCTTGTTGGGAGCAATCGATTCCTGCACCCTCTGAATACCAATTTCCAGAATAGTATGCAGGTCTGCTGTCAAATATTTTGGAGCTAATTTAACATGGTGGTGTTGCTGCATATGGTTATTGAGCCAGGTATTCCAGTGATAAATTTTCAAAAATAGTCTGCAAATGGACATTTCTCAAGACCACTGCAGAAGGCATTTTTGGCTCATATGAGTGTGAAAGGGTTAATTGAAAAATAGTAAAGCAAGTTCTTGTGCAAATATTATGATAATTTAGTTAATATTACATAAATCACAATCTTTGGTTTGGGTATATTAAACGACCCTACATTATATATTTCTTTGTGTATACTTTGACTTGTGTTGCTTTTTTCCCAGGTTCTAACTACTCGCTTCCCGGAACTGAGTGCCTATGTTAGCAAGCTGATTGACATCTATATGATGCTTTCTGGCAGTGACTATGACGATGATCTTGTGACACCAAATGAAGACGTGAAACAATTGATGCATAATGGCATGAAGGTCATGACCATGAGGTAATGTTTCAACTCAGATAAAGTTTCAACATTTTTTCATCGTTAAGCCTGTACTGGTCAACATACACATGCTCGGCCTCTATACACATGTTGAAATCAATTAAAAACTGAAACCTAAATTCTAAAAGTACATTTCAAGGTGACTGCAGGTTAGATGGTGAATTTTTTTGAAACTAATATAACTATGACAGCAAAAATCTCCCAGTCAAATTAGTATCAAAATATTCAACAGAGTTCATATTACATTATCAATTCACCAAAGAGATACAATTCGGACACTTTTCCAGGCTCGTGATGGCCATATGTCATTTTGTTTGTGATGTCAGCTAATAAGTGATATATTTTAAGCATAAGTGAGTGACAGGTTGGATCCTCCTTGCATTGGTGTCTAGGTGTTATGACATATGTCAATTGATTCTTTCACTTATGAAATCACTGTGATTGATCACGATTCCATTTTCTCAAATTTCTGAGGCACTGAAACTGAGTTGGCTAAAAAGTATGTTGTTGGTATTGGGGTGTTAGAGTTCCCATTTTATGCCAAAGAAACAGATTAAACTTAATGACACTGACTTACTAGCTGCTAAAAACTACTCTTGAACATCTTAGCTGAGCATAACAACACAGACTGGAATTGCTTTACATAGTATGATAACTTAAGATTATATAAATCAAGTCATTCGCCCAACAAACACACCGGTCAAATTATTACATTTAATAATTAGCCATACCCCTCAATCTAATAAATAAAATTGGATTTGGTATGAAGAGGAATAGTGCAGCAATGTAATTATCATAGGAATTTCTGTAACACATCAAGGTTGGCATCTTATCTATTCAATAACGCCAATTAACACTTTAACACTCATATCAGGCAAAAATGTCTTCTGTAGTGCTCCTGAGAAATGTCCATTTGCAGACCAAGAGAAGACTATTTTTGAAAATTTACCACTGTAATGACTGGCTCGATAACCGAGCCAGTCATTCCAGTGGTAAATTTTCAAATATAGTCTTCTCTTAGTCGGCAAAGGGACATTTTCTATGAGAAATATCAAACTTGAACAAATTCGAGGCTTAAAGTGTTAATGTGCCATTTCTCTATAAACTAGAAGATACTTGCATTATAGCGCGGTATAGTGTGTTAGTTACTCTTGTTACATCGCGCGCTATGGGATGATGCTTGCTTTGGGGCAGAGCTGTGATTGTTATGTCATTCTGATCAGAATTTTGTCATGATTTGCTTCCTTTTCAGATGTTTGATGCGATGGTGTGCTCGCATTGACAGCTCATTTGGTGAGAATTTTGAGACCCCTGCAGAGCCAGGGACGGTTATCTTTCTGGAGCTTCTTCATTGTTTCTGTATGAGTGTGTCATCTCCGCGTCATCGGCTCCTACTCGCTCACACTATTGCTGCAAAGCTTAATCTCACAAAAGCCTCGGTGAGAATTCAAGTTTTCCTGCCTAAATCCTGCCCACATAGAAATCATGTCTATGAGTCTAAATCAATTATAGGAGCCAAAATAAACATAATCTACTAAAACAGAGATTCATTTCTTTTATCAATATCTTATCATAACTTTGTCAGTTAATCTGTTAAAATCAAGTTACATTCATAACCATGTGCTGTAGAGTGCCGTGATAAATAATTTTGACCAAATTTCATGTTTCAGATTGTAACAAATGTCAACATATGAAATGAGAATACTTTTCTTACTTCTGAGGTTTCTGCTTTGCTTTTTATCAGAACGGAAAAATCCAACAAAAAGCGACAGATTCCAGTCAAATTATTTCAGAAATTTTCAACAGATTTTTTACACGGCATCACTAATGTGACCTTTGAGTCAATTAGTCTTACATTTTTCTAACAATCTACCTTTTTAACCCAATGTGTCACCCAATGTGACCATGATATTGCTGACTGAATATATATATATAAATTAATTATTTCCTTTTTAGATCTCATCGCTTTCTGCTGACAAATCTTGGACATATAGACAATGCACCGCATGCACGCACACACAGGCATAAAAACACATACACATGCACGCACACACACACAGGCACAAAAACACATACACATGGACGCACACACACAGGCACAAAAACACATAGACATGCACATGCACACACAGGCACAAAAACACATACACATGCATGCACACACACGCGCACACACAGGCACAAAACACATACACATGCACGCACACAGGCACAAAACACATACACACACACAGGCACAAAGACATACAGATGCACGCACATACACAGGCACAAAAACACATACACATGGCAAATGACACATGCTGTTCGAGTGATCTGTCTAACACATTTCTGGTTCTATGCTTAAATGTTCCATGTTTTTCAGGTTGAATTTTATCTCCACACTTATAAACCTGATGTGACAATAACTGAAGATAGATTCATTGTTGGACGATCTTATCTACCAAAACAAAGCCTGCCCTACAGGTACATTTGTGTGTCATGTTATTAGTTCACAACAAAGCGTGCTAAATGATAGAGATATAGAACATGCTGTGTTCATCTAGCCATTTATCTGCATTCATTTGGCTATGCTACTTTTATGTGGTTACTTTCTGTAGCTCTGGCCCATTAATACATTCAGAGTGCTGTGTGCGGTTTACTCAAATTGAAATTGGCTCGGATATGTAGTAATGTGATTGCTAATTTGAAAACGACCCCCAAAATAACATATTTTTCCCTAGCCCCGTAGCCAACCTTCCAATGAAGTTTTATCATGATGTACTCCCCTCCCCCCTTTTTCCCCGCAAAAACGGGTGGATTATGTCATGCACCCATACATCTGTCCATGCGTCCATCTGTCACACACCTGTGCAATTGATGACTACGTTTAATTGGAGTATCGTAGCGACACTTCATGAGAAGCTTAGCTATGCTAGTAGGGAAATATACATTGTTTTATAGGTCTATCAGTCTGTCTGCCCATCCATCTGTCTGTCTGACTGTGTGTCCAGCCGAATTGCAATTTTCTGATATCATTTGATAAATACTTTTGCTCGGAGTATCGTGATGAAGCTTGGGTATGGTTGTAGGTAAATGAACATTATTTTGTGGGTCAGTTAGTCCGTCCATCCATCCATGTTTCTTACTGTGTGTGTGTGTGTGCAAATTTTGAGTTTTCATTAGATGACTTTAATTTAGCTTGGAGTATCATGACAAAACTTCATGGGTAGGTTGGGTTGGGTATGGTAGTAGGCAATGCACGTTATTTTGTGGGTCAGCCACCATCTGTTTATCAATTTATCTTTCCATCTGTCTTTCTGAGCGTCGTTTGATAACTACTTTTGCTTAGAGTATCATGATGAAACCATCCTTTGCTTGGAATATCATGATGAAGCTTCAAAGGAAGATTGGCTATGATAGTAGGGAAATGCATGTTAGTTTGTGGATCTATGCATTCGTCCATCCACCCATCTTCCTTTCTAACCGTGTGTCCTGTCTGTGCAAATTTCTTAGCATGGATTTGATAACTATACTCTGCTTTGCTTTGAGTATCTTGATGAAACTCCACGGGAAGGTTGGCTATGGGGCTAGGTAGTACATGTTATTTTAGAGGTTATTCCATCCATCTGTCCATCTATCCATCCATCTTCTGACTCCACCATCTGTACATGAGTGCAAATTTAGTTTTTTTGTTCGATAACTACTTTTGCTTGGAGTATCGTGACGAAACTTACCGGGACAGCTCGTTCTTTATTCCTCAGTTTTTATTCATTATCCCTTTCATCCATGCATCTATCCAAACCAGTAAGATTATCTCATTATGGTAACATGGCCACCATTTGTGGTGGGGTGGGGGGGTGATCATTTGATTTATATCATCTATACACCTGTGCAAAAGTTAAGCACCAGCAAAAACAATAGAACGTAGAAACATGATGGTACAACTAGGCTGCCATACTTTTTGTCCCCACGTTAGCTGACACAATTCCAAGTACAAAATGCACATGCATGCATGACTTCACACCGCTTGATGTCCGTGCGTGGCGGGAAACAGCACACGTGTTCAGTTATGTAAAAGTCCAGTTTGAGGTGTAGAACATTACATACAGATTTATGCGACAAGATTAGGAATTTTGTGTTCATGACCGTGGTTTATTTGTACAGAGAGAATTAGCTCTTGATTGTGAACCGCTATGGCAAGACGAAGGTTAAGTGATCGTGTGAAATGGCAAATCATAGGCATGCATACCACTGGTATGTCATGCAGAGAGATTGGCAGACAGCTGAACATTAACCATACTGTAATCAGTCGTTTGATTGCAAAACATGGGCAAACTAACGAGGTGAAGGACAGGCCTAGATCTGGAAGACCGAAGAAGACTACTGCCCGTGATGATCGAGCCCTAGTACGCCTTGTTAGGAGATCTCCATTCACCAACAGCAGAGTGCTCAGCCAGCAATGGGAAACGCGCAATAGAGTGTCAATGTCTACCGTCAAAAGGAGACTGTATGCTGCTGGCATGAAAGCTAGGAGACCTGTCAGACGTCCTCTCCTCACTGCACACCACAAAGAGGAGCGTCTGAGGTAGTGCAACGAAAGAAGACAGTGGAACATGAGATCCTGGAGACGGGTACACTGGTCCGATGAAAGTCGGTTTCCTGCTTCATGCCACAGATGGTCGAACTCGTGTATGGAGGTCCAGACGCACGGCGTACGACCAACGTAACATCATGGAAGAAGTTCCATTTGGTGGAGGTTCCGTTATGATATGGGGGTGCATCTCATTTGATTGTAAGCTGGATCTGTTGACTGTACCTGGAACACTAAATGGACAAAGATATCAAGATTCCATACTGGATAGAGTTGTGGTCCCTCATTTTGTAAATCATGCACCTGGAACCCACCCTATATTCATGGATGACAACGCCCGACCACATCGTGCTAGAGCTGTGCATGAATACCTCCGCCAGAATGCCATCGAAACCCTACCATGGCCAGCAAGGAGCCCTGACATGAGCCCTATTGAGCATATCTGGGACATTCTGGGAAACATGGTGAGAAGGAGGGATCCTCCTGTGCAGAACCTACAGGAATTAACAGACGCACTCCATCTTGAATGGCAACGAATACCACAATGGCGTATCAGTCGGTTGGTGACCAGCATGAGACGTCGTGTCCAGGCCGTCATCCAGGCACAAGGTTGTTATACCCGGTATTAATAATGGCAGTCTCAAACTCGTGAACAGATGTTAAACTTCGTTTTCAGACACCATTAATGACAATCTAGCCACGTGTGTCAACTGTAGGGCAATAGTTGTCAGTTGTGTCAACGTAACCATATTCAGGCCTCGTTTTCAAGTTCAAACAAAATCATACAGTGTTTCCCCACCATCATAATCAGCATTCCTCTAGTTGCATTATTACCTCTTGCACTAAGATGGATGGGTACATAAATGTTTATGCTATTGCTTTCTTCATAGCACATGAATATACCCTCACATGTGCGTAAAAATAGGGTGGTGATTAACTTTTTCACAGGTGTATAGTTTGTAACATGAATCTATTTGCAATTACATGTAGTGGCAACATTTTTTGGAAAACTGTTTGTTGAAATGTCACTTAAATTGGTACACTAAATAAAGTGGCTTATCTTGCCAATCTTTGGCAGAGATTAATCTGGCGCTAACAGATGGTGTCTTGAGATATTTTTAACCCGTTAACACTGAAACCGGCGAAAAACGACTTCATTAGTACTCTTGAGAAATGTCTGTTTGCAGACCAAAAGAATACTATTTTTGAAAATTTACCACTTGAATGACTGGTTCGATAACCGAGCCAGTTATTCCAGTGGTAAATTTTCAAAAATCGTCTTCATTTTGTCTGCAAATGGACATTTTGTATGAGTTCCTTGAACAAATTTAAGGCTTAAAGGGTTAACAATGTATTTTGTAATGTTTTCAGACATGCAAAGCGACATCAACAAGTGTTTGCATTCACGCGTCAATCATCTTGTTTGCTCGAGTCACTTGCTGCATGTGTCAATCACTGTGAGCCCGTACTTCTTGTTGGAGAAACCGGCACTGGAAAAACAGCGGTCATACAGTATCTGGCACAACAAACTGGTATGTGAATAGATCATTATAATCTACAGTACAGCTCATAAATAAGTTAACATATTTCCAAAACCGAGGTTAATTAGTACAATTTTTAGCACGATGTAAGAAATATTCTGTTGAATACTTTGGACTTAATTTGATTGGAATCCAATCAAATTAAGTTCAAAATATTCAACAGTGTTTTGCCACGGAAACATTCTGCATTATTTGTGACCTGTAGTGTATATCCATTTATCAGAATATGAATATTAGGAGATGGTGGATCATAGACATCTGGTACAAGTTCTAAAGCAATGTTTATGAAAGCTTTGTTTTCAAAATTTCAACAGTCCTCATGCAATAGGGAACTGAAAAAATACAAGCTCATAATTTGTTGCTGTTATGTCCCAAGTCAGGCCGGGAACATATTCTTACGGCCATCAACAAGCATGACTTATATACCTATTGGCCACTCAAGATGCACATGATGATGAGTGATGCACTGTGTTCTGTCGCTGCAGTAGTTTGAAAACATTCCACAGCTGCAACAGTCCTTCTTGGGCCACTGTTATTGTCCTTATCTCCCCCAGGTTCTTGGGCCTCAGTGTTGCTGTTTCCTTTTTGTCTGTATGTAGCACATTTAACGGGTTTGTACAGTGGCCTCATCCAATAGCTTCATAAGTGTTGGCACCGAGTACAGCAAATTCCAAGGTTCTCTGTGCATGGGTTTCTGGTGGCATTCACAGAACCTGACCAAACGGAGCTGGGTTTGTTGGTCACTTTCACTGATAGTGAGACCATATATATGTATGTTACACTTTGCACACAGCACACTGTTTGTGAACAGTCTTGATCTGTGCAATACATCACTGGCAGACTTGATGCTCAGTGCTTCATTCAGGGATTCACAGGAAGAATATTTATCAACGAACAAACTTAGGCCAACCATTTTACCAATATGAATTTTGATGTTATAAATCACTATGCTAGATTCTGAACATGATGTGTGTGAAGATGATGTTGTTTTCCTTTTAGGCCATGACCTGTGTGTGATCAACATGAATCAGCAGACAGACAGTGCTGATTTACTGGGAGGGTAAGTGAGCAATTCATTCCTGTTTATAACAATCACCTCAATTTTATGTCCAAGTGATGATGATTACTTAAAGCTCGCATGTTCCATTAAATATAGACACTTGCACGGGATAGGAGATGCCTGTTCGATTTACCCAGTATGCAACGCTACCCAGCATGCAATGCCCTGACTCCATAATCGTTGTAGCTATTGGACTGTATAGGCCAGGATTTCTCAAACAAAATCAACCCACCTGCATGTACAAATAGTCATCTCTCTTCCAGCTCTGAAATTGTAAGCATGCACATAGGGCATATTCACGGCAGTACATTCGACGGCCTACATTTCAATACTGTTCAGTGCAACTGTGTCAATTTCCAGAAGAAAATTAGAGAAAGCTTTTATATATTTTGACAATAATTTGCGTGAAAGTTATTGCTATAAATGACAGCAACACTATTCAGTAAAATTATTGTCAAAATAATTATTAGGTAATGCGTTTACTACCTGGTGCAGATTTAATAATAATTTGAATGAAAATTGTTGCTGCAACAGCTTTCTACTTCAAATAATACTTACCAGATGTACTATTATGATAATGTCTATTATCTAGTCTAGCTCAAAATAAACAATTAAAACTCCGCACTCTCCTGGTCCTGCCCACACTGAGTCCGGGAATTACCATAGCCGCAGGTACCGAGTCAATTCCTAATCACAGTCAGATTCGTCTATTTTGCGATTTGAGAAAGTCACATTTTTTCAAGCTCTTAAAATTTTCAATTTTAACCAAATTTAAGCGTTGTTGGAGTGCGTTATTGTTGGCATCATGGAAGACAAAGGGAAATCATCACAGGGGCAGGTTGTATCAATCTAGAATTTATACATTCGTGCCATAATGACTGTTTGAAATTTCCTTAAAGTGGCACATTATTCTAAAATGGTAGCCATTGGAGTCGCTCGGTACCCGTTAACTTATTAGTGTTAATCCGGGTACTCGGTTCTTTTCTCTTGCGACTCGGTTCTTTCTAAGATGGATGCGCTCTTAGCCAAGATGGCTGCGCCCACGATGTTTATTTCGCTTGGCTTCGCGTATCTATGCACTCTGTTTATGCCGATTTTTAGCTTTCGCTTCATTGTCGAGGGTGTTTGTAGCGATCAGCATTTAATTCTTGGGTGTATTAACATTAGTTAACTTCCAAGTTGTGTTTATTAATTTTCACTTAAAAAAGTTTCAAATATTTTCCTGCCTATGGCTTGATTATCATTAATTTAAGAGAAAGTTAATGTTTTCTAAGTAATTTATTATACAATCAAGTCAATTGTGCGTATTGCTCATCATCGTTTGTCATGTGCAGCGATTTAATTCTTCTCTGTGTTCGCAGAAAGCCAAGAACCAAGACACGTGCCAGAAATGCAACAGGTTCATGAAGTGGAAGTATTCAGGCCATCATTGTGTGGCCTGCGCTAAGTGTAAGGTTGGAAGTCCCTGTGATGTGTGCGCCAAGTGGTCGGCGGAGATGGTGGCGGAATTCGATCGTGATCGACGTGCGCGCTTGGAGAGGATCGCGAGGGACAAGGCGGCCAAGCTGGGTCAGGCGTCGTTGAGAGGACTGGAAGGTCGTCTGAATACTCGCATGGATTCAGCACTGGGCGTATGGGCGGCCCAGTTCAAGGTAATGTTCGAGTCATTGCAGTCCACGGTCCCGACGATACACGATGGTGCAGGGCAACCTTTAGGTGGTCCGGCTAGTTCTGCGGAGGGACGAGCACCTGTCCCTTCTCTGTCGTTGGCTCAAGAGCCGACGGGGGAGGAGGAAGATCTTCTGATGGAAGATTCTGGCTTGCCAGATATCTCGATGACGGCTATGCCCAGTACATCCCAGGGATCTCCCTCGGGTTTGGTACGGGTCTGCCAAGCGGATGGTGATGTCGACGTTCCGTCGGGCATTTTCCATCCGGATTTCGTGCAACCCGCGTTGTCGGTGGAGCCGTGTTTTGCGGTTCCTAGCGGCATCCCGGCGGCGTTAGGTGCCGACACCTGCCGTAGTGAAAGCGGCCATGGTCCCGCCTCCCGTGCTGGAGCCGATGGACTGCGGTGAATCCGTGTCCGACGATTCGTTGGACACCGGTGCCGCTGGTAGTCGGGCTATGGACGCGCTTCATGGTATTAGAAGTGCGGTCCATAGCTCTCAGCATGGATCGTCAGTGGCCTTCTCATCCAAGGGTGAAAGGGAAGATGAGAACGGTAGTTCATTGATGGACGAATCCGTTTTCTGCACCGAAGCTGAATGGGTGCAGGTTCTTGGCTGGATGTCCGACTGTCTCGGGTTGGCATCCGATCTAGGATCTCAGCGCGATCCGGCGATGGAACGGATGTCAGAGCGAGCGGCTAGCGCTCTGTCAAGTGGCTCTTCGGCCATGCCGACACTCCCTTTGGACACGCAGACTTCCGACATGTTGGAGGTTGCGGCATACCGTCTGGTCCAGCCAGAGTATGTGCTGCCTAAAGCCCCGAAGGGGATAAGGAGTAGGGTCCGTTTTCCTGCGCAGGCCTCATCTGTATGCCAGGGTTCCATGGCTTTCCGTCGGGGAACGAGAGGTGTTGAATATGCGGTTGGCTGGGAAATCTAAGGGGCGTTCTCGTCCCTTAGTTTCCCAAGTTAACAAAGATCCGTTCAATGAGCTATCGCTCATTGAAGATGCGGCTAGGGCAGCCATGGCTGCTCTCTCGCACGGATGTACAGTCCTGCAGGGTATGCTGGCCTGCATGGCGGAATGTGGACAAGTGCCAGAGGCTGCTCCCGGAGTTATTCGGGACACCATGCGCTTGTCTCAAGATTGCCTGGCCAGGGTGATCACCAGAACATTGGCAGAGCGACGGAGAATGGTTCTCGATTGTGTATAACCAGGACCGGAAATGAGGGCTGCATTGTCTTCTGCACCCTTTATTGGTCCAAGCTTGTTCGGCGGCTCGGCACGACAAGCCTTATCCAAGGTCGCGTCAATGGTTGCTGAACAGGAAGTAGTCGGCAAGTCGTGGAAGTCGACGAAAAGGACTCAGCTGCAGCAGTCCTATAGGCAGCATCGGCAAGAGCAACAGAGGCAGCGCCAAAGATTGCCCTTCCGTCCTTCTGGCCGTGATGCCCATCGGGCATCCGGATCTCAAGGACCTGACCGGTCGTCCTCATACAAGCCCTCTAATAAGAGGCTGTATGAGGATGACAGGAAGGGTGGCGGTTCGGGCCGCGGCGGTTACCGTAGGGATAACCGTGGCGGCAGTTCCTGACCGTCATATTCCAAGAAACCGCGGGGTGGCCGTGGAGGGCGGTCCTGACGGATTTCTGGCGGAATCAGTTCCGGTGACGTCAGGAACGAAGGGAGTCGAGAATCTTCACCCAAGCGATTTAGCGTCTTCTCGTGCAATCTTGACCGCCAGCTGTGTGCAGATTCCTACCGTCGGAGGCAGACTTCAACTGTTCTCAAGCCGTGTGGTGTTTAGTCTGTCAGTGGTTAAGAAACGGCTACGAACCGGACTGGCTCATCCGTCAATCGTTAGTTCCGTTAACATTGACTCCATTATGGACTCCTGTTCCAAGGGAATCCGATCATCTGGATGCCATTTGCTCAGAAATAGAATCTCTTCATCAGAAGAATGCGATTCATCTAGTCCGCAATCGGTCATCCCTAGGCTTCTATTCGATGATGTTCCTCATTCCGAAATCTACCGGAGGATGGAGACCAATTCTCAATCTCAAACCGTTGAACAAATTTATGCTTTCAGATGGAGACTGTCGCAGCGGTAATGACGGCTGAGAAAGGCATGTGGGCAGTGTCGATAGATCTGAAGGATGCTTATTTTCATATTCCAATGTCAATTCCTTTTCAGAAATACCTTCGCTTTGCATTCCAAGACAATGTTTGGGAATTCACTGCGCTTCCATTCGGCCTGACCACAGCACCGAGGGTCTTCACCAAAGTGGTTCTCGCCATGACTTCTTATCTTCGCAGGAGAAACATAGCTGTTCATACTTACATAGATGACTGGCTGCTAAAGGCGGGGAATCCAGTTTCTCTGCACAACAATCTTGAGGTAGTCCTAGCCTTATTAAAGGATCTAGGATGGATTGTGAATCTAGAGAAATCAGAATTGACTCCATCCCAGGAGTTTGTTTATCTGAGAATATTTTTCAATCTCAGGGACGGCGTAGCTTTTCCGGCGGAGAGCAAAGTCAAGAGCCTGATTGCAGTTCTGGAGCTGGTTTCTCTAGGAGCCTATCCTTTTCTGCATCTGTTCAACACGTAGCAGATTTTATCTGTCATTTATACGAAGTTGAAATACTTGTACCTTCAACCCTAGCAGCATATAAGTCTGCATTAGCTTCAGTCATTCCCAGTCTGGCCATTGAAGGAGTTGAGAATGACACTTTGAATGAAGTTATTAAAGGAATGAGCAATCTGCGACCTAGACAGCCAGTTCCTATCCCAGCATGGAATCTATCACATGCTCTACAGGTTTTAAGACATGCTCCCTTTGAACCGATTAGATCTATAGATATTAAACTGCTAACTATTAAATTAGTTTTCTTGGTTCCAGCAGCATCGGCGAGAAGGTGAAGCGAGATTCATGCGCTATCTGCCGAGCAAGACAGTTTTGTCGTCACGCCTGAAGGTTTAAGACTACTTCCACGTCTTTGTTTCCTGGCAAAGAATCAGTCACTTAAATATCCAGGTCAACCCATCAATTTGCCAAGTTTAATTAGACATGACCCAAACTCTTCTGCTTGGTGTCCTGTCAGATGTCTGAAAATGTATAAGAAACGTACTGAGGAGTGGAGAGATGACCCGAAATCTCTGTGGTTATGTCTCAAGGCTCCTCATTTGCACGCCTCGAAAGACTATTTCTCGTTGGATAGTTGATGCTATTCAGATGTCGCATAAAATTGCTACAGGAAAGCAGATTGATCGTGCAAACGCCCATCAGGGCCGAGCATTAGCAGCAGCATCGGTCCTTTTTAAGGGTGTCTCATTAGAGGAGGTGATGTCTGTAGCACAATGGCATGCCGAGTCGTCATTTACTGTTTTCTACCTTCGCGACATACCCAGCGCACTTAATCCGGCAGCCGTCGCCAATTTGTCGAACCTTAGTTAAACCACATCCGACCACTATTTCAGAAACATCGCAAGTTACTTCCTCCTGCACTGAACAAGAGCCATGCACATGACCAGTGAATGACCGTGGATTGGGCCGAGCTCCTGGGATGATCAAGAAAGAACAAGCACCCAAAATGGTGAGTGTTTACTTTAATTAAGTGACTAATAATAATAATATTTACTTACAGTCGAAATACCAGACTGCTTAGGTAAATGGTCTGGTGTAAGAGTATACTTATCCTCTCAAACAGACATTTGACTCATTCCAATTTGAAAACTTAATCGATATACTGATATTTTTTCAAAATTAGAAGTTGTAGTAGCTTCTTTGCACTCTACTGGACTGCCCTAGCTGGGACTTGGGGCTGACACGGGTCTGGTAGGTGTTGCATCCCATTTTTGACAGCCCTCTGGATTTTGTGCGGACAAAAGAGGGGCTGGAGCGCGGTCTAGACCATGGAAGTTTAGCACTCTATGGGTCAGATGGCAGAACCCAAGCGTATGCCAGGGTTCTAGTCTCTTCACAACCTCTGTTGGATGGTAGATGAGTGCTGGTTCGAGCCTCACCTCCTCCCACCGGTATTTCTTAGCTGTTGAAATCCGGAGTTTATCATAATAGTACATCTGGTAAGTATTATTCGAAGTAGAATAAAAAAAGCATCCGCTTTTGTTTCTACGAGAATTCTTAATACTTACCAGATGTACTGTGGCCCCGCCTCAGCCGCCCCGCTGAGGTGAGGCTGAGCTGCTTTCGCTGTTTGTCAAGGCAAATATAAGACGAATCTGACTGTGGTTGGGAATTGACTCGGTACCTGGGGCTATGGTAATTCCCGGACACAGTATGGGCAGGACCAGGAGAGTGCGGAGTTTTAATTGTTTATTTTGAGCTAGACTAGATAATAGACATTATCATAATAGTACATCTGGTATGTATTAAGAATTCTCGTAGAAACAAAAGCGGATGCTTTTTTGATGCAGCAACACTTCAATAAAATTTGTATCAAATATATAGCAGGTAGTAATTGCATTACATACTAATTATTTTGACAAGAATTTGACAGTGTTGGTGCTCTCATTGATAGCATCAACTTTCACGCAAATTCGTGTCAATGTATATATAAGCTTTCTCCTATTTTCACCTGGACATTGGTGGACTTTCTCAGAACAGAGCTGGAGGACAAATGATTATTTGCACGTGCAAGCAGGTTGGTTTTGTTTGAGAAATCTTGGCTTGTGCAGACAATAGACTAAACGAATATGGCGTCCGATAGTTACAACGATTATGGAGTCAGGGAATTGCATGCTGGGTAAATTGACCAGGCATCTCATATCTCGTGCAAAAGCGTCTATATTTAATGGAACACGAGAGCTTTAAGCTTTCAACACTCAAGCTGTCAAAAAATAGCTTCTGCAGTGGTCTTGGAAGAAAGTCCATTTGCAGACTAAGAGGAAAGTATTTTTGAAAATTTACCACGGGAACGACTGGCTCGATAACCGAGCCAGATTCCATTGGTAAATTTAAAAAAATTGTTCTGCTCTTAGTCTGCAAATAGACATTTCTCTTTCGAGAAAATTAAAATTTTTACAACAAATTAAAAAGGTTAAAATATTAAGTGAGGTAAAATAATCACCTCTCTTAAATATAGCCAGCATCTCTTAGTTACAAAAGGAAGTTTGTGTTTTTTGACAAGTTTGACTGATATGTAAATCACAATTGACACAGTTTTGTAAACATGAATAATGCTTGACACTTTAACGGTCAAAATCCAAATATGTGCTTTTATTAAATGTTCACTTCCAGGCCAAGAAATGAATAGTGTGGTTATGAAGCCATGCATTCCAGTGTTAAATTGTCAAAAATAACATAACAGTAAAAATTAAGCAGCGTGAAGATACTTGAAACAGCACTTGACCAGCAAATTCATATTCCGCAAGACAGCTGCAGAATCATTACTGGCCAGACCAGCTCTTGAATATTTCGAAACTGATTTTACTGGAACTAATCCCATTGAGGCTATATTTGCCATGACATCTCTCAAATTTTTGTGAAAAAAATTTTCAACACATACAGTTCAGAAATCAGTTAACATGTTTACAAAGCAAAAACAAAAACATGTTAGTACAATTTTGAAACATGATAAAAGAAATTTTTGGGTGAATATTTTGAATACAATTAGATTGGAAGCGATTGCTACATTAGGCCTCTCTGTCTCTCTCTGCCTTAGGCAGCAATGTCTTCCAATCCAATTATGTACAAAATAGTCCATTTTTTATTTTGTTTTGTAGAGATTCTAAAGTTATTTCTGAACTGTACTCTAATTTCGTTACATCAAAAGGAATGTGTAATTTTTTGGCCTTTACGACGGAAGGGGTTAAAGTTGAATTGAAAATCTATACTAATGGATACTGGAATCATTGGGATAACAGATATTCTCTGCTGACCTGCCTGCCTGCCTCGCCGTCTGTCTGCCTTGCTGTCTGGCTATGTGGTCAGCATCTTAGCTCAAGCTACTAGATGAATTTTCAACCTTCGGTTGGAAGTTGCCCTTGAGATCCTCATTATAGGCCTAACGGTAAAGGTCATAAACAATGATGGGCGGGTGAGACTGGGTGATGGGCGGGTGAGACTGGGTGATGGGCGGGTGAGACTGGGAGGTCTCTGACATGTCAGAATACTTGTTTAGCATAAGCTTCTAGGTATGATCCTAAAGCAGACAACCAATACAGTGCTGACAGATGTGTTATGTTTTACCTTTCCTAACACTCACGCCATGATCTGTTTGCTGACCGGGACGCTCAGTATATAGAGAGAATTATTTTATCTCGTGTGTTGTCTGTTAGTCCTCTCTTGTTCAAACTATCATTACCTAGAAGTTAGTGATGATGAATTTTTGAAAATTGACCACTGAAATTCCATTGTCATTCCATCATAAATTTAAAAGAATTTTCTTTGCAGGACTTCAGTTTGCTTTTGAAAATTTTGTACGGGAATGGCTGGCCTGTTTATCGAGATATGCATTGCAGTGATGCATTTTCAAAATTCTCTGTTGTCCCACAATGTGACATTAAAGATTTAAGACAGGTGGTTGAAGACTCCATGTCTTATTGCTGCAAGCCACCATGATTTCAATGGGCAATAACTCTGGACATGCTGAATATTAAAAAATTATTTGACTGAAAGTTGTTGGTGGCTTAGCCACAAACAACTTTCAGTCCAATTATTTTTCAAAATATTCAGCATATCCAGAGTTAAACCCCATGGAAAGTGTAGCCTGCAGAAATTCAGTTGGCGGAGCTCTAGTTTAGATCCAAAAGTCTTATCCGATAGCAAAAGACTTGTATGAAGAGACCACCTGACTATGGTTTATTCTGTAATAATTTGTGTTTCATAAGGTAAGTGCTTAATACTATAAGTCTTTACCAATTGAGGTTAACTCTGTATTTAATTCCTATCAATAGTCACCTATTTGAAACATTAATTCATTAAATTATAGTGATATGGTGTTTTTTTGTAAACTTCAGCTACAAGCCTCTGTCTGTCCGGCATATCGTACAACCCTTTGTTGAGCGGTTTGAGCTTCTATTTATAGAAACCTTCTCACAGAGTCAGAATATGACCTTTCTACAACATATACAGGTAGGCTAAATAAAATACACACCTATTCCTCTCCACATAGACCAAAGACGATTTTAACCCTTTAAAGGACATATGTGTTTTTAAAAATTTCAATTTTCTCAGAAAATGTCAATTTTCAGACCAAGATAAGACTCTTTTTGAAAATTAACCACTGGAATGACTGGCTCGGTTATCGAGCCAGTCATTCCAGTGGTAAATTTTCAAAAATTGTATTCTCTTGGTCTGCAGATGGACATTTCTCAAGACCATTGCAGAGGCCTGTTTTGGCCAGCATGCCCATTAAAGGGTTAAATATGGTATTTTTTAGAAGAAACATTCCTGACTTGAGCAGGCTTTTATTGGTCAAAATCCATTTGTTTATTATTACATATCTTTGAAAGAAGAGCCTAAGAAGGCCTAAAAAGGCATTCCCAAAAACAACTTTGTTGATTTTTAACAAAAATGTTTTACCAGCGCTTTCTGCTTCAGCATCCTTTGCGCGATGCGTTTGTGATGTAATATGTCTATGGCATATGACATTGCCTCAGGTATAATGCTTATGAGGTAATAGTTATATGACTTTACGCTATAGATTATAACCTCTATTTTGACTCATCTGACCTTCAAACATATTTTGCAAAAGGAAAAAGAGCCTCAATAAAATGTACTGTTCAGTGTAAAGATACCGTTCAACTCTGCCAATTTCTTAGTGCCTCCTTCTGATCAGGTTGGGTTTTATTAGACTTGTGCGATTACGTGATTGGATCAAAAATCACAATTATTTTTTAAATTGTAAATTTATATATTATTAAAAATTAAATACTCGAATAATAAAGTCAACAGCGTCTACTGCGTAAATATTTCAAAACCTATTAATTACTAGGTCACAGAAATTTACATTTTACTTAGCGAATGTACATCCATTTGAAGGCCAAGAGAAGACTGTTTTTGAAAATGTATCACTGGAATGACTGGCTTGAGAATTGAGCCAGGCATTCCACTGATACATTTTCAAAAAAAGTTTTCTCTTGGCATGCAAATAGACGTTTCTAAGCGCCATTGTACCTTTAGTGATTGATATGCTTCTGTAGGCTGATTAATCGAGTAATCACGATTATTCTTAAATAATCGATCGCGATCACTCAAATCAATAATCGCCCAAGCCTAGGTTTTAACCTTTTTTTGTACCCTTGCATCATGATTTGTCTGTTGCTGTGATAGGTCACCAGTATTCAGCTTTTTGTTTGTTTTGTCTTATTTAGACATGTGTCAACAAAGAGCATTGGCAGACACTCTTCTCCCTGTTACAGCATAGTCAGAAAGCTGCTCTCACTAAGATAAAGGGTATGTAATCAACATTAGTTAATGTTCCATTCATTTATATCAAGGTTTTCTATTTACGTTGATCATTGACGTTATGAAGCAAGCTGCTGAATATTTTGAGAGCAATTTGAGTGAAAGTTTTTTACTGCCTCCGTCAAATTGTTCTGAAAATACTCGGTGCATACTGTGTCATCTACAGGAATATAGAAGTTGATTAGTTATTTCTAATGCAGTGTACTGCATGTTTTCTAACTCTAATGTTGTGTGTTATCTGGCCCATTTATTGCCTCACATTTATAAAGTAGTTATGACAAGTTTTGGTTGTTGGTGGGGTGGGTGTGGAAAGATGAGTCTGGTCTATGGTGGTATTTGTGTCCGGTATCCACACGTCCAGCTTAAATCTGTTCAACACTCATTTAACCCTTTAACATTCATATCAGCCAAAAATGCCTTCTGCGGTGGACTTGAAAATGTCTATTTGCTGACCAAGAGAAGAATATTTTTGAATATTTACTATTTCAGTGGTAAATTTTCAAAAATACTCTTCTTGGTCTGCAAATGGACATTTTCTATGAGAAAATTGAAAATTTCTTGAACAAATTCGAGCTCTGTGAAATGGAAGATGTCATAGGGATCCATAACAAATGCCTGGTGCAGAAAAAAGGGCTGGTCATGCACGCAGCTACAGCCATATAGAGTGATTTTGATGTTTGCAATGGACCTTTCCAGTTTATCCATCCATCATATGATGCCATAATCAACTACGTGATGTGTAGGATGACATCATAATCAATGACGTCATGAATGATGTAGATAAGTATGTCATGAATGCATTAAGAATTAATTGAAGACAGATTAAGTGATGTTGTACGAATTGTATAGCTACAATTTCATAAACATTTTGTTGATTATTTTGAAACTAATTTGACTGGGCGCTGCAGCAAGAGCACCAAGTCAAATTAGTTACAAAATATTCAACAGCTTACCTGTATAGTTTTCAGGAAATTGATAGTTAGGCCATTCAGGGATCGATCAATCCTAACACGGCGAAGTGTTGGTGGAGCTTAGCTAGAGATGGGTGGTGCATAGCTAAAACTGGATAGGTCCATTGAAGACCTATCATCTGGAAATGAAAGTATGAATGGCCAGATAGATGGATAAACTGATGGACAGATACTAAAAGATAAATATAATCAACAAGTGATATACATCTTTTTAGCTTTAGTGAATAAGCAAGCTTTTTAAGACTAACCCATCCTCAACAAGAGGTGAGAGTGTGCTTTCTATGCCTGCTTCCAGAAGTTCTGTCAAGCAGTCAAGTGTGTCATCATATGCAGCAACATCATCCCTATTAGCCCTCCTGCGACATTGCATGTTGATTTCGCATGCTTCATATTGTTAGCTCTTCTGATACATCAAAGCTTTAATTGACTCATGTATGTTAATTTTCAGATGCAGATTTGAGAAAGAAATGGACAGAGCTTGGAGAGAGGCTTGTGAAGTTAAAGACAGAACTTTGTCACACAGAGTCTGAACTGCTATTTAAGTTCATACAGGTTAGTCACTTGGACTGAATATGTGCAAATATGTGCTTTAGTATGACAGTATGGACCCACATTCATGGTGGGCAGTAACAGCACTTATGATATATGCTCTATAGCGACTATATGGTCACCAACAATTCTTATGGTAGGATTCATTTGATACACAGTTGTATGGTACAATAATCATGCACGTGTCGAGTAGTAATGGTGTACAGTTTATGTATTGCAGTACTGTCGATAGATAGGATGAACAACGTTGGTGGACAATTATGTATATAGTAGATTGGAAAGTATCGGTATACAATTATGTAGGGCTGTATATGTACCCGGGTAACCCTTTAACCCTCAAATTTGTTCAAGAAAATTTCAATTTTCTCAGAACATGTCCGTTTGCAAACCAAGAGAAGAGTATTTTAGAAACTTTACCACAGGAATGACTGGCTCGCTTATTGAGCCAGTCATTCCACTGGTAAATTTTCATTGTCTTCTCTTGGTCTGCAAATAGACATTTCTCAAGACCAGTACAGAAGCCGTTTTTGGCTGATATGAGTGTTAGAGGATTAAATGGAAATGCTTAATATTTGTCAAGCTGAGTTTACACGGGACAATAGTAAAATGTCTGTGCTTTGAAAATATGCCATTCAATAATAGACCTGTGGATGGTTTGTTTGTCATATTTTACACCACCAATTGTTTGTAGGGAGCGCTGGTGCGTGCTGTACATGCAGGGGTATGGGTGCTACTGGATGAGATCAATCTGGCTTCAGATGAAACACTTGACTGCTTGACAGAACTTCTGGAAGCAGGCATAGAAAGCACACTCTCACCTCTTGTAGAGGATGGGTTAGTTTTAAAAAGCTTGCTTATTCACTAAAGCTAAAAGGATGTATATCACTTGTTGATTATATTTATCTTTTAGTATCTGTCCATCAGTTTATCCATCTATCTGTCCATTCATACTTTCATTTCCAGATGATAGGGCTTCAATGGACCTTTCCAGTTTTAGCTATGCACCACCCATCTCTAGCTAAGCTCCACCAACACTTCGTCGTGTTAGGATTGATCGATCCCTGAATGCCCTAACTATCAATTTCCTGAAAACTATACAGGTAAGCTGTTGAATGTTTTGTGACTAATTTGACTTGGTGCTCTTGCTGCCTATGCCAGCAACACCGCCCAGTCAAATTAGTTTCAGAATATTCAACAGAATATTTATTAAATGGTAAAAACATACAATTCGTACAACACCGCATAGTCTGGCTTCAAATATGCGTTCGTGACGTATTTATCGACGTCATGACGTCATTCATTATGATGTCATTCAACACGCCGCCTAGTTGATTATGACATCATAGGATGGGTTGATACAGTGGAAAGGTCTATTTCTTGATTAATGATGATCTATCATTGGCTCTTGATTCATTAGTACATGTAACCAGAATCGTGCTACTAAATAATTTCTTCAATCATAATGTTATCTCTGTCCTTGTAGCTGTCGACCGGGGGTAGGAATTAATTCCATCCCTACTTAGGCTTGTATTCCGTACTGAACCATGGCTGTAGAATACGTACATGTTTGGTGGATCAATAAACTGAAGATAATACGTAATTTGAGAATTCTTCTCAGTGCATCTGATTTGGCCAGAATTATCTTAAGAAATTTGAAATTCATGAATTTGGTTTCTGGAACATACCTCTAGAATAATTTCACGTTAACTTCAAATTTGACAAGCTCGTTACAAAGCTTGATTTGGAATCGTGGTTGAGTTAACTGTTTTAATGGTAAAATTTGGGCAAGAAAATCAAAATATTTTCTTAGAGAATGTCATTTTCAGGGCAAGAGAAGACTATTTTCGAAATTTTACCACTGGCATGACGGGCTTAGATATCGCGCCACGCATTCCAGTGGTAAATCTTCAAAGATTGTCTTCTTGGCACAGGCCTGTGCTGTAATATTTCCAATGGTAACCCATAATAGGTTGCTAATGTCCATACTAAAATTAACAGATTACGGTAACCCGTTTCAGGTCCCCTAAAATAAATTAAGGCAACCTCATGGAGAACGTTTTCAACATGTTACCATAACAGCACAGGCTTGCGTTGGCATGCAAATGGACATTGCAGAGGTCAGTTTTGGCTGACTTCATCAGAATCTAAAGGGTTAAATTGAACCATATCCATCAGAGTTATGGCCCATGAAAAACCTTTAACTTCGTCTAACTTTAAAATGCCTGGTGGGGGTGGTGGTGGAGGGGAAAGAGGGTGGCATGGTATATGACCAGTAACATTAAACACAGTTTAACGCATCACTATTATGATAAATACAATGATTATTTTATTGACAGAGATGCAGGTCCATTGAAAGTTCACAGAGATTTCCGCATATTTGCTAGTATGAATCCAGCAACTGATGTGGGAAAGAAAGATTTGCCATTGGGCATCGTTAACAGGTAATCTCTTACTTGAAATTGTTTGATACCAGTTTTGCTTACTTTCCAATGTGTATACTTCGTTTTGCGCACAACTGTCTTGCTTCATAACTATTAGACTGCTGGGACTGTATTCATGAAGGCTACTTAACCCTTTAACACTCATATCTACCAAAAACGGCTTTTCTGCAGTGGTCTTGAGAAATGTCCATTTGCAGACGTAGAGAAGACTATTTTTGAAAATTTACCACTAGAATGACTGGCTTGATAGCTGGTAAATTTTCAAAAATAGTCTTCTTGGTCTGTAAAAGGACATTTTCTATGACAAAATTGAAATTTTCTTGAATAAATTCTATGGTTAGAGGGTTAAATATGCCAGGTTAGTACGGGTCATGGAATACCTGGAAAAACAATACTTTTTTGTATAGGTCATGCAAAATTCATAAAAAATTACAAAAACGCTACTTTGAAATATTATGCAATAAAAATAAAATTACCATGACAAAAAGCAACTGGAGGAGATGCCATCTGAGTGCACCTTGATTTCAATGTTTTCAGAGTGTGGTATATGCGGACCCCATTTAAGTAATGGATTTCACATGTTTAGGTCATGAATAGAAGTCATGGAATTTCATAGCATGGAAGGTGTATGAACCCCAAGTATGAAAAAATACCTAAATAAGGTTAAGTCCATAAAACATAAAAGATCTGTATTCGCCTACATTTTAAGAA
This sequence comes from Chaetoderma sp. LZ-2023a, assembly GCA_034401795.1. Classification (NCBI taxonomy): domain Eukaryota; kingdom Metazoa; phylum Mollusca; class Caudofoveata; order Chaetodermatida; family Chaetodermatidae; genus Chaetoderma; species Chaetoderma sp. LZ-2023a. The sequence continues at coordinate 19,918,480 of CM067362.1, read as the reverse complement.
TATTTAGCAGGCTTCATGAATACAACGTAGTCGTGTCTTCTGAACACTAATTGTTTAGGATGTCATCCTACACGCCACATAGTTTTTTATGATGTCATATGATTGACTGAGAAATTGGAATCCTCCAGCACTTCTGAAAATTGTGTTCCTGTATACTATTCTTGCATTAGGCAGCAATAGCTTGCAGCTGGATGCTATTCAAGATTAGGTTACCTTTCAGTTGTGAACTGAGTGATGTAAGCTCAACTCTCTAGTATAACTTCTATAAATAATTGCCAAATTATCACACAAGGGATTGAATAATTTATTGAGCACTGGTCTTGTTAGCTAATATGGCAATCAGGCTATTTTAGTCATTGTTTCTGTCTGAGTTACTGATGTTTGTTTTTGCAGGTTTACTGTGTTTTACGTTGATGAATTATCCAGTGTGACTGAGTTATCTGTCTTGGTTAGTCATTATCTGCGCGCCATGACCGTGCAACCGTCTGTCATTCAGAATATCATCAAGTTTTATCTAGACATCCGTGCACTGGCAGAGCTAACACTTACAGATAGCAATGGTCATAGACCGTTTTACAGGTGAAGTTATGTTTTTATTTGTGTGCAAGTATGTGTGCTCACATGCTATTTTTCTTGCTTCTGTCCTTGTGGGTCTGGGCATGTTTTGGTTTGCATTCAAAAATTTATCTTCTACATAGAATATTTAATCAAACTTAGTGGATATATTGACGATGTGGAGAAAGTACATGTATATTGGTTGCTTTTTGGGAGGGAGTTGGGTAGGTTGGTTTGTCCATCCATCCAATATGTCTGTACTTCTAGCAGATTTTTTAATGAGCTTGTACTGGTATGTATTATCTTTATAAATGTGATCATGTAAGCCATTGCAGTTGATTGAGATGTTCGTTTTTGTGTGTCTGTAATTGTTTTGTTCTGTATGTCATCAAACTGATTATTTGTTTTCCAGCCTAAGAACATTGTGTCGAGCATTGTCCTACGTGGCAGCTGATCCTTGTCGCAGCATAATGAGGTCATTATATGAGGTAATTATGTCATTGATAAGATAATCATGTCATTCACTGCTTGACCCTTTAATTAGTGTTGGGAATTGGTACTAATTTTCTGATCGATGATTGGTTTTCTCTACTAACCGATGATCAATTAATGATTGATGATAACAGGTTCTTATTTTTAACCCATTTTGAATGCAGTAGTTCTAGCATGTTCAAAGATAATTACCCCATTCAAACCAAGTCGCAAGTATTTTGAAAATAATTTGACTGGAAGCTATTGCCAGCCTGAGGCAGCAACGGCTTCCAGTCAAACAAGTTTCAGAATATTCAAAATGTTATTGGTATGGTTGCTTTGAAATTAACATACTATTTCAGTGCTGAAAGAATTAATGTCTTAGACTAAGGAGTAATACTATATATACACCTGTGCAAAAGTTAAGCACCAGCAAAAACAATAGAACGTAGAAACATGATGGTACAACTAGGCTGCCATACTTTTTGTCCCCGCGTTAGCTGACATAATTCCAAGTACAAAATGCACATGCATGCATGACTTCACACCGCTTGATGTCCGTGCGTGGCGGGAAACAGCACACGTGTTCAGTTATGTAAAAGTCCAGTTTGAGGTGTAGAACATTACATACAGATTTAGGCGACAAGATTAGGAATTTTGTGTTCATGACCGTGGTTTATTTGTACAAAGAGAATTAGCTCTTGATTGTGAACCGCTATGGCAAGACGAAGGTTAAGTGATCGTGTGAAATGGCAAATCATAGGCATGCATACCACTGGTATGTCATGCAGAGAGATTGGCAGACAGCTGAACATTAACCATACTGTAATCAGTCGTTTGATTGCAAAACATGGGCAAACTAACGAGGTGAAGGACAGGCCTAGATCTGGAAGACCGAAGAAGACTACTGCCCGTGATGATCGAGCCCTAGTACGCCTTGTTAGGAGATCTCCATTCACCAACAGCAGAGTGCTCAGCCAGCAATGGGAAACGCGCAATAGAGTGTCAATGTCTACCGTCAAAAGGAGACTGTATGCTGCTGGCATGAAAGCTAGGAGACCTGTCAGACATCCTCTCCTCACTGCACACCACAAAGAGGAGCGTCTGAGGTAGTGCAACGAAAGAAGACAGTGGAACATGAGATCCTGGAGACGGGTACACTGGTCCGATGAAAGTCGGTTTCCTGCTTCATGCCACAGATGGTCGAACTCTTGTATGGAGGTCCAGACACACGGCGTACGACCAACGTAACATCATGGAAGAAGTTCCATTTGGTGGAGGTTCCGTTATGATATGGGGGTGCATCTCATTTGATTGTAAGCTGGATCTGTTGACTGTACCTGGAACACTAAATGGACAAAGATATCAAGATTCCATACTGGATAGAGTTGTGGTCCCTCATTCTGTAAATCATGCACCTGGAACCCACCCTATATTCATGGATGACAACGCCCGACCACATCGTGCTAGAGCTGTGCATGAATACCTCCGCCAGAATGCCATCGAAACCCTACCATGGCCAGCAAGGAGCCCTGACATGAACCCTATTGAGCATATCTGGGACATTCTGGGAAACATGGTGAGAAGGAGGGATCCTCCTGTGCAGAACCTACAGGAATTAACAGATGCACTCCATCTTGAATGGCAACGAATACCACAATGGCGTATCAGTCGGTTGGTGACCAGCATGAGACGTCGTGTCCAGGCCGTCATCCAGGCACAAGGTGGATATACCCGGTATTAATAATGGCAGTCTCAAACTCGTGAACAGATGTTAAACTTCGTTTTCAGACACCATTAATGACAATCTAGCCACGTGTGTCAACTGTAGGGCAATAGTTGTCAGTTGTGTCAACGTAACCATATTCAGGCCTCGTTTTCAAGTTCAAACAAAATCATACAGTGTTTCCCCACCATCATAATCAGCATTCCTCTAGTTGCATTATTACCTCTTGCACTAAGATGGATGGGTACATAAATGTTTATGCTATTGCTTTCTTCATAGCACATGAATATACCCTCGCATGTGCGTAAAAATAGGGTGGTGCTTAACTTTTGCACAGGTGTATAGTTGTAACAAAACAATTTAAATTCTTTTCCAAAAAGTATTCGTTTTCTAGCTTGACCAGTTAAAATATATTAATAAAATCAATTTATAAACAACCAAAATCGATTTCTGAAATCATGATCGATCGTTTGGTTGAACATGCAAACCAATAAATCATCGATCAAATCAATCGATCAAATCAATCAATCATCGACCAAATCAACCAATCATCGATCAAATCAATCGTCGATCAAATCAATCAATCATCGATCAAATCAATCAATCATCGATCAAATCAATCAATGGGAACAACACTACCTTTAATGGTCAAATCTGGTCAAGAAAATAAAAATATTCGCTTCTTGAATGTCCATTTTCGGACCAAGAGAGGACTGCAATTAGATATTTTTCCAAGACCCATATAATGGCTTTTTCTTAGCATGACCATTAAAGTGTTAACATTAGTGTGGTACGAGTTAACACTTTAATGGTCAAGCCAACCAAAGCCGGCCTCTGCAGTGGTCTTGAAGAATGTCCATTTACACGCCAAGATAAGACTATTCTTTTGAAAATTTGCCACTGGAATGACTGGCTCGATATCCGAGCCTAACGTGGCACGCAATTGTACATTGGTTAAGCAACACGTGTGATTTTCTTAGTCATTCACGGGTTTAACCTACCCCACTCAAGCGTCAGTAGAAGAAAAGCTGGTATACATTTTGGAACCAATGAATTACTGAACACTTTTTGGTGCCCATCAGTGGATGCAAGATTCGAACTTGAGACCCGTTGTGTATGAGTTGAACTTATTACCTACATGTATGGACTACAGGTGACACCTCGTGTGTATGCGGCTGATGTACTGCAATGAGATAATAATATGCATGCAGCATGTACCAAGCAAGGCAATCTTAACCTAAATGAGGTCACAGCGAACACAACCGTATCTAGACTCTGAATTCTTAAGTGCTATATTCCCCTGTATGAATGACTCGTAAAGAGGAAGGTTTTAAGCATACCGCTTTCTTTTGCTTCCAGACTTTACCACCTAAGTTGTAATTAAATTAATTAGTTTTGCAAAGTCATAGAAAAAGATCCTAGACAATATGATGTAACAAATCATCTGTTGAATATTGTGAAATTAACTTGACGTTTAGCAACAGCTTCCAATTGTATTAGTTTTAAAATATTCAACAGTTTACATATAAGGATTATTGATAAATTGAGATTTGATGTTTGAAATTGTTGACAGTGGTTTGACTATATATTAATAGAGCTGTATGTTTGTATCCAGGGTCTATGTTTGAGCTTCCTGTCTCAGCTAGATCGGGCCTCGTATCCTATCGTTGTACAACTCATCAAGAAACACGTGTTCAGCAGAACAAACCTAACATCATTGCTGAAGCAGCCGCTCCCAGCCCCTCCCTTGTCTTCTGGCCCACATGTCAGTATACAGGGCTACTGGATAGCACAGGGCACGCTACAGCCTTATGTCCAGCCAGAGTACATTCTCACAGCGACGGTCAAAGCTAACTTAACAGATTTAGCCAGGATCGCTTCAGCTGGGTAAGCAATGCAGCATGTCCTAAACATGTTAGATTTTATTTTATCATAATACACTGTATATAATTATATACATAGATCTTGTGATTGCATTAAATAAATAGATAGATATTTATTTGCTTTTTTTGAGTGTTTAGGCTAATCAGCATACATTACATGAGACAATCAATATAAATTACAGTAATAATATATATATATATATATATATATATATAAAGTAAAGTAAAATTTTATTGCTTTTTATGCCAAGTTGGCTAATGAGCATACATACATACATTGAGTGCACAAGTTCTATGTTATGCCTAAAGACATAAACTCAATAACATCTGTTTGTATGTAATACACTTTGTAATCTCGACACATTGAAGTGATGGATTGCTCAACATAATACCCATCATGACATTGTATAAGATGTTGAACCTTTACTCGTGAACAAAGAGAATAATTCATTTCATGTATTTTTATTTTGTTTTTTTAACATCATTAACAAAATTGGAGTTGTTCAATCATTGAAAGCTACCGTAACCCTTTAATGACAAAATTTGTTAAAAAAATTACAATATTTACTTATTGAATGCCCATTTGCAGGCGAAGAGAAGACTATTTTCGAAAATTTCCCAGTGGGAAATTTTCAAAAATACTCTTCTCTTCGCCTGCAAATGAACATTCCCCAAGACCAATACAGAGGTCAATTCGTCGTGAAAGGGTTAACGGGTATTGTGAGAATTTTCTCTTAATGCTTTTGACAAGAATCGTTTAAAATACTAATAACATTCATCTGCAATTCCACATTTATACTGTACACATCCTATATCACCATATCATAGCCTTCACCATATCATACTTTCTCTCTTATATTTCACTATTTGACACAATACTGCCATGCCATATATTAACGTAATCTACAATGGCTATGCTTTGCTCCTATGTAGGCATAACAATGGTGCTTTATCCTAATCAACTGTATCTTAAGCTAGCATGTGTGTTCAGTCTCCTGACCTGATCTCTGCTGCACAACATAACCCTATCATAGCCTCCACCATATCATACTTTCTGTCTTATATTTCACTATTTGACACAATACTGCCATGCCATATATTAACGTAATCTAGCATGGCTATGCTTTTCTCCTACCTAGGCATAACAATGGTGCTTTATCCTAATCAACTGTATCTTAAGCTAGCATGTGTGTTCAGTCACCTGACCTGATCTCTGCTGCACAACATAACCCTAAACAGTCTTGTCTGATACGTTGCTTGAATCAGTTGCATATCCTTTAATGGTCAAGTTTGGTCAAGAAAATCTAAATATTTGTTTATTGAATGTCCATTTGTGGGCCAAGAGAGGACTTTTTTGAAATTTTACCACTGGAATGGCTGGCTCGGTTATCGAGCCAGGCAATCCAGTGGTAAATTTTCAAAAACAGTCAGCCTGTAAATGGACATTCTTCAGAACTGCAGAGGCTGGTTTTGGCCATCTTGACCATTAAAGGGTTAATGGTCAACTGGCCAAAAAGGTTTCTGCAGTGGTTATGAGAGATGATCAAGAGGACACTAATCCTTAAAATTGACGACTGGAATGACTGGCTTGGTTAACGATCCAGTCATTCAAGTGGTAAGCTTAACCCCTTAATCATCAAGCCTGCCAAAACTGGCCTCTGCAGTTGGCTTGAGGAATGTCCATTTGCAGGCCAAGATAGGATTTTTTTCTTTTACTTTACCATGGAATCACTGGCTCACTAACCGAGCCAGTCATTCCAGTGGTAAATTTAGAAAATCATCCTCTCGGCCTGCAAATAGACATTATACAATAAGCAAATATTTAGATTTGCTTGGCCAAACTTGACCATTAAAGGTCTAAAAGTGGACACTCTTGACCAAATTTAACCATTGAACTATTGAGGTAAACTTAGCTCTAGTTGATAATGGTGTCGATGAGCGTGCATGTCCTGTTCTATTGCAGTGGACAGCCAGTTTTACTTCAGGGAAACACATCAGTGGGCAAGACCAGCTTAATAACATGGCTAGCAAATGCCACTGGTAACACATGCATACGTATAAACAATCATCAGCACACAGACCTACAGGAGTATCTGGGCAGCTATGGTGTGGACCAGACTGGCAAACTCAGCTTTCAAGAAGGTATTGGCTTTTAACATAAGCCAGATGAAACATGTGCTGTATAATGTTATAATACTAGGTTTCAAAGGTGCTTCCTGTTATGACTAAGCACAATGTGGAAGATGGCTAGACTTAGTGACACGAATGATGTCTAGTGTCTGAGAATTAGATAGAATATTACAGTATTTCAAAATGTCCCGATTTCTCAACATGCGCAGGTCCTGGCCTCTAGTTAATGGAGGAATCCAGATTATCCATCAATCATGTGATGTCATAATCAACTACAGACGCGTAGGATAACATCATAATCAATGGCATCATGAATGAGCTAGATAAGTTCATTACGAACACTCAATTGATGGACGGACTAAGCGTTGTTGTACGAATTGTTTGGCCTTACTCTTTAATAAACAAGCGTTTGAATATTTTGAAACTAATTTGACTGGGCACCCAGGCAAATTAGTGTCAAAATATTCAACAGCTTACCTGTATAGTTTTCTTGAAATTAATAGTCATGGAGTTTAGGGATCAATCGATCCCAACACAGGCGAAGTTTGGGTGGAGCATAGCTAAAACCGGATTCCTCCATTGCTAATGGATATTCTCACATAAATCTGCTCCCATCTTGGCCGTCATGTGAAATGTGAAGCACATTTATGAGAGAAAACCTAAAAATTCATGAGGTCTACAAATGATACCACTTTCTATACTTTGTTGCTACTGGTGTGAAAAAATGGTCTTCAAATTTAGTAACAATTTACTGTAAATATATGTTAAAGAGTAAAGTAATTTCTGACGCTTTAATGATCATTGTTACTTTGCAGGAGTGTTGGTGCAGGCAATGAGAAAGGGGAACTGGGTGATTCTGGATGAGCTAAATCTGGCACCGACTGATGTGCTGGAGGCCTTGAACAGAGTAAGTCTGCTTGCTTATCAGTCAGATACTTTAGTGAATGGTTGGATCCCTCAATTTTTTGTATGTCATCAATAATGTCCTACATAGCTGCTATGTTATATTATCTAAAGAAAATGTGAGTAAGTATAGACAACAGATAATTCTAATTAAAATGCTCCATTACCAAAGCTGAATATAAATTGAGTATATGTGCAATGGACCTTTCCAGTTTTAGCTATGCCCTACCCATCTGTAGCTAAGGTCCACCCACACCTCACTCATGTTGGGATTGATTGATCACTGACCTCGCTGACAATCAATTTACAGAAAACTACACATGTAAGCTGTTGAATATCTTGAAAGTAATTTGACTAGGTGCTGTTGCTGCCTATGGCATTAAATAGTAAAGACATACGATTCGTACAACAATGCTTAGTCCGTCACCAATTAAGCGTTTCGTGGCGCACTTATCTACGTCATTCCTGACGCGATTGATTGTGATCTTGCACTTCACGTAGTTGATTATGATGTCATATGATGGATGGATGGATGAACTGGAACGGTATATTGTATATGGACACTTGTTTTTATTGTTTATGCGCATTTGTCTGTCAATATTCTGCATTTAGTTTTGCAGCATTGTGTGATTTTCATGTGAATTTATCAAAGTATTATTACTAATACTGATAACTGACTACAGTTTACTAAATGTTTTCTGGTAAAATCGAATTTAAAATGAGATAAATTTTAAAACGTCTGTTGAATTGTTTTGCAGCTGCTGGATGACAACCATGAGTTGTTTATCCCTGAAACACAGGAGCTTGTACAGGCACATCCTCGCTTCATGCTGTTTGCCACACAAAATCCGCCTGGCCAGTATGCGGGCAGAAAGGTGCGTCTTCATCATACTAATTTTCAACTTCTGTGCAATGGACCTTTCCATTTTTAGCTATGGCCCGCCCATCTCTATCTAAGTTCCATCCACACCTCGCTCAATTTGGATCGATCGATCTCTGACCTCTCTGACTATCAATTTCCAGAAAACTGTACAGGTAAGCTGTTGAATATTTTGAAACTAATTTGACTGGGTGCTGTTGCTGCCTATGGCGGCAACAGCGCCCAGTCAAATTAGTTTCAAAATATTCGACATCATGTTTATTAAATAGTAGAGCTATACAACACCATGTTAGACTATTACGAGTTAAAGATGGGCCTATTAGAATCATTTATGACGTAATAATTATGACGTCATCCAACATGCCGCTTAGCTGATTATGTTCAAAATATTAGTTTCAAAATATTCAGCAGAATATGTCTCACATTATATAGACCCTGTTGTGTCTGGTGAGTAGTGTTGAAAGTATTAACTTGTCACATGTGTTTACTGTTTAGTTACTATTTCTAAGCTGACCATGTATAGCAGTTCTGACGTTAGAGATCTTTCCAGTTTATCCATCAATTATATGACATCATAATCAACTATGTGACGTGTAGGATGACATCATAATCAATTACGTCATGAAAATGCTTAATTGATGACGGACTAAGAGTTGTACGAATTGTATGTTTTTACTATTTAATAAACATGCTGTTGAATATTTTGAGACTAATGTGACTGGTCGCTGTTGATGCCATAGGCAGCAACAGCACCCAGTCAAATTAGTTTCAAAATATTCAACAGCTTACCCGTATAGTTTTCTAGAAATTAATAGTCAGGGACTTTAGGGATCAGTCGATTCCAACTTGGGTGAAGTGTGGATGGAGCTTAGCTAGAGATAGGCAGGGTATAGCTAAAACTGGATTCCTCCATTATGTTCATGATCATTTTGCTTTCAGATGTTGTCGCGTGCATTCCGTAATCGCTTTATCGAGCTGCATTTTGATGATATCCCAAAAGAAGAGGTGCAGATCATTCTCCATCAACGCTGTGCTATTCCACAATCATGTGCAAACCGTCTAGTCGCTGTTATGTCTGATCTCCAGGTTCGTTTCTTTAATATAATGCATATGTGTATTCAAAATGTTAGTCTACAGTCCCGCTCATATATAAGGTCTCATGTTTCTAAAACAAAAACAGAAACATGTTAGTACAATCTTGAACATGACATAAGAAATGTTCTGTTGAATATTTTGAACATAATTGGATTGTAAGATATTGCTGTCTTAGGCAAGGCAGCAGTGCGTTTCCAATCCAATTATGTTCCAAATATTCAACAGTACATTTAATGCTGTTTTGGAAACGTGAAGTTATTTCTAAGCTTTACTGTACAAATGAAAGGAGAGTCACTGCTAGGAAGCTTGACAGACACATGTGCAGTGCCATTACAGAAGTTGGTATAGTCGGGTATACCACTTATTGGGGTATTCATGGGTTATAGTCATGGAGAGGTTTGACACCGGATGGTGTACGTTGTAAATGAGTTGTATCAAATCATGAAAGGCCATGGCTTCAGTCTTGTCATATTTCAGGACCGTAAGCCCACCCTGTGATAGTTTGGCAGAACAAGTGTTTGGTTGTTAATTATTTAACATTTTAACCCTCGAAAATTCATTCAAAATGTTTATTGTAGACTAAGAGTATTTTAGAAAATTTACCACTGGAATTACTGGCTCGATTACCGAGCCAGTCATTCCAGTGGTAAATTTTCAAAAAATACTCTTCTTGGTCTGCAAATGGACATTTCTCAAGACACTGCTGAAGCTGTTTTTGTCTGATATGAGTATAAAAGGGTTTAAGTCTTTTATGATTATACAGCGTGTGTATACTATTCATATGATCTTGTTCAGTTCTTGTATCTCATTCATTTTATTCACACTAAATTTACAAAATGTAAATACCCTTCTCTTGGATGTTTATAATTGTCTTTACTCTGGCTAACAAGGGGTATGGCCCATTAGAGCTTAAAGTTATTTAAAAGGTTGTTGGTATATAAGATTTTTGGATGTGACTCGCAACTAGTAAGGTCTGTCTGCGAGTTTACCAAACATTTCTAACCACTCATTATACTGCAACTATAGCTCCGTCACTCTTGTTGATAGGTCATTGTCAAAAATTGTATATGCATAGAATGTACCAAGGAGATAACACCTATGATTTATAAATAATGTGTCATGCGCTAGTAACACTTCATTTTTAAAAACATTTCGGTTATTATGAAACTTTTCATTTAGCTGAGACGGCGTGAATCAGGAGTGTTTGCCGGTCGCCATGGCTACATGACATTGCGAGACTTGTTTCGATGGGCAAATCGGTATCACTGTCCAGAAGAGCTTGGTATTACTGACTGGAACCAATATATGGCAGACCAAGGTACACCACCTATTGCTACACTGCTGCTGCTGCTGCTACTGCTGCTACTACTACTGCTGCTGCTGCTGCTGCTACTGCTGCTGCTGCTACTGCTGCTGCTGTAGCGATTTGGAGCTTTCATATTCTTACCACGCCTTTGCTTCACATTTTGAACTCGTCTTCATAATTCTAACTATTATTATTCCTGATCGTAGAAATAGCATGTTTGTTTAGAGACATTACATTTATCACGTGCTGTCATTGGTAGCTCACCTGGCCTTAAAGGCCAAGTGAGCTTATGCCATGGCGACCGTCCGTCGTGTGTCCGTTGTCCATCGTCTGTCCGTCCATCAACTTTTCCTTTAAACGACTTCTCAAGAATCACTGGGCCGATTTCAATCATATTTGGCAGGAAGCATCCTTAGGGCATAGGGATCCAAGTTTGTTCAAATAAACCCGATCGGCCAATCTTGGATTTAGGCCAATTTTAGAAACGTCTAAAAATCTCCGAAACCGCTTAGGGGATTGATGCAAATCTCATGAAATATGATCTAGGGCAAGTACTGAACCAAGTTTGTTCAAGTGAACATGGCCACCGTGGGCCAATCAAAATATAGCATGTTTAGCGGCCATATTGTTTTTTTTATTTGATGAATTTTGAGGCCAAAATTGGTTTTGTGTGTGATTTGGGGTATTCTGAGCTCAGATTTGAAATTTTCGAAACTGTTGGATAAGCGGTTTGGCGGCCATCCTGGATCATTTTCCGCCAAACGCTCCCATACTAAAGCAATGGGAAATTTAAAATGTTTTCTTCTCGAGAACTACCTGGCCGATTTCAATTATATTTGGCAGGAAGCATCCTTAGGGTGTAGAGATTCAAGTTTGTTCAAACGAAGGCGATCAGCCAATTGGGCAGGTGGCCATCTTGGATTTTGGCCGATTTTTAGAAACTAAAAATCTTCTCCGAAACCGATTATGGGATTGATACAAACCTGATGCAATATGATTTAGGGCAAGAGCTGAACCAAGTTTATTCAAGGGAACTTGATTTGTCAAATGGTTTGGCGGCTATCTTGGTTGACCTAGTTGTAGCGAAAACGACTTCTCCAGAACCGCTGAAGGGATCGGGCCAAAATTTGTCAGGTATGATTAAGGACCAATGGCCATTAAAGTTTGTTCAAGGGAAGTTGATCCATCAAAAAACCTGGACACCATGGGCCAATCAAAATTTAGCACGTTTGGCGTCCATATTCGATTTTTTTTATTTGATGGATTTTGAGTCCGAAATTAGTTTTATATGTTTTTGGGGATTCTCATTTCAAATTTGCAATTTTCAAAACTCGGATAAACGGTTTGGTGGTCATCTTGTTGATAAAGAGCATTCTATTTGAAATGCCTATGGTCCAGGTGAGCGATACAGGCCTCTTGTGCCTCTTGTTGTGTTTTAGGGTACATGCTATTAGCTGGACGAGTACGGCAACCACGGGAAGGTGTAATTATATGTGAAGTCCTAGAGAAACATCTGCGTAGACGGGTCGACTGTCAATCACTGTTTACGCTGAGTGAAAATGTGTCTACTACCACCCAGTATGTTCTGAGACAGCTAGTTGAGAGCTCTTTGTCAGAATCTGGATCAGCGGGTTCTACAGATGCGATTAGCGTTAACCATCAACATGAGTTTGATCATATTGTCTGGACATACAGTCTACGCAGAATGGCTCTGCTTATGGCATTTGCTCTCATGTTTAAGGAACCAGTATTGCTTGTCGGAGAGACAGGGTGAGTTATGACAATAGCGCACACAGTCATGTACACATCTGCGCACACATACACGCATGTGCCTATGTGTGTACAATTTTATGCCAATTGCATATCACTTAATAAGCTCAGATCACTACATATGTCCATGCTTCTTAACAACTCCACTCCATTTCTAGCTATATTTGACCAATGATTATTTTGGCAGCAACAACATTCAGTTAGACTGAGAACTCAAAATCTAATTTTTTTCGCTTTCAGAGATGCAAATGTAGCTTATCTGAAAAAATTAATTTGTCTCTATTTCATGCTATGTTTTGAAGCCTTGATTAGAAAATATGATTGTTATAGCTAACATTTCCTCAGAGCAATTTAGAGTGTTATTGTGAACCTTTAATTTAAACCATGCTTCTCTATTCATAGCAAATACATCTACTGGTAAGCTGTTAAATTTTCTGAAATAAAATAGTTTCAATAAATTCAACAAACTATTTCTTGCATCGCATTGACTTAGTTTTATCAGATATGTAAGTTTGAAATCATGTATTGTGATTATGTATGATGGGTATAAAATCTTAATTCATAATTCTGTTATTGAATGTAAGCTCATCTGAGACAACCTATGTTACTTGTGCCTGCCTCGTGAAGATGATGTATGTATAATACTAGCCTGACTAGATGTTCCTAGTTGTAAGGTTTCTTGTTATTAGGTGCGGTAAGACAAGTCTGTGTCAACTGTATTCAGCACTAAAGCACCTTCCACTGTTATCAGTCAATTGTCACATGCATTCAGAAAGTGCTGACTTCTTGGGCAGCTTGAGGCCAATTCGAGACAGACAGCAGGTATGCTTATTATAATGGAGGTACAGCATACTGTGGATGCTAGCTTTCTCAATCCATCAACTGTATTAGGCACACAATGTTACACTTGTTAGGTCTATGCACATGATTTAGCTCCGGTATTTATGTACACACATTGGTTGATTTACTGCCACTTTGTGATAGAATGTTTTGTCTTTTAGAATGAAATAAAATGTATGTTTAGATCAAAATTGAACTGATTTAATTTGCATATTTTAGTGGTAATAAGGTACATTATAGACAGAGTAGACCTCATCAATGTATTATTCAAAATGGCAACATCCAGCTGAATGAAATGTTCATTCTTCCAGAATAAGTCCAGTCTGTCGCATGAACAATGTATTGCATCATGGAATGTGGAATAAATTTCTAATTTAAAGAAAGTAAATAATTATACACTCAGTCAGATAAGATGTATGATTTAAAACTAAATGCATTTTCCAGATTGGGACCTCTAAATTCCAGCTTGGGATGTTCAGATTTTAGAGTACGGGTTTCAAGGGACAGTCCCAGCCTCCCCAAATTTAGAGCCTTACCGTATTGTGCTATTCCTGGGCCATGAGCTTCATATTCAGACATTGCCATGATCGGTATAAGAACATCGATACATCTCGCAGTGTTGTACTTTGCTGCCAGCCTAAGACAGATCTTAACAACCTGGAATAATATGTTTTAAATCAATAGTAGAGGCTGCAGTGTTTGGATGAGGTTTACAATTCAAGTGACTATAACAATCTGCATTATAGATCTGATTACAAAACAATCATTTCCGCATGTCAGATTTTGACACTAACCATGGTAACGTGACATAGCGAGCGAACAAATTTGAGTGTTAAACGGTTAAAACCTCTTGTATCTGGTCTATAGTGTTGAAATATTTTACTATTTTCTAGCTCGCAGAGAATGAATCTGTCCGCCTGTTTGAGTGGGTAGATGGGCCTCTGGTCGTTGCCATGAAAACAGGTGGCTTGTTCCTTGTTGATGAAATCTCATTGGCTGATGACAGCGTGATTGAGCGACTTAACAGTGTACTGGAGAGAGAACGTACCTTGCTGTTAGCTGAAAAGGGTGGAACTGCTGCTGAACATCATATTTCTGCAGATGACGCTTTTCAGTTTGTTGCGACAATGAATCCCGCTGGAGACTATGGCAAAAAGGAGGTAATGCACACATGTACTAGCTAACCTATCTATAAGACAACCGGGGGACACAACGAGGTGATTTTAAGGATAGGTGATCTTTACATACCGTGATAATAATAATCTATGCAACATGAAGTTATAGAGATCATCTTGATATGCATGGAGGATTTAGTATAGATGCAGTCTCTATATTGAATAGTCTTCATAAGGTGGTATGTCTTTTTAGTGGTGTGTCTATACAGGGGGATCTGTTTGTAGCAATTTTGTGCAATGATATTTATATGGAAGTTGTCTTTATAAGGAGCAGCTGGTCTGTTCTGCAGTTTGTCATTGTGCAGTATGGTATCTAAATACATGTTATCTTTAGCCCTCTTAATGCTCAAGTCAGCCAAAGCCCAGCTCTGCAATGCTTCTGAGACATTGGCATGATTAAGCCAGTCATGTAGTGGTCAATTTTCAAAAATATCTCTTCGCTTGAAAATAGATATTGGTTGGGCACAAAAACATAGATTTTCTTGACCATTACTGGATTAAATGCAGTATTAAAGGTTACGGTCACTTTTACAAAAGACGGTATTTTCATTTCTTGCAATTCTGTAACAAACGGATTACACTGTCAATGGCCAAATGAGGAAATGCCTAATAGAAAGGGGGTGGGGGAAATGTTAAGGCTGGCGATCAATGGATGGGATTCAATCTGTCGCTCAAGGAGCTGATGTCATAATCAATATGTGTCACTTAGTAGCTGAAATCATAATTAAATGATGTGGGGCAGTCATGAAAGTGGTAAATATCCAACAATAAGTCTGCTCTAATTTGAATGTCTTTGGTGAATTTACAATTTAATGAACATTCTATTGAATATTTTGAAACTAATGTGGCTGCGAGTAGGGTTGGGCGATTTTTCGATATTATCGTCAATATCGCGATATACCGAATACCGATACCGAAATCGTCATAAATTGGAAAAATCCTAAATATCGTCAATACCGACAGGACGATATTGCACTTTTAACTGTGAGTATAATATAAATAATTAAGTTAGAAATGTCATACTCTTACCTCTATTCGGTCCAGTAATAGTCTTTAAGTAATAATCCAGTCTTTGTCTAAGGTAATAAAAACTTAATAAACTCCAAAATAATCTGTGCTCATTTAATTCATGGTTTGTTTGTGCTAATAAAATGATTTAAAGTACAAAATAATCCTTTGTTGTTCACTTTTCATAATTACACAAATAGACGACGCCATGTTTTTTCTTGCCTCATTCTGAGTATTAGTCAGTGGGAATACCATTTGCACTACCCACATTCTATTCTGATGACGTCATTACTACAGGTCAAGCTATGTATCCATTAGTCATTGATCTGCATGGTTAAACATTCTTCTGACCATGAAAGATTTAAACTTTAAAACTTTTGAGGTCGATAGGAAACCACACACACTTAATCCCTTATCAATACCACAGCTTGGAACGGTGGGTGAGGGGGAAGTTAATCTCTTGCTTTACCGTTATACGTTTTTATGTAACTTTATACAATATATTTAGCATTTTTAAACGAATCAGATCAAAATTCATTATGGATTTATTCTAAGTGAGAGACGTCCTTAAAATAAAGAATATAGGCCTAATTATTTCCAGTCTTCTATCTGTTGTGGCAGTCTTGGCTGCAGAGTTAACTGGGTTAATTTCACACATCCCGGATACGCCTTGAGATCAATGGATAAACCCGCTAAGTAGTGAGCGAATTTGAATAGGTCTACAATGGGGCAAATTAGTATTTAATATTACAGACCAAATAAAATCTGATATGATTGTTTCCAGTCTTCACGCTGGTTCTCGTTCAAAATCATGCAGTGTTATTTTATTAATTAGCGGCGGGCGTGATAACAGCTGTCGGAATTCTGCAGTGTGAATTCTGATTGGCTCAAGTATGATACGGCGGCCAATCAGATTTCGCTCTGCGGAATTCCTTTCTGCACAATGAAGTTAATGCGTATTCCTTGCTCAATCTTTTGACAGTTGTCGTGAGGTAAAGATAACACAAAATATAACACAAGAACAGAAGAAAATCCTTTATTTTTCTTATTTGTGATGAATACGGTTAGTTGGATTGCATTCGTTGCTTTAAACTGTATATTGAAGGGTGTCAAAGTGTGGAATTTTGTGTATTAAATATGCGGAAATGGCAATCATGGCGTCTCAATTTATGGTTTCAATGCACCAAATTTAATGAAAATAACTTGCAGACGCCGCCAATTAAAGATAACACAAAATATAACACAAGAACAGAAGAAAATCCTTTATTTTTCTTATTTGTGATGAATACGGTTAGTTGGATTGCATTCGTTGCTTTAAACTGTATATTGAAGGGTGTCAAAGTGTGGAATTTTGTGTATTAAATATGCGGAAATGGCAATCATGGCGTCTCAATTTATGGTTTCAATGCACCAAATTTAATGAAAATAACTTGCAGACGCCGCCAATTAGAAATACATGTTATTCTATGTTTACACCCTAACTCCACACCCCACCCAAATGACGATATATCGTGATACCGCGGTATTTTAATGAGATACCGATATCGTCATGCCTTGAGCAATATCGCCCAAACCTAGCTGCGAGCTGTTGGTACAACAGGAAGCAACTGCTCAGAGTCAAATTACTTTCAAAATAGTGTTCAGAGTGTCAATGTAAACACACATGTAAAGTTGGTGAAGGTTAGCTGGAAATGGACGAGAAATTGCTATAGACTTTATGGTCTGATAATGAACCTATCAGCTGGATTTCGATAATGGCTATTCGCTGATTAGATCATTTGGTTTATTGCAGCTCTCTCCAGCACTACGTAACAGAGTGACAGAGATTTGGTGTCCACAAGTCTCTGATCGTGTAGACCTCACAGCCATCATACAGCATAACCTTCTGCCTCATATTGCATCTGGTGCAGGCTTTAATGTTGCCGATGTGATGCTTGACTTCACTGATTGGCTGGTATTGCAGTCTTTTGGTAAAAGGTTAGCTATCTCACACAGATCCACTTTACATGTAATATAGCTACCTTCTGTGCTAATGCTTATTAGGTAATCATTTAATAACAAGGATGGGTCAATATAATACAGATTTCTGCTTAGTGAACTGCCCATTTTGTCGAGCCCTATACGAAGGTAGGCCAAGAGAAGCTTGGTTTTGACAATATACCACTAGAGTGACTGAATTGACTTCTCTTAGCCTTAAAACAGACATATCTCATTACCACTGCACAAGCCATTTTTGGTACATACTGCTTCTGCATGAACATAGCACAGGAGCTTTTACCATATTCAAAATCCTCTTTGCAGTATGTGGATGAGAAGCATACGTTCTCATTCACTTAACCCTTTCAGGACGAAGCCGGCCAAGACCGGCCTCTGTAGGAGTCTTGAGAAATGTCCATTTGCAGGCCAAGAGAAGACTATTTTTTGAAAATTTACCACTACTACTCCAGTGGTAAATTGTCAAAAATAGTCTTCTCTTGGAATGCAAAAATGGACATTCAATAAGTAAATATTTAAATTTTTTGAACAAATTTAGTCATTAAATGGTTAACTTACCTAGATTTATACACTGATGATGAGTATAACTTAGATCACAAGATTTACTGTGTCAAGTATTTGAATATCTAATTCTATTTTTATCTCTCATTGGCCAAGTCAAGTCTGATGTCATATATGATTGGATGTCAGAAGGCTATACAAATCTGATATATATATATATATAAAGATGTATCTGGTTGATTAAAACAGCTGTGTAATACTGTTTTTATTGCAGGCTGACTGTTAGTATTCGTGACCTTTTGACCTGGGTTGAATTCATGAATCGATGTGTATTTGGGGCATCCACCAGTGCAGACGAGACAGTGTCTTGTTTGAAGACTAGTGAGGCATACCTTCATGGAGCATGTCTCGTGTTTGTTGATGCACTAGGCGCAGGTAAGAAACTGTTGTTCAGATTAGATCTACCATAGTCTCGAAAGGACTGGGTCTGCACATATGACTTGGCCCAAAGTACTGTCATATTCCATAGCATGGTTACCGACTCTGCCAACTAGATAACCGAGAAGACTGTTTTTGAAAATTTATCACTAAAATCAATGACTGGCTCGTTCAGTCATTCCAGTGGTCAATTATCGAAAATAGTCTTTGTCTGCAAATGAACATTTACCAAGATCCCTATTTGTAGGTGTTTTCGGCTGGATGGTCATTAGAGTATTAACATCTAATTTGATAGGTAACACTTTTTGAACCAGACAGGTTAGTACTAGGTCAATATGGTATTGTTTAATTAAAATATGAGTAAATAATTCAATATAAATGAGACATTGAACTATTGTGAGCAGGTCTATTTGGTGATGACTGGTCTGTTATAATGTCTACGGTCATGTTAACACTAGAGAGTTATCAGGAACAACGCCATAATTCAGTATGGCATTATTCCTGATTATCTCTAGTAAGAACACGGCCTAAGATTGGTGTAATATTTGTGTCTCTAGGTAATACTGAACAGAGTACAGATAAACAGGTGCATGAAGTGCGATGGTCGTGCATCAGATATCTGTCATCACAACTCAAGCTAGATATGTCTGATGAGATGATGGTCAACATGAGGCTAGTGGTCGCAGAAACAACAGAAGATAGCAGCACCCCAGCCTCATCATGTGTCCATGTTTCTGAGAACCGTTTCCATATACCTCCATTCTCTATCGAAAAAGGTTTGATTTTCTCTTTGTTTCCATTGTATTCATGGCACAGTGTGTGTATGATAGTAAAGGCGAGGTTGAGATAATGAGAGTAATTTAGAATACATGTGTATGAGGGGTATAGAACTCAATCAGCATTAAACAGTCTTACAGTGATCATTAGAGAAGGATGGTGGGAAGAAGAGCTTTGTAGTGTGAAGGATGATTGACAGATGTGCATATTGAAGTTTAGTCATTTTTAGCTCACCTGAAAGGCCAAGTTAGCTTATGTCGTGGCGACCATCCGTTGTCCGTCAACTTAGATGACCTATTTTTCCCGAAAATTACTTCTCCAGAACTGCTGAAGGGATCAGGCCGAAATTTGGGAGATATGATTAGGAACTAAGGGCCATTAAAGTTTGTTCAAGGGAAGTTGCTCGGTCAAAAAACATGGCCGCCGTGAGCCAATAAAAATGTAGCGTGTTTGGCGGACATATTGGATTTTTCTATTTGATGGATTTTGAGGCCAAAATTGGTTCTATGTATGTTTTTGGGCATTCTGAGCTCAAATTTGCAATTTTCGAAACTGTCGGATAAACAGTTTGGCAGCCATCTTGGATAATTCTCTCGTCAAAATCTCCCATGCTAAAGCAATGGGAAATTTTAAATGTCTTCGAGAACTGCTAGGCCGATTTCAATTATATTTGGCAAGAACCATCTTTAGGGCAGAGGGATCCAAGTTTGTTTAAATGAACCCAATCAGCCAATTTTCCCCATCAAAAAAACATGGCTGCCATGGGCTAATCAAAATGTAGCGTGTTTGGCGGCCATATTGCACTTGCAAAAATGTCCACAAACTCATTTAAAAGACTACTAAACGTAAACCACCCATCAACAATTTTGATAAAACTTGATGGTGCTACAGGTGAGCGACACAGGCCCCTTGGGCCTCTTGTTTTCAGTACTTACAATTAAATCTTTGGTGATTAAAGAATGATGCTTCTTTAACCCTTTAATGGTCAAGATTTGTCAAGAAAAGTTGATATATTTACTTAGTCAATCTCCATGAGAGGACAATTTTTGAAAATTGACCGCTGGAATGACTGACTCAGCTCTTGAGGCAGTCTTTCTAGTGATAAATTCTCAAACATAACGGATATTCAACAAGACCACTGCAGATGGCAGGCTTGAGAGACTTGAGCATTAAGCGGTTAAGATAGGTTGTTGTACTGTCCACTGGATCAGCAGCTAGTGACCCTGAACATTAATATTATGCAACAACAGACTTGTATAATACAGTATTTAATAACCGCACATTCTTATTGACCACATTGGTTCTGTGTCAGATTCTCACTCCAGCGGTTAAGCTCGTTTGTTTTCATTGTTTCGTAGGAAAAGACAATGCAGGATCAAGGTCTGATGTGCTGTATGAGCTGCGTGCTGCCACACCTTGTATGAATGCTCAGAGGATTCTGCGGGCACTGCAGCTTCATCAGAGGCCTATTCTGCTAGAAGGTGCTCCGGGTGTCGGTAAAACCAGCCTTGTTCTCGCGCTAGCACGTGCTGCCTGTCGGAACATTGTCAGAATCAACTTGTCGGAGCAGACAGTAAGTCTATGATGAATGTTTAACCGCTCATGTTTAGTAATTACATAAATGTACATTAATTATTCACATACCATAAGACTCATCCACTCCATGACTAGTTTCACCCTTTTGGGGCCCTCATCAGGTAGTCCACTCATACAAAGATCATGTGTTCGAATCCTTCCTCTTTCTGGTGACCCCCAAAAGTGGGACGAAACTGGTCATGGATGAGTCTCATGGTGCATGAATAATTCAGTAATCACAATTTTGTAATACCACAAAATTACCTATACCATAAATATACATGTAGTCTACCAGTGATCTGAACTGAATACACATCTATGCTGAACAGATTTTCATTTATAGTAATACTTGTAACTGAAGATAAAAATAAACAAAGGATAGGACTCAGTTATTTTCAAATTAAATATGTGAGCTATGGCCTCTTTAACCCTTACCACTCTGATGTCAAAATTTAAGTTTTCAAATTAAAGTAAAAGATGAAATGGTGTTTATTTTTCAACAAATTTGGTGGAAGATGCGGCTGTCGTAGACAGTAACATCTTCCATCAAGATTGTTGAAACATGGGTGTAAGCTAGTTTCTATGCTATAAATACCATAAAAGATAGAATATCGACATCAGTATGCGAAGGGTTAATACTTTACAATCTGGAGGCTTAACTTTAAGTATTAAATTGCTCCAAAACTTCATATCAATCAGTGTAATCAAGGGTTGATTTGGCAGGTGTTCTTCAGTTGATGTTGTAGTCCCATATTCTGGTATTGATCATATCACACATAATTACAGTCATGCAGCATCGGGTGGAGAGTCCCTGCCAAATCAAAATAGTTATTAGTTGAGTCCGCCTTTCGGCAAAGATTTGTTAATTAATATTATAATTGAAATTTATTTATTTCTTGTGTTTGTCCATCATAAAGTTAATTTAAAGTTAGTGAGTGCAGAGGTGTGCTATAGGATGTGTGTATATGTATGCTGATGGTTGGTGGATGTGTGTGTGCCTGAGCGTACATGCGTGTGTGCATGCATACGTGTGCGTGTATGATGCTTCCAGCTCACAAAAAGTGACCATTATGGTGTTAATTTTTTGATTGGATTGAAATCGGAAGATTTCCTTGTCCATTTGTGTTGGCATGTTTATATCCAGTATCTTGTTCAATTGTATTATGGGTATGAGAGTTTTATGTGGAAACATTTTGTGAACTGTATCTTACGTTATGTTTAGATGCATCTAAGCTGTTTATCTTTTAATTTAAACGTTTTAATCTTCACCATTTTATTAGACTTAGGATTGTCTTAGCCAGTTTATCTGTGGAGTTTCAATATCCCATAATTAAAATATTTAAAAAATAATTCACAGGAAGTTTAGGCAGCAACAGCTTCCAGTCAAACTGGTTTTCAGGCTTTAATGGTCATGATTGGAGAATAAAAATTAAATTCTTGCTTAGAAAAGACTATTTTTAAACATTTTAATTGTAATATTAACAAGAATGACTGGATCGATTATCGAGCCAGTCATGTCAGTGGTTTTCAAAAAGAGTTTTGTCCTGCAAATTGACATTTGTTAAGACTACTGTAGACACTAGTTTTGGCTCACATGGCCATTAAATGGTGTTGCGTTGGAATTGAGAAATGGATTTCAATAATAAAATGCTTAATTAAATGTCAGTGAATAATACAATTTAATTTGTTAACATTTGATATCGTACAGGATGTCAGTGATCTGTTTGGAGCAGATTTGCCTGTGGAGGGCGCGGGAAGTGCCCGGTTTGCGTGGAGAGATGGTCCATTCTTAGCTGCATTAAAGGCTGGACACTGGATTCTACTAGATGAGGTTAGATAATAATTGTTGCGTCTTTATGTATCCATATTACTATACTGTTGAATTTATATTCTTAGACACAACTTTATTGATTAAATAGACTGTGTGGAAAACCTTTGTTAATGGAAAAAAGCTATCCACATTGAGGGAAAATATTTGTTAGAATACCGATCACTCTATTACGATGGCTTCTGGAAGTGAAAAGGATTTTGCTTGTTGAGTTATTTCCCTGTTTACTATGTCACTATTTTATGTCGCGTGTCAGGGTAAGAATGGGACTTGGAACCCCGTGAGTGGAACCAATCTCTGAAAACAATATGTTATTACCTAAGGCAATAACCCTGCTGACGTTTTGTTAGCTAGCTACACACCATGTGATACCCGTGATCCTCTGGTAGAGATGGCGACGTGTGAACCAAAGGTATTGGGTTCGAATCTTGCCTTTATCTAATGAGGAGCAAAAGGATGAAACTGGTTGTGTAGTGGACGAGTCTTATGGTGTGTGAATATTTAATTACGTACATCCATAATACCACATAAATTAATTACCGTACTTATAATCCATTAATAATGGTACATAACACCTCAGTTGTGTGTGTGGGTCCACAAAATCCATTCCACAAAATCCATGCGTATTCACTAAGGTTTCACGCTGATAGACTTTTAAGTTAATGCAAAAATTTAGACATTGATCACTATTGATCTTTCATTCAGTAGATTAACTAAATATTATCTATATATTTCTTTGCTAGAATGCCATTTTGTGTCCTCTTCACTTCCTTTGTAATTCATTTGTAATGCTGTCTGGTTTTCTTGTTCAAAGTTGAACCTCGCATCTCAATCTGTGCTCGAAGGGCTCAATGCTTGCTTGGATCACCGAGGATCAGTGTTTATTCCGGAATTGGCACGCACGTTCTACATTCAGAAAGCAACGACTCGTATCTTTGCATGTCAGAATCCACTCAAGCAAGGCAGTGGTCGCAAGGGTCTGCCGCGGTCTTTGCTTAACAGGTTTACACAGGTACAGAATCAGTCCGCTTTCCATGGTGAATGATAATGAAGCTGATACAATAAAATTAAAGTTTAAGCCTACCAAAAATGGTTCTTGTTGTCGCCTTGTGAAATGTATATGTCCAGGCTAAGATAATATTTTATGTACTTTAACGCTTTAGCACTCGAATTTGTTCAAGAAAATTTATATTTTCTCATAGGAAATGTCCTTTTGCAGACCAAGAGAAGACTATTTTTTTAAATTTGCCACTGGAATGACTGGCTCGGTTATCGAGCCAGTCATTCCAGTGGTACATTTTCAAAAATAGTCTTTTCTTGGTCTGCAAATGGACATTGCTCAAGACCACTGCAGAAGCCGTTTTTGTCTGATATGAGTGTTAAAGTGTTAACACTGAATGATTTGCCTGATTCTCTGAGCCAGTCATTCCAGTTAGGGCTCTAGTTGGATACTCCCTATAGATGAAGTAATTTATATATTATTGACCAATTTTAACCAGTAAAGGGTTAAATGTATTTGAGAACACCTTCATTTTGGGTCCTTAAGCTCACTCCTAGCAGTTAATTATGTGAATAGCTAATTTTCACATCATGAGAACATACTTACCTCCCTAACACTTGATATACTAGTATACTGGCTCTAATTTCAATAATATTCAGAATTATAAAAGGTTAGGTGCACCTAATGGGCAGGTGGATGTACACAGTCATGCACATGACAGACCCCACCCACTGCGCATGCGCATACTGGTACTTCCGTTTTCTAATATATTGGCTGACCAACCACATGTTGAAAACTTTCCCAGTCTCTTTTTGAGAATTTTCAATAATAGTTATCACCTTTTGGATTAATGGCTGATTCTAAGTCTGCAGAGGAGTCTTCCTCATCATCTGTTAATAACTTTTATCTGTTACCGGTTTTCGTCGCGGCCGTTTTAGCGTTACCGCATTTTCAGGCGCTGGGAATCCTTGTTAAATTTCTCCCAGCGCCTAGGGCTATTAATCCCTTGTGCTTTGTGTTCACAGGTTCAACTTATGGATGAGTAAGGGGTCCTGTTCTTCTCTCGAAAGTTTCTCTTTTTTTACTTATCATTGTGATATGTCTACGGGTTGGAGATATATTAAATGAATAAAAGAAATATCTCCTTCCTTTTGTCCCATCCCCCTCATCAGTTCTTCTGAAAGAAGAGTCTCGGCGGATGGATGGACGTGTTCTCCTGCACAAGAGGATGGTTTTTGCCTGTGCTCATCCTAAGGGAGTTTATTAGTTATGGCACATAATTATTTTAAAATAATCACAATTTTCTGCTGCCTTTTGTTATTGCACTGTATTCTCTCTTGTGTGTGCATGGGTTCGCGAATATATATAATTTGATATTATATTATTCGGGAGTAATGAATGTCTTTAGTCTCTAGATATTTCTTGGATTCATTTCTGACGTCCTCTCTCCTTGAAGGAGCTGTTGCATTGATGTTTTTTCTCTCCTTGATGTCATAATCTTACTTTAGAGAAGTCTTTGATGTGTTTATCACCCTTTATTATGAAGGTGGAGAGATATCTAGTTAGTCATTAATTAATCTTTCTCTCTTAATTTGGGATCCTGGTTGTGATTGGTTATTATTAACTAGAGTAGTCAACTGTCCCGTCAGGGTTGTCTGTAATAAAAGTGGATATCTTCTCTCGAGTTTGTTCTTGTTTTGTACTAATAGTCAATTAACAAGTGTTTGCAAACTATAATACTCATTGTCTTCGTATGCCTTCCCTTTTTCAGAGGTCATGTCCATCTTGCTTCAAGCCTATGAAGGCTAGATTCTTCCCCCACCCTTGCCATCTTTGTTCAGTGTGTTGGCTGTCTAACAAATGTGTCATTTGTAAAGAGTGGTGGGGGGGGGGGTGCATCTAACCTCTGAATTCTTTGCTTTTCAGGCTAAGCTGATGGCTGAGGAGGGCAAGAAGGCAATGAAGGAGGGTAAGAAGTCCTCTGAGAAGGGTGAGCTCGAGGCCTTCAAGGTTGAGTTAGTGAGTGAGATGCGCAGGACTTTGAAAGATCTGATGCCTGACATGCTTCGCGGCATGTTTCCTGGCACGGGTGCTTCAACTTCCTGCGCATGGACCTCAGTGCAGGTAGCCCCCGTCCCTGGATCATGCCCTACTAGCTCGGACAAAGTGTTTAGTGATCCAGGGGCGGCCGTCTTGGACCCAGGCTTGATGTTCGCATCGCCTGGTGATCCAGCGGCGCGAGCAGCATCAGGCGGGACTCGACCAGCGGGCCTGATCACGATCACTTGCGGAGTACCCTCGTCATCTGCTTTCGGGCATTCTCCTGGTCAGTCTGGGTTAGTTTTTCTTGCTAACCCAGAGTCTAACTTTCCTGACCAGGAAGATGATGAAGACTGCATGCTCGGTCCACAGGATGAGCATGAAGACATGGATGCGAGCGTCGACACTCCTCTGATGGGGAGCGAGGCCGCTCGCACCTATGGCAATGTTCCCTCGGGAGCAGGCTTCATGATTCAGCTTGTGGGCCGGTTTGGAGCGGATGGCTGCCGGTATAAGATTCCACGCTTAAGCGTGGAATCTTATACGGACGATCCGGGCCGCGCTGGTGTGCATGTTACCCCTCACACAAGCGCGGCCTTGGTGCCCGGTCAGCCTATAGAGAATGGGCCCGTATGCATTCCCTGGGCAGCCGGGTTAGTCTATAGCCTCCACCTCGGCCTTATGTGCGAATGCCATTGAGGCTGCTCGTCGGCAATTCGCCCGTAGCCACGGATGAAGACTGGTCTGAAGCGTGCGCGTGGCTCCTCGCTGTCAGACCAGAGCTCTCTGTGGACGAAACGGCCGCCGGTAACCCTCGGGCATGGTAACAGGCAAAGCCGATGGCCAACACGACTCTGTCTCTGCTGTATGCTGAACATATCTTAGATATGTTCTCTGCGGCAGAGGAGTTGATTAGACCGAAAGGTCGCCTTGCAAAACCCCGCAAGGTAGCTAGGCGATGTCGGGTTACTGCTAGTCAGTATGCTCGATATGGCCTAGCGCCCAGACCGAGCGCGGACGACCGCGCCACTCTGGGAGAAGATACGCAGCCGGGTTCCCGTGCTTACACGGGAGTGTTGTGCTCGGCTAATGCCGCCTTGCGCGACACTGAGGAGAGTTCACGAGCAGCGATTAGTGAGCTGTCTCATGTCTCTCAGCTGCTATCTGGTGTAGTAGCAGCCTCGGTGCAGCAACAACCTAGCCCCGTGACAGTCTAACGAGCCACCCAGGGTGGGATCAACCTGGCGTTGGACTCTCTGACTAGGTCAGTCATGAAGTCACTGAGTACGAGGCTCGCTTTTGCTTTGGACAATTTGTGCCCATCCCAAGAGCTCAAGTCGTGGCGGGCCGATGGCGGGCCCTGGTCTTTTTGGAGGTGAAGGTTTCCGGCACGTCCAAGAGACAGTGACTTTGGTGAACAACCAGAGGGCGCTGCGCGCACAGTTTGAATTGCTGTGCAGAGAACATGTGCGTGTTCAGCCCTCGGCTGCTCGACAGCAGTACGCTTGTGGCGGTGCTGGCATTGTCAGAGGACAGCGGGCCGGCCGGGTTCAGAGACTGCGTCGGCCGCGCCAGCAGCTGCGTGCTGCTGTATGTCAGCCAGCGCCTCAAGCGCAGCCAGCCAGACAGCAGCCCGTGCACATGGCGCCGGGCGTGGCGCGCGAGGAGCGGCACGTGGTAACCGGGACTGATGGGCTAAAATTTTTTCTGGTTACCACAGATACCACTCGGGTGTTGTCACTCGTACCAGAGACACTCCCACTTCTAAAATTTATGGCCACCCCGTCAACCCTAGGTGCACCAGTGGGAGGTCGTTTGACTTGCCACATTCAGAAGTGGGAGCGGTTAATTCAGGACCGCTTAGTCTTGCAATGGCTTTCGCACGGATACAGTCCAGAATGGATAAGAGGTCCGCCGTTGCATTTGTCTCTGGTACTGGTCTGGACTCAAATTCCAAGAGATCCAGACAAATGGTTGTGCATAGAAGAGGAGATAGAATCTCTAATTCTAAAAGAAGCAATTCAACCGGCGCAAGATTGTCCGGGCTTCTATTCAACCGTGTTTCTTGTGACAGTCCAGAATGGATAAGAGGTCCGCCGTTGCATTTGTCTCTGGTACTGGTCTGGACTCAAATTCCAAGAGATCCAGACAAACGGTTGTGCATAGAAGAGGAGATAGAATCTCTAATTCTAAAAGAAGCAATTCAACCGGCGCAAGATTGTCTGGGCTTCTATTCAACCGTGTTTCTTGTGACAAAGAACACCGGGGGGTGGGGTGGAGACCAATTCTCAACCTCAAACCTCTGAACAAGTTTATAGATGCACCGAGTTTCAAAATGGAAACAATAAAATCGATGTTGTTGGGGTTAGGGAAGGGGATGTGGACAGCATCTATAGATCTCAAGGATGCTTATTTCCACATTCCAATTGCAAGGAGTTTTCGTCAGTTCCTGAGATTTGCTTTTCTGGGGCGCCAGTGGGAATTCAAGGTTCTTCCATTCGGCATCTCGACGGCTCCAAGGGTCTTCACTCGAGTGGTACTTGCTATCACGGCATACCTCCGCTGGAGAAATATAGCTGTTCACACTTACATAGACGACTGGTTGTTGAAAGCACACAACCCAGAAAGCAAATCTGGAGATAGTTTTGAAAACTCACAGACTTAGGCTGGATAATCAACTTTCAGAAATCAGAGCTGACTCCATCCCAGAAGTTTGTTTACCTGGGTATGTTCTTCGATCTGGAGATAGGATATGTTTATCCATCCCAGGAGAGAGTGGAAAATCTCTCGTGCATTCAGTTGGTTTGCAACAGTCATTATATTCTAGCACGAGTCTATCTGAGAATGTTAGGTCTGATGGTTTTCAATTTCAATTATCATTCCTTAAAGGGAATCACCAGACCCTCTATACTACTGTGTATAAAATGAATCTACAGACCGTAACGTTTTCAAAAATATAATTGTAAGATCTGTGCTCAAATTAGAAATATATATCTTCGTTATTTAAATATGTGGTACATGGGTTAAATTTCTATTCCCGGATGAGGCGTATGACGTCATAAGTTGAACGTTTTTCTCGCTGTCATCCAACGCTATCGCAATAAAATTGCGAATTGCGTTTTTATAAGGGGATTCTCTTCAGCGGTTTTAGGAATATATAAACTATATTTGCGGAAATGTTGAGGAATATATACTAACAGTCCTTTGTCTGATTTCTCTGATGGTGCCAATTTTGACATGAAGTTTTGATCTTGAGATAAATGAATGACGCGATAGTATAGGCAATTCAATATAATTGCCACTATTGAATGAACACTCACTGGGGCTACGGCAGATAATGTTATTAAAGTTTCATCTATTAATATGAGAGTTTAAATAGTTTGTACATACATCCAGTCCATCTTTAGGTACTTATGTTTTCATACTAGCCTCAAAACTTCCTGAGATTTTGTAATGTTAATGTAATTGGCAGGTATCTTCATAGAAAATGGCCATCTTAAGGTTCTGCAATTAATGTGTGAAAATAACAAATACATTCCATAAATTTGCAATAGTGTGATACACGTCTTAATCTCTTCAATCTGTACATATATAAATGATGTCGATTGCATTATCACCGATAGAGATATCACCATCCAAATGCATGCACTCCTGTCTTCAGAGTGCCGTTATTATGGTTCTTGTCGGATGGGATTCAACCTATGACGTCATAGGTTTAATTAACTCGCAGAAAATTATAGTAACATAGCGTTTTTTAACACCATTTTACTCGGACTTATATACACATGTCGGGGGAAAGCTTTATACAGTAGCTTAAATGTGGGCTCTACAATAGAACTGCGTGTTTTATGCAAACGATGGCGACCCTTCTTGTGTTCCCCTTTAAGCGGCCTTACGCATGCGGCCGATTCAATTGTTTCTCATGGCTCAGTGGACGCAGAGTTCAGGATCACTGGACTCGCACATTCAAGTGTTGGACCCTCTCATTCATCACCTTCAAAGGTGGATGGAGAGAGGAAATCTCCTGGCGGGGGTCATGCTGACCCCTCCCCACCCTCAAGTAACGATGTTTACGGATGCATCGATGGAGGGATGGGGAGCTTGCCTGGAAGAAGCCACTATATCAGTGCTTTGGACTCTGGAACAGTCAAAGGAACACATCAACATGCTAGAATTGCGGGCTGTAATTCTAGGCCTGGAACACTTCTTAAAAGAAGGGGAGAGAAAATTTGTGATGATACGTTCAGACAACTCTACAGTAGTGAGTTACATAAACCGCCAGCGCAGAACGAAGTCGCCCAGTCTCTGTATGACGACATGGAAGCTGGTTTGCTGGTGCATGGATCATATGATCACCTTGAAAGCAGTTCATATTCCGGGAAGGCTGAATCTGTTAGCAGACTCATTGAGCCGAAGGATGAGCATTCTGCCTACGGAATGGCAACTAAATCAATGTGTGGCGGATCACCTGTTCAATCATTGGGGAAAGCCCAACATAGATTTGTTCGCAATGAAGAAGAATGCGAAGATGACGGCGTACGTTTCTCCAATTCCAGATCCAAGCGCTATTGCAATAGATGCACTAGCTATCAGTTGGAAGGGAATGTATGCATACGCATACCCTCCAACAATCCTGATTCCAAGGATTCTTCAGAAGATCAAGCAGAAGGAATGCAAAGTGCTTCTGATCTCCCCGAATTGGCCCAGCTGATCATGGTTTACGGATCTGCTGGACCTTCTGGTTTGCAATCCGGTTCCTCTGCCTCTGATGGACAATATTATCTTCCAGGGCAAGACCCTTCACAGCAATCCGTCAATGTTTCAATTGACTGCATGGATGTTGTAAAAAAATCCGCGATTAAGGAAGGCTTTTCTGAGCAAGCAGCCAATTTCATGGCCAGAGCCAGAAGGGGGGTCACCCTCCAGAGCATATAATTATAAAATCAACAGATTTGTAGAATGGTGCTCAAAGAGATGTATCAATTCGATGGAAGCATCTATTCAGGTAGTAGCTGATTTTCTCTGTCACCTCTATGATGCCTATAGTCTTACGGCTAATTCTATTGCTGGATACAAATCAGCATTAATGCCAGTTATCCCTTGCTTGGCAAAGAGTGGAAGTGATGAAGTAAGTGTTTTAAATACTCTTATTAAAGGTATGGGCAATCTCAGACCAAGAAATCCTCCACTGACACCGTCATGGAGTCTTTCTCTGGTTCTGCAAGTTTTGAGTGATAAACCTTTTCAACCACTTAGTGCTATATCTGTAAAATTATTGACACTTAAAACGGTATTTTTAGTTGCGGCAGCATCAGCCAGATGCAGGAGTGAAATTCATGCCTTGTCTGCTGAGCCTGACCGCTATATAGTTACAGGTGAAGGCCTTAAGCTTCTACCAAGATTGAATTTCTTGGTTAAGAATCAATCTTTAAAATATCTGGGTCAACCTATTATTTTACCTGCCTTAACCAGATATGATCCTGGTGCTAAAGCATGGTGTCCTGTCCGTGCTTTAAATAAGTACAAGAGAAGAACTCCGGTTTGGCGAACGGACCCATGTTCCCTATGGGTGTCATATATTGAACTCCATGGTAGGGCATCAAGAGACACTATTTCGAGATGGATAGTAGAATGTAGTCAATTCTGTCATAAGACAGCCACTGGAATTCAAGTAGAAAGAGCCAAGGCTCATAGTGTCCGTGGTGTGGTAACTTCCACAGCATTATTTAATGGTGTTTCTATTGAAGACATTATGTCAGTAGCCCAGTGGCACTGTGAATCAAGTTTCTAACCCGCTCACCGTCTCAGTCCTCAGGAAATAAATAATGTAGAGGTATATATTTGTAATTAGTTTTCCTCCTCTACTGCAAATATCACATTTGTTGCTAGGGTATCCCTACTATTAGCTGGTACAATTCTCTTCATCCAGTGGGGGAAGAGATGAGTGCCGCGCCCAAGACATCAGAGGTCAGTATATGTGACCATTTTGTGTTTTTTTTGTCTTGGTGATGGTGTCATATTTTTTATTTTTAATATGGTGATGGTTAATGTCTCTTAATTGTGGTTCTTTCAGAGTTTTTTGAAAATGAAGCAATTCTTCTTTTTCCAATGTCTAGTAATACTTTTCATCAAGTATTAGAGAACGTGCTAGTCATTTAGAGCAGCGTTTTTTCATAACCTTCCTCAGAAAGAGGGGGGGGGGATGCATTTGCTTTTTGATCAATCTCTCTTCATCGGTCGATTATCCGATGCAAAATTCTGTTCCTGGTTGTGTTTCAGATACAATTTCAGATGTTTTAAATCTCTTGAAAATTCAAAGAGCTAGTCTCTTCGAGGGTTTTCAAGACCTTGCCTCCCTCCCGCCAATTTGACTTTCAAATTCTGGCTTTTATCAAGAGTGTTAGGGAGGTAAGTATGTTCTCATGATGTGAAATAAGAAAATTTACCAAATTTCTTTTGCACAAGTGAGATGACATACTTACCTCCCTAACAGGATCCCGGCCTCTCCACCCCACGGAGGCCTGGTCCTTTGGTTATTTGAATAGTTGCTTCTATGTCAGCCAATACTTAGGAACGGAAGTACCAGGATGCGCATGCGCAGTGGGTGGGGTCTGTCATGTGCATGACATCCACCTGCCCATTAGGGGCACCTATAATTCTGAATATTATTGAATTTAGAGTCGATATACTAGTATATCAAGAGTGTTAGGGAGGTAAGTATGTCATCTCACTCGTGAAAAAGAAATTTGATAAATTTTCTTATTTGCTCACATAAAACTACCATCAGAACATGTATTTTAGGAAAATATTCAAGAATTTGTTTTCCTTTACGCTTAAGTGTGTGCGTGTATAAATGATAGGAGTTATCTGCTCAGGTACATGTGAATAGAAACTGAATAAAATGGTAATTCATTAAGCCACATCGGGACTGTCTTGCACCCTCATAAGCATTTTCTCTGACAAATAAGATGTGCACAGAGAGGAAGTGTCTTTAGTGACCGCCTTTCTTTAGTGACCACCTGTCTTTAATGATACCTCTATAATGACCAATAATCTGTATTTTGTGTGCACTCTTTGCTACTGTCAAGGTGTAAAATTTAGTGATTTGCTACAGGGAGTAAATGCTCACTCTTGAAAATTGAGTTACAATCGCTGTAATAACATTGCTGTGCTGTTGTTCTAGTTAATACATATATTGATATTTTTGTGATATGTTTTTAGCGTGCTGTATTAATTGCTTTCATTCCAGGTGTATATTGAGCCTCTGCTAGCATCTGATCTGCTGTTCATATGTAAAACCCTCTACACCAGCATACCTGAGGACATCCTGATAAAGATGATAGACTTTAACATGCAGGTACAGGTCACATCATTAGCATTCAAGCGTGTATAGCTTGCATTTCAATCTTATTAGACGGGGGGGGGGGGGGGGGGGGGGGGGGGGGTGTGTGTGACCATAGGTTTACACTCTGTCTGTCTTTCTGTCTGTTGCAGTTGTTTTCCCCGCACTTTTTTCGTGGCCCTTCAAGGTATTCAACTGAGAATTGGTACAGTGCTTTGCTGTGAGAAATTACAGATCAACTTCGAGTTTCAGGAGTTTTCATCAATTTTTTTTATGGAGTTGCATCCCATTTTCACGTATGAAATATAAAAAATATGGTTTTCGCACTCCTTCAAGGAATTGGTAGGGTGCTTTATTCTAGTGAGTTACAGAGAAAGTTCGAGTTTCAGACATTTTTGTCAATTTTCCATGGAGTTATGCCCCCACTCCTCCCTTCGACTTATGAAATACCAAAAATATTAGTTTTCCATACTTTTTTTCGCAACCCTTCCAAGATATTCAACTGAGAATTGGTACGTTGCTTTGTTATGAGAAATTACAGAGCAAGTTAGACATTCAGGCGTTTGCGTCAATTTTTATGAGATACAAACATCGACTTTCAAGACCTTTTCGTTCTCCTTCCCCATATTTAACTGAAACTTGGTATATTGCTTTAGGATGAGAAGTTACAGATCAAGTTTGAGTTTCAGTTGCTTTTGTCAATTTTTAATAAGAGTTTTTAACTGTCGATCTCTAAAGCTATATATCACCAGGTAGAGAACATGTATCGCAAAGCAATACTTACAGAATGCTTATTTTAGTTGACTGTCCCTGCTATACCAGCGGTCACTTTTCTAATATATTCTTCCTGTGGAATACAAATGTTGATTCTGCAGACCAAGAGAAGAATATTTTTGAAACCATACTTGTATGGCTCAGTATCTTATTAACTCTCTCTAAGTGAAAACTTCCTCTTCTCTCGCCAATCTTGATGATTAAGGTAGCTTGTTTGTGTTGTTTACAGATTGAGCAAGCTGTGATGGTTAACTTTGAATGGGGACAGTGTGGGCGACCGTGGGAGTTCAATCTCAGGGATGTATTGAGATGGTGTCAGCTTATCGTCACAAACCAAGCAAGTGTACATTTTATAATCTTAGTTATCTGATCACCTGTCAAGTATAGCTAATAGTGTACTCACTGTTAGCTACCAATTCATATCAGCTACCACAATTATTCACCAAACATTAAAACACTAAATCGCAGATACGCATGAAATTTACTATGGGTATGTGTGATAAGATGCAATCATATACATGTATAAATGCACTTCAGCCAAATCCTTCATCCAACATGCTGCAATACAATTCATGAATCCATTTCCTATAAGGCAGCAACAGCACCCAGTCAAATTAGTTTCAAACTATTCAACAGCTGACCTGTATAGTTTTCTGGAAATTGATAGTCAGCTAGTTCAGAGATCGATCAATCCCAGCACGAGTGAGGTGTGGGTAGAGATTAGCTAGAGATGGGCGGGGCGTAGCAAAAACTGGAAAGGTCCATTATGGCTGTCATCCTTATTTTGCATTGAATCTGAGCACCATCTAACATAAACACCTGTCTTGTTTTTTTCGCTAAAATCACCCACGCATGGGAATACACTCAAATTGATCTATTCATCTCTACTGAACAAATATGACAAACTATTTACAATATAAACATATTCTGTTGAATATTTGGAAACTAATTGTCCAGAACATGGTGCTGCCAAGTGTCTCCCTGGCTAATAGTTTCAAAGTAGTCAACCGCTTAACTTTGTGGCACCTTAAAAGTGAAACCTTATGTCTAACCCCTTTATGGTTATAGTGGCCAAAACCGACCTCTGTTATGGTCGTGTATGATGTCCATTTACAGGCCAAGAGAATATAATTTTTGAAATTTTACCACTGGAATGACTGGCTCGATAACCGAGCCATTCATTCCAGTGGTAAATTTTCAAAAATTGTATTCTCGACTTGTAAATAGACATTCAGTAGGCAGATGTTAAAATTTTCTTGACCCAATTTGACCATTAAAGAACTAACTTAAGTGTTAAAGTAGTTGAGTATATCTCATACATAGAACCATCATCACTAAAACCACTCATAACTGTAATCATTTTCTAAGATAGAGTTTAGTGCTCTGATAAGAGTCGCCACAGTACTGTATAAAAAAGGCTTTGAGAACCCATATTGGCTAAATTATTGTTCTCTGATGTCATCAATGAGGAACAAGAATTAGGCCCTGTCCTCCAACCAATCCCTGATAGCGCAGGCTACTGGGCTAGTACTGCACCAATGTTGTGCCAGTGTGGCTCACTAGTGGACCATTGACCTGCATTATCAGGGATCTGTCCATTCATGCTTCTTTCCAGAGTATAAGTAAAATTTATAATTCCTACGTGAATGTTAAGTTTACAATGTGAATACTTGTACCGTTAAGACAAGAGTGATGCATTGATATTGTGTTTCACCGAAGTTTGTCTGTTCAGCAGAATAATCTGCCTTGAAAGGCATTGGATTTATCAAAAATTATGTTCAATCAAACAGCCTGGGTGGATTCACATCAATTTTGGAATTTTAATAGCTTGTGACAAGAACTCACTCAGGATTGGATATCAGTAGAATTTGTTTGTATTTGCCAAAGGTATACCCCTCCCCTGATAAACTTTAAATTTAAAAAAAATCATTGTGTGTGTGTTGGATAATTTCATACCCAATCCTGGGTGAGACATGACCAACACTTAGCTTTTATTGTACTGCATTGGTGTTTATCCTTGATTTCACTTCAAGAGTATACTTACCTCCCTAATACTCTTTGATATTGCTAAATATCGGCTTTCACTCAATAAAACTCAGATTAAAAAAGTACGGTGCCCCTACTGGGCAGGTAGTCAGAAGTCAGTCAGGCGGATGCCAGCCTCACCACGGCGCATGCGCCGACAAGTACTTCCTCTTTGCTAATTTATTGCCTGGGAGTCCTATGCAATTTTTTTTTGCTCAAAAGTTTTACTCTTGTTCTGAAAAGTTGTGCTAGTTTCTAAGTACTAAAGTCACTTGTAAATGATGTCTGAGCTGCAGAAAGTCGTGTTGTCTCCGGAGGAGGGCCCAGGACTGATTCATCAGGTGACTTCTAGTATATTTTAGCGAGTTTGTCTCGTAACGTGTTTCCGAGACTCACGTTTATTGTGATAAGCGCCTAAAATAAATGGTTTATTTCTAAATGGCGTTATGAAATACTAATCTGTCTGTGTGTTTATGTCCACAGGTATCTATCTATAATTGAAAAGGACAGCACATCGTCAGAGGGTATGTGTTTCTCTCCACCAAGGTTCCATTTCCTACTAACATTGTTAGGTTATCTAACCAAAAATCTATGCCCAGTGAATTGGAGGCCTCGGAAGAAGGTCTTCTCACCTTACCCTCTTGGTCCACTTCCTTCCCCTTATAGGTGGATAGAGTTAAGAGGTCATAGAGTTGGTGGAGCTTCCAGTTCATCAGATCGGATGGTTTGTCTATGCTAAAGACTCAGGTATTCTAGTTATGATATTAGGCACTTCAATTATATTTGAAAATATTTATAAAATCTGCTGCCACTATCCTTTCCAGTTATGATGCTCTGGATATGAATACAATTAGATCGGCTGTGAGCGCAATGCCATCTCTGCCGCTGGCTGAACATATTGTAGATATGTTCACGGCGGCGGAGACGTCCATCAAGGCGCATGGACGTCTCGCGAAGGCCCCTTGCGAGGTTGCCTAAGCCGAACGTGGATGACCGCGCGGCTTTAGGCGAGGACACGCGGCCAGGCTCCCGGTCTGACATGGGAGCACTGTGCTCGAATGCTTTGCGTTCAGCCAATACCACGTTGCGCGATGCGGAGGAGAGTGGGAGAGCGTCTATTGCGGCGCTTTCTCATGTCTCCCAGCTGTTACAGGGGATAGTTACAGCATCCGCGTCGCGCCAGCCTAGCTCGGTAATGGTCCAGAGAGCCATCCAGGATGGAATCAACCTGGCTCTGGATTGTTTGACCAGGAGTGTCCGGGCGAGGCGCACATTTGCACTTGACAACTTGTGTCCGTCTCAGGACCTGTATAATAGGCTGCTGCAATTCAACTGGCACAAGATTGTCCGGGCTTCTATTCAACCGTGTTCCTAGTAGCAAAAAGCACTGGAGGGTGGAGACCAATTCTCAACCTCAAGCCATTGAACAAGTTCATAGACACACCCAGTTTCAAAATGGAGACAGTGAAATCAGTGCTGGCAGGGTTGGAGAAGGAGATGTGGACAGCTTCAATAGATTTCAAGGATGCTTATTTCCACATTCCTATAGCGAGGAGTTTCCGTCGCTTCCTGAGATTTGCATTCCAGAGCAGACAGTAGGAATTCAGGGTGTTACCCTTCGGAATTTCTACGGCTCCTCGGGTCTTCACCAGGGTGGTTCTTGCGATAACAGCATACCTCCGCAGGAGAAGCATAGCAGTCCACACGTACATAGATGACTGGCTGTTAAAAGCAGACAACCGAGAAATCTGGAGATAGTTTTGAAAACTGTCACAGATTTAGGCTGGATAATCAATTTTCAAAAATCAGAGCTGACTCCATCCCAGAAGTTTGTCTACCTGGGAATATTCTTCGATCTAAAGATAGGATATGTTTATCCTACTCAGGAGAGAGTTCAGATACTCATCTCAGTAATACAGTCAGTGTGCAACAGTCGTCATGTCCTGGCACGAGTTTACCTGAGAATGCTAGGATTGATGGTTTCTCTGGAAACAGTAATTCCTCAGGCAGCCTTACGCAGGTGGCCGATACAGTTATTTCTCATGACGCAATGGACTCAGAGTACAGGTTTTCTGGACTCAAATGTGTCAGTGCTGGAGCCTCTAGTTCACCACCTTAAATGGTGGTTGAAGACAGAGAGTCTCCTGGCGGGGGTGATGCTAACCCCTCCTCACCCTCAGGTAACGATGTATACAGATGCATCAATGGAGGGGTGGGGAGCTTGCCTGGAAGAATCCACGATATCAGGGCTTTGGAATCTGAAACAGTCAATAGAACATATAAATCTAATGGAATTACGAGCAGTAGTCCTGGGCCTGGAACATTTCTTCCAGAAAGTTCAGGGCAAGAGTGTTCTAATTCGATCAGACAACTCAACAGTAGTGACTTAAATAAACCGCCAGTATGATGACATGGAAGCTGCTTTGCTGGTGCCTGTATCACAGGATTACCTTGAAAGCAGTTCATATTCCGAGACGGTTAAATCTGTTAGCAGACTCATTGAGCCGAAGGATGAGTGTTTTACCTACGGAATGGCAACTGAATCAGTGTGTGGCGGCCCGTCTGTTCAGTCAATGGGGGAAACCCAACATCTATTTGTTCGCAACGAAGAAGAATGCGAAGATGACGACGTACGTCTGTCCGATTCCAGATCCAAGCCCTAGCGCAGCAGATGCGCTAACTATCAGCTGGGTGGGAATGTATGCATACGCATTCCCTCCAGCAATCCTGATTCCAAAAATTCTTCAGAAAATCAGACAGGATGAGTGCCAAGTGCTTCTGATTGCCCCAAATTGGCCATGCTGATCATGGTATATGGATCTGCTGGACCTTCTGGTCTGCAATCCGGTTCCTCTGCCTCTGATGGACAATATTATCTTCCAGGGCAAGGCCCTTCACAACAATCTGTCAATGTTCAGATTGACTGCGTGGATGTTGTCAAGGAATCTAGAATTAAGGAGGGCTTTTCTGAGCAAGCAGCAATGTTTATGGCAAAAGCCAGGAGGGGGTCAACCTCCAGAGCATATAATTATAAAATCAACAGATTTGCAGAATGGTGCTCAAAAAGATGTATTAATCCAATGGATTCATCTATTCAGGTAGTAGCTGATGTCCTCTGTCACCTGTGTGATGCCTATAGCCTCAAGCCTAACTCTATTACTAGTTATAAATCGGCTTTAATCACAGTTATCCTTTGCTTGGCTAATAGGGGAAGTGATGAAGTAAGGACATTAAATACTTTAATTAAAGGTATGGGCAATCTAAGACTAAGGAATCCCCCAGTGATTCCGTCTCGGAGTTTATCGCTAGTGCTTCAGGTACTAGGTGATAAACCTTTTGAACCACTTAGTTCCATTTCTATGAAAATGTTGACACATAAAACTGTATTTTTAATTGCTGCGGCCTCGGCTAGTCGTAGAAGTGAAATTCATGCCTTATCAGCCGAGGCAGACCGTTTTGTGGTTACAAGGGAAGGCCTTAAGCTTCTACCTAGGATTAATTTCATGGCTAAAAATCCGTCTTTGAAATATCCAGGTCAACCCATTTTTTTGCCAGCTTTAACTAGATATGATCCTAATTCTAAAGCATGGTGTCCAGTCCGAGCATTGAGCTGGTACAAACAACGTACTCAGGAATGGCGGACGAACCCATCAGCGTTATGGTTGTCATATTGAACCCCATGGCAGGGCGTCTAAGGACACCATTTCCAGCTGGATTGTTGAATGTATTCAATATTGTCATAAATCCGCCACAGGTAAACAAGTTGACATGGCCAAGGCTTACAGTGTCAGGGGCGTAGTGGCTTCTACTGCCCTATTTAATGGGATCCCTGTGGATGACATTATGTCGGTAGCTCAGTGGCACTGTGAGTCAAGTTTTACAGACCATTACCTCCGTGACACCTCGAATCCTCTCGCTCTATCGATTTTGAAAAAATAATTTAGTGTACATATTTGATGAGGTTTCCTCATTTTTTATATATTTCGCATTTAATCAATGGAAACATCCACTTATTTGGACTGCATCAGTCTTCACCAATGGGGAAATGATGACATCCGCCATTCTTCACAAGGTCAGTCCTGTTTTTGTGGTGTTCATTGTTAATTGTGCTGTCACGTGACCCTTCGTTATTAATATGGTGATGGTACATGTTTTATATATGGTTCATTATTGAGAGTATACGAAAATGAAGCCTTTTCGTTAATTGTCCTATAGTACATGGCACTTGTACGTAGAGAGCGTATGGGACATTGAGGTCATGCAGTCTTCCTCCCAAGAAGAGGGGGGGGGGGGGGGGGGTGGTGGGGGTAGCGCATATGACATATGGTCATCTCTCAACCATCGGTTGTGTTAGCCGATGTTCAAATCTTTCCTGATTGTGTTTCCACACAATTTCAGATGTTTCAGTGCCTTTGACGCAGAAAAAAGCGCATAGGGAAGAGCTGGTCTGTTGACCTCACCTCCCTCCCGCCGAATTCCCTGTCGAATTCTGGCAATATCAAAGAGTATTAGGGAGGTAAATATACTCTTGAAGTGAAATAAACGAAATCACGGATTTCTTTTTTCACGAGAGAGTTGATATTTACCTCCCTAATATGGACCCAGCTTCTCTGCCCCACTGAGGCTCGGTCTTCAGGCTCTTGTAATGTTGCATAGTGTCAGCCAATAAATTAGTCGGAGGAAGTACTAGTCGGCGCATGCGCCGTGGTGGGGCTGGCATCCACCTGACTGACTTCTGACTACCTGCCCAGTAGGGGCACCTTACTTTTTTAATCTGAGTGTTTTATTGAGCGAAAGCCGATATTTAGCAATATCAAAGAGTATTAGGGAGGTAAGTATCAACTCTCGTGAAAAAAGAACTCCGTAATTTCGTTTAAATTATAATATGATTTCCTATCCAGGTTGCAAGCTGCCTGAATCCAGGTCAGTTTGCTGGCTTGATTTATGGAGAACGTATGCGCACAGAGAAAGACAAGAAACAGGTACTACCACATGCCACTCGCAATGGTCCTCATTATGAATAGAAAATTAGAAATCTACTGTCAACCTTTGAGATAAGTTCAAAATTTAAAATAGAAGACTGGTTACCTTCAATTAAAGTATTTATTAGTGTTCTAAGATGATACTTATGCCTCAGTTCAATTTAAAATATGTGAAATAGAGGCGTAATGTTTACTGAACATGAAAAGAAGAGTTTGTGTTGATTTGTGATTGCAACACACAGATATGAATGAATGGTCTTAGACAATGTATGTTGTATACTAAAAATAGATCTATGTGATTTAATTTTCTCTCATGTTTAAACCCTGTAACACTCATGAGCCAAAAATGGCTACTGCGGTGGTCTTGAGAAATGTCCATTTGCAGAGCAAGAGAAGACGATTTTTGTGAATTTACCACTTGAATGACTGGCTCGATAACTGAGCCAGTCATTCCCATGGTAAATTCTCAAAAATAGTCTTCTCTTGGTCTTCAAATGGACATTTTCTATGAAGAAATTGAAATTGTTGTTGAATAAATTCAAGTGTTAAAGGGTTACTGAGAATTAAAGATGAATCATATCTAAGCTATGATCAGCGAATCTTGAGTTTGGTGCATCATACGCTAATGATTAAAGCTGCATCAAACATTTCTGTGTGAACCAGCCATTCCTCAAGATGGACAAGAATTGTACTGAATCTGTTTCAGGTAGCGCATCTGTATAATACAGTGTTTGGACCTGAGTTTCCGCTGTGCTCACCGGTGTGTGGTCTGCGTATCACAGAGGACTATGTGCAGGTCGGTGAAGCGTTCCTCAAGGTGTGTCTGCGCAGGCCTATGTTAGACGACATCATGGTTCACCAACAGGAGGATCTGCAGATGTTACATCATGATCTGTCCACGCTCGAGTCTTTGATACACTGTGTCAATATGAACTGGATGACCATACTAGTGAGTCATGGAGTGGAGGGATCTGATCTGTCACTCAAGTATCTGATGTCAATCAAAATACATCATTTGTTAGCTAACGTCTCAATCTAATAACATAATTACAGCACGAAAGTGGCAATGGTTCGACAGTAAATTTCTGAATTATATGTCTGATGAATTTACAATTTAATAAATATTCATTTGAATATTTTGAAAGCAATTTGACAGAGCTGTTGCTGCCATAGGCAGCACCAGCTCCCAGTCAAATTATATTATAAAATTTTAACAGTTTGCCGGTAGTTACCTTGAAATTCAGATTTTGGGAACTCGGTGTTCAAAGCGTTGAAGTTAATTCAAAATTGCATTTACGTTCTAAGTAACAAATAGAATGAACTTTTCCTGTATTAATTTTAAAGAAAATTTGCCCAAACAATAAGAAAAAGGGCTGAATGCAATTTGGTCATCGCTTCAAACTTAATTGTGTTGCGAGAGAAATTTTTGTTTTAACTTACATATCTGTCATGTACTAGAAATGAACAAGAATAATCAGAGATTGCAAACCCTCAACCCTTCCACTTTTCATGCATACATACGCACACACCCATACACGCACACACATGGTAATAATATAACAACTACAGCCATCTACCAATAACATAACCACTGTCATTCACAAGTTACCCGTGCTTGTAACAAATTGACATTTACTTTGATATTGAATAGATGAATCCAGTTTTAACTATGCCCAGCCCATCTCTAGATAAGCCCCACCCATGCTTTTCCTGTGGTATCGATCAATCCATACACTCCCTGAATCTCAATTTCCAGACAACTATACATGTAAGCTGTGGAATGTTTTGAAACTAATTTGACTGGGTGCTGTTGTCTATTGCAGCAACAGTGATATTAGTTTCAAAATATTCAACAGAATGTTTATCAAATACTAAAGACATACAATTCATACAACTTGACAGACTATTAAGTGTTTCTGACTGACTTAATTACGTCATTCATGATGTAATTGATTATGACGTCCGTCTGCATGTGACATAGTTGATTATGATGTCATGTGATTGATCGATAGAATGGATTGGTTTATTGGAAGACGATTCTTAATGTCTGTTTGTAGTTTTTCCCACACCTCGTAGTTGCGTTGAGTTAATGCAAATGGCTTAGCCTGTAATTGTTTGCGCTGTTCTTTTAGGTTGAGCCATCGTATAATTATGTTTGCTTCCTGTATCTTGACCCCGAATGTAGTTATATTGACTTGTTTTCTTAGGTTGGACCAGCATGTAGTGGTAAGACTAGCTGTGTACAGTTACTTGCATCATTGTCTGGGCATAAGCTACATGTTCTTCCTGTTACAAGCTCCATGGACACCATTGATCTTCTAGGAGGATTTGAGCAGGTAGGAAAGGCCTCATAAACAGATAGAGACAGGTGTAATA
Organism: Chaetoderma sp. LZ-2023a; assembly: GCA_034401795.1. Taxonomy (NCBI): domain Eukaryota; kingdom Metazoa; phylum Mollusca; class Caudofoveata; order Chaetodermatida; family Chaetodermatidae; genus Chaetoderma; species Chaetoderma sp. LZ-2023a. The sequence continues at coordinate 19,875,085 of CM067362.1, read as the reverse complement.
ATTTTCTTGCTAGGTGGCTTGAGAAGCATGGTTTAACGGTGGAGTGGTGTTTATACAAAATTCAGGTTAAACGTTTTAATGGTAATGTTGATCGAAGAGATCTACTGCAGTCACCTTGACCAATGTCCATTTGCAGATCAATGTCCATTTGCAGATCCAAGAGAAAAATATTCTAGAAAACTTAGCACTGGAGTAACCAACCCAGTCATTCCGTTGGTAATTTCCCAAAAATATTTTTTTGGTCTGCAGATTAACATTTTCTATGGCCGAGTTTAGGCGAAAACTCTCATAGCTACTCTAGGATAGATGAACATGTGATCAGCTACCCTCGCGTAAATGATCACGTGTTTAAATTACATGGATTTCTATGCAAACATATGACTGATAGGTGGGTAGCCTCGAGTAGGTACTAGAGTACGTACTCCAGCCGTTTAGGCGCTACTCTATAACTCGAGTAGCTACCCTTCTTGGGGCCTAAACTCGGCCTGTGAGAAAATTTTAATTTTCATGACCGGTTTTGTCTATTAACATGTTAACCCTTTAATGGTCAAATTTTGTCAAAAAAATTTTAATATCTTCCTATTGAATGTCCATTAACAGGCCAAGAGAAAACAGTTTTTGAAAATCAGTGAAATGACTAGCTCTTATCGAGCCAGTCATTCCAGTGGTACATTTTTTTTAATTGTATTCTCTTGACCTGTAAATGGACATTCCACTAGACCATAACGGAGGCCGGTTTTAGTCGGTATGACCAGTAACTTGTTAATATGCTCAGTTGTTTGTTTTTTGCACTCCCTAGCATATATGCTTTGATGTTTCTTTGTTACAGACAGATGTGCTCAGACATTTGAAACCAGTGGAAGATGTTGTTTATGAATCAATTATGGAATATACGAAGAATGCTTTACTCTCTGGAAGCACTGCGCGTGATATCAGCATGACAACCAAGCTTCTTACATACTGGGATAAATACCAAGACCTAGTCAATCAAGGTATATCAGTCAAACACGGTATATCAATGACTCCCTTATACTGTCAGGTGGCAATATTGAACTTGGTAATGCTTGTGTGCGTACTGTGACTAGCGTCTTCTCTGCTATCCTTGTTCCTGAGAGGTCCATGAGAGGACAATATTTGCAAATGACTGCTAGTACGCTGGGGAGTATTTTGAAATTAGTGCATGTTTGTCTGCCTTCAACCATTTGTCTGCCCATCTCCCTTTCATCCTTCATCCGTGTTGTGTGTTATTCTTTTCATAATTTCCCCTCTCTGTGTCTCGTATTGTCTCCCGAAAATCCACTAGTGTCAATAGATCACGTAATCCGAAAACCCAAGTCAACTACTGCCAAGGAAACACTGCCACTCATTAACTGTCCATCAAATTTCCTGTGGTACTCGTCATCAACCCCTGGATCAATTTTAATGAAACTTGAATGGAAAGGCACCAATGTGGTAATCTTATTATGCTCTATAAGCAGAGATCTTATTGGTTTGTTTGGTTGGCAGACATATATAAGGATACTACTGATTAACCCATCAGCCAATTTTAATCCAACCGTGGTCATATGATGGTAGGCATTTGACCCTCTATAGAGAAATCTGAAATTTGTCAATCTCGCACAGTAACCATCTTATATTTTCTGACATTTTGAGTACATAATTTCATCGATTTTACTGGGATCAGTTTTAACCAAATTTCGATGAACCCTATAACATGCATTTCCGTCTTGCTAGTTTTAAGAATCTAATACTGGTGTTCCTGCAGAGGAACGCATACCCTTGTGCCTAATGTTAACTTTGCATTGATTTACTGTTGTGTTTACAGGAGGTGATATGTCAGATGATAAGGTGCTCAAACCAGCCATTACTGCATTACAGAAGATCATCCTGGAACTGTCAACAGATGCTACTTATTCACCAGGTATTCTCTCCCTGCCCTCCTTCTCTCCTTCCCTCTCGCTAAACATTCACTGAAAATATTATTGGAAAACTGCTAATGGTTTCATCTTTTTTTTAGCTTATCGTAAATGCACATGTACACATTCCCACACATTGTGACATATGCAACAAAGATTGGGTTTTAAAAAATTGGTGGTTTCGTATCATTTTCAAAGCCAAATACGACATCTTGTTTACAGTTCAAGAATTTTAAACGTCTTTTAAACGTTTAATTTTACCTGACTGTCAAATGTTACTGCCCCCAAGGTAAATTATTATCAACATATTCATCATCTTTCCCGTATTGTAATTAACAAAGTGGAGTTTCTTTATGAAATCATTTAGAAAGCATTTGCCATAAAATATATGCATTTGTGAGTACACAACATAGTCATTCATTGCGAGATCAAAGTCAAAAGTATGTTGTTTTTCTACCACATATCCTAAGCCTAAATCTTTTGGCCAGAAAAAAGCAGGTGCCGTCAGTATAGTACAGCTCATAAATAAGTTAATATTTCTACAACAAAGACGTGTTAGTACAATTTTGAACATGATGTATGTTAGTTAGTACAATTTTGATCACGATGTAGGAAATATTCTGTTGAGTATTTTGGACATACGTAATTTGATTGGAAGCCAGTAATTGCTGCCTCAAGTCCAAAATATTGAAAAGTACATTTTTTATTTTGTTTTGGTAACATGTTATGTTATTTCGAGGCTGTACGCTAGTATCTTTGTCTCTAGTTCTGTCTGACAAATTGTTTCAGAGAAAATGTCGGACTGTCGGAAGAGGCTCTCAAATCTGGACATATGCGTATCATCACCGGCAGGAGGAAGACTGGCAAAGGGTGGATCATTTGAGTGGACAGACAGTTTACTGGTTGAGACATTGCAATCTGGTGACTGGCTTTTGATTGACAACGTCAACTTGTGCAGGTAATTATTGTTCATATTTAATTCTGAAACACATCTGGAACTTGCCATGCAAGAGAATATCCAGACTCGCCGTGATCTGGATAAAAGAACCTGGATTCAGATCATATCGAATACTGGATCTGTGAATATCTCGGAAACTACGTGTCTGATGTAGCTCAAATTTTAAGACTGGTAAGGGTGTGACCCATACACTAGAATTCCACAATGCTGTCTGAATAATCGAAAAAGACCCGGAAGATCTGAAAACTTTGGAATGTGACAAAACAGAAAGGCGAAGGTCTGCTATCTTTGCTCTTGTTTAGACTTTGTCATAGCATACATGGGTGTTTTCAAAAAAGGTAAATCAGTACCGTGATTATTGCATATTTTCATTTTCAGCGCTTCGGTATTAGATCGTCTGAATGCAGTGTTAGAGCCTAATGGTGTTCTGTGTCTTAATGAGCGTGGCTTGGTTAATGGTAAGATGCCGACTGTCAAGCCACACCCAGATTTCAGGTGAGAGACCTATAGGTCATCCATATGATGTCCAAAATTCTGGAAAATACTCCCTTAAGCATCTGACTGCTGAGTTCTATCTCTGGATCTGCTAAATACTTTGAAAACAATTTGACTGAAAATTGTTGGTGGTATGTGTATCAGTCAGTCTGTATTCATCACTTGTGTGTGCAATTGACCTTTCCAGTTTATCCATCCGTCATATGAGGTCATAATGAACTACGTGTAGGATGATGTCATAATCATTGCGTCATAATCATTGCATCATGAGTTACTAGATTTAGTCCGTCTTAAATGCTTAATAGTCTATCAGGTTGTATGAATTGTATATCTACTGTTTAATAAACATTCTGTCGAATATTTGGAAACTAATTTGGCTGCCAGCAACAGCACCCAGTCACATTAGTTTAAAAATATTCAACAGCTTACCTGTATAGTTTTCTGGAAATTGATAGTCACAGAGTTCAGGGATCGCTTGATCCCAGCACGAGTGAGGTGTGTGTGGAGCTTAGCTAGAGATGGGAGGTGCATAGCTAAACCTGGAAAGGTCCATTACGTCCTGTCCATCTGTGCATCAGGCAGTATGGATTCATCACGTGTATGTGCATTTGTGTCAGATTTGCTATGTCAATACTATGTGATAAGATCTCGGTTACGGTTATTTTGAAGTAAAAGCTGTCGATATTTGTCTTAGTTATCTTTCGTGAAAATACAATTCATCAAAAATCTGGTATCTAGTATAACTCTGGAAAGCTCATGGATTCCCTTCAAATTTGAAAGTGAGTTAACTCTCCTGAAAATCATAAAATTGTGCAGCACTAGTCTTTTATTACTTTATTACCACAAGAATTTCATGTTCTTCTCGTTGTCAATTTTGTAGACTGTTTATGGCAATGGACCCTACACATGGTCAGATATCACGAGCGATGAGAAACCGTGGCATTGAAATCTATATGCTTGGCGAGGTGAGCGGAACCATATTGTCTAACTTATGGAATATCTCTTACTCTTGTTAATGGTGGGATCCTTTTGTAGCTATGCCCCGCCTATTGCTCACTAAGCTCCTCCCATGGTTACCGTGTGTTGGGATCGATTTATATGCTTTGAACCCTGAATTCCCAGTGTCACATTTTCACAATAATTATACCTGTAAGTAAGCCGTTGAATATTTTGAAACTAATTTGACTGGGTACTCTAGCTGCCTCTGGCAGCAACAGTACCCAGGCAAATTATTTTCAATATATTCAATAAATGTTTATTATATTGTAAATTCATCAAAGACAGCATTTGTATACATGATGGACATTTTGAGCTTCATGACAGTTATAATACGTTATTATTATCGTGACATCAGGCTACATGTGACATAATTGATTATATACTTGAGTGACATAGCAGATCCCTCCATTAGCCTGTGATTAATAGTCCATGTGCATGTATCCAGATTCATTTTTGGAGCTATATTTAGGATGTGATGTACATGAATTCACATCATTTTTGGCACACCAATACCTTGTGACTGGATTGTTTTTCAGCATATTCTGTCCATTTTAAACAGAATTATGTTCTTTGAAAGATTTAAAGTTTATTTGTGATAAATCTTAATTTCTGGAGGATAGGTTTAGAAAAGATCAAATTTGCTCCAAGCAAGATGTCACCTGGAATTGCATTGCTATTACCCTTGGAAAAAATAAAGATCTGTTAGTCTTGTTTTTTTCCACGGATAATTGTGAGACAACTGTGTCGGGGGATATTTTACAAAAATAAAGTTAGGCTAGTAAATCAGTATCTAGAAGTGATGAAAAAAGAGTAAAGTAACCAACTCTCATAATGAGTTATACTAGCTGTGCATCACAGCTATAGATTCCATATTCTAGGAAAAAGACACTATTTAGTAAAGTAGCAAGTTCAATGATTATAGTATATTAATTTTTTAAACCCACAAATTTCAGTGTATCAAACAATTCAAGACAATAAACGAACGCTGTTGAATATTTTGAAACAAATTTCGCTGGAATTCCCAGTTAAATTTGTTTCAAAATATTATAAATACTATTTCTTTCTCATGATTTAGAATGTGTATATTTTGGTTCGTAAAGTTTAAAGAGTAAAGTGAGGTTGATAATTTTGATTGTAAATAAGGACCTGGTTCTATTTATCATGAAAACAGAAATTACAGCAGCAGGTTCCAGTCAAATTAGTTTCAAAATAATCAACAGCTTTCCTCTGTATTTGTCTTTAAATTGAGATGCTGCAACTTCAGGTGTTAAAGGGTTAATGGAACTATGTTATATATTTATAAGATACAGTACTTTATGCTCTTTTTTGTTCTCCAGAATGAAAACTTTCCTTACAGCAACGTTGACCTTCACCTATTACTGAGGCAGTCCAAGCTCCATTACAAGACTGCTCGTGATTGGCTGATGGCTATACATCAAGCTGTAAGGGATGCAGTGATTGGATCAGACAGACCAAGTGTTTCTGACTTGCTAACAGTGGCATCAATGGTTCGTGAGCAACAAGCACAAGGCATTTCACTGATGGTGGCAATGATAAACAGCTGTACTCGAGTATACTTGGAAGACTGCAAGATGCCTTCAAATAAGCAGGTAGACCTGGTTAATTTTTACAATCCAAACATTTTTAGCCAGTTAGTGGCCCAGTTATTTTTAAATGTTTTTTGTCATACTCATGGCGAATGTCTGTTTGTAGGCCAACAAAGACTATTTTTGAAATTTTACCACTTGAATAACTGGCTCGATAAACAAACCAGTCATTCCAGTGTTAAATTTTCACAAATTGACATTCTGTATGAGATACAGACCTATGCAAATCATACGATGGCTCAACATAGTGATGGTTCATCCAGAGTATGGCGTGCAATATGAAAGTTAGAATGTAACAGTTTTTAAGATGTCATAACTTACAGGCCCAGGCCTCATGTATTCATCTTTTTTTTTACCGTTAAAGTTTTAAATACCCAATGCCCCATAATGAGGTGGTCACTAAAACAGCTTCCATCTTAATGCTAGTCAATTCATCTTTCCAGAGTACCCACCCATCATATGACGTCATAATGAACTGCGCGATGTGTACAATGACATCATAATGAATGACGTCGATAATTACGTCACGAACGCATATTTGAAGACGGTCTATGCGGTGTTGTGCAAATTGTTTGCTTTTACTATTTAACCGCTGTTGCTGCCATAGACAGCAACAGCACCCAGTCAAATTAGTTACGAAATATTCAACAGTTTCCCTGTATAGTTTTCAGGAAATTGATAGCTAGGGCATTTTGGGATCAATCAATCCCAACACGGCGAGGTGTGGGTGGAGCTTAGCTAGTGATGGGCGGGGCATGGCTAAATATTTCCATTGCTCTGGTGGCTGCAAATATACAGTTATAGTAAAGTTATCAAAGGTACACCTTTCCATTTCTATTCCCAGTATTTAGTAATTATATGTGTTACCGTCTCATTTGGTTACTAAAGGTTGGATTAATTTATTGTTCTCTGCAATTAGTCCTTCAAATCCACCTTGCAGCGGTCCTGATTGTTGTAATATTTTACAGGGTACATCTATTGTTATTTCAGGTAATAAGCAATATAATTGGTTCGTACACTGACACACTGAACATGATGGAGCTAGCAATGGCTGATACAAGCCTTCATGATTTGCCATCTTTGTGTGACTACAGACATAGTCCAGAACTGGCCACGGTCAGCTTGCATAGTGCTGCACTGATTGACAGCTTACAACACCTTAGGTGAGTAAAATACCTCTTCAGTGATATTACATATTAAACAATCAATTTGTCAGTAGTGTATTAAGTGTTATATTACTGTAGTCATAGAAACAAACCTCTGTCCATGACTTATCTTCAACGTATGTTGTCCATTGTGAAATTGTGTCACAGATAACGGATGGCATTCTACTATGAACAATTTTAAAGCTCATTCATGTATGAGATTTGTTATACCTGCCTGATGATTGTTATTTTAAAGCTGGCATGATATGTTGAAATATTGAATCGTTACCAATTCCAGTAATATGGTCGGGCTAATGCATGTCCGTTTTGGGTAACTAACTCGCCATTAGAAGTCTGAGTATATATATTTTGAAAGTGAGACGGCTAAACACTGATATAAAGACATTCATTCAATATATTGATATCATTTATCCTGAATATCTTTACATTAACATGATGCAAATAATCTATAGAAGGTGGCGCTCATTAACTGAGACATGACTGTACGTCAGTTGGCGGTATAGAACTCGTGCAATCATTATTGAAAATTTATTTCAGTTTATACGATGTGCATGCTCGCTCTCTGCAGTATGAACTATGCATATTCCTTGAGCAATGCTCAATCACTGGCCATAATTACGCAGTCAGATTTCTGCATGAGAAGCTACTGCCCAGTGATGGTGAGGCGGGAGAGAGATCAAGCAGCGTGTCCACTATGCTTAGTCACATCAACGCGTTGATGTCCAGTGTTTTCTCTAGCAAGCCGCTACAGATGTTGCTGGATTTATACACATCTCTAAGTACACAATGTCAAACTGGTAAGCCAATGTCGGACTCTAGTTTTAGCTATGCCCCGTCCATCTTTAGCTGAGCTCCACCCACACTTTGCCCATGTTGAGATCAATCGAACACTGCTCCCTGAATATCCATTTCCAGAAAACTATACAGGTAAGCTGTTGAATATTTTGAAACTAATTTAACTGGGTGCTGTTGCTGGCAATGGCAGCAACAGTGCCCAGTCAAATTATTTTCAAAATATTCAACAGCATGTTTATTAAATAGTAAAGCCATACAATTTGTACGGCTTAGCCACGTTAGCTATGATGTAATAAATTATGCATGTATGTGGTGGGTTACACGCAAAGTATCAACTGTGGTTGGTGTGGTGTCGTGTGTGGGCATGGTTTTGAATGTTCATATTTATATATATTATATGGATTGTGAAAATCGAAGTGATATAATATCAAATACTGTTGTTAAGGCCATTGGGAACTTTCTAAATCCGTGTGTTGAATAGGGAAAGATGTTTCTACTTCGAATAATACTTACCAGATGTACTATTATGATAATGTCTATTATCTAGTCTAGCTCAAAATAAACAATTACAACTCCGCCCTCTCCTGGTCCTGCCCATACTGTGTCCGGGTATTACCATAGCCCCAGGTACCGAGTCAATTCCCAATCACACTCAGATTCGTCTATTTTGCTGACTTCTGAAGTCGCATGTGTTTGAGCTCTTAAAATTTCTACAATTTTAACAGTATTCAGCGTCCTTGAAGCTATCGTTTGCTGGCGTCATGGAAGAGAAAGGAAAATCATCTCAGGGGCAGGTTGTATCAATCTAGAATTTATACATTCGTGCCGTAATGAAGGATTGAATTTTCCTTAAATTGGCACATTATTTTAAAATGGTAGCCATTGTTGGAGTAGCTCCGGTACCCTTAACTGTTTAAGCATTATGCGGGTATTCGATTAATTTCTCTTGCGACTCGCTTCCTTCCAAGATGGATGGGCTCTTAGCCAAGATGGCGGCGCCCATGAGTTATGTTTGCCTTCGGCATGGCGTGTCTGTGCACTCTAATTGTGCCGATCTTTAGCCTTCACTTCATTGATGAAGATGTTTGTAGCGATCGGTACATTTTTTTGGTTATTTTAACGGTTAGTTAATTACCAAGCCGTGTTTATTAATTTTCACTCTAAAGAATTTCAAATATGTCCTGCCTTAAGTCTTGATTATCATTAATTTAAGAGAAAGTTAATGTTTCTAAGTAATTTTAATATTATAATCAAGTCATTGTGTGTTTGCTCGTCATGTATGTCATGTGCAGCATTTTAATTCTTGCTTTGTGTTCGCAGAGGGCTAAAGGCCTGGACACTGTGTACTAAATGCAATCGGTTCATGAAGCGGAGATTTGCTGGTCCCCACTACATAGCTTGCGTGAAGTGCAAGGTTAGGAGTGCTTGCGATGTTTGTGTGAAGTGGTCGTCGGAGTTAGTGGCGGAGTTCGACCGTGATCGGCGTGCGCGACGACAGAATCGCGAGGGACAAGGCGGCCAAGGCAGATCAGGCGTCCAACAGAGGCTTGGAGGAGCGCCTGAATGAGAGAATGGACTCGGATTTGGGTGTATGGGCGGCCCAGTTTAAAGCCATGTTTGAGTCCCTGCAAACCACGATCCCGTCGATGCAGTCTGGTGCAGGACTACCTTTCGGTGGTCCGGCCAGTGCTGCGGAGGGTGTTGCACCTGTACCTCCTGTTACGTTGGCTCAAGAGCCGACGGCAGAGGAGGAGGAGCTTTTGCTCATGGAGGATTCCAGCATGCCGGATCTTTCCACGATGTCTGTTCCTGGTACATCCCAAGGTTCTCCTGCGGGTTATGTACGGGTTTGCCAGCCCGGTGGTGATGTTGACGTTCCCTCGGGCATCTTCCATCCGGATTTTGTTCAGCCCATGCTGCCATTGGTGTCGTGTTTGACGGCATCCCATTGCCGGTGGTTACCGGTTCTATTGGATTTCCGTTGGCTACCGTGAGTAATGCGGCTGTGATCCCGACTCCCGTGCTGGAGCCGATGGATTTCAGTGAGTCCGTGTCCGATGAATCATTGGATGCTGGAGCCACGAGTGCACAGTCTGTGGGCGTTGTTTACACTAGTAAGCAAGTTCGCAGTCCTCAGCATGGATCGTTGGTGTCTGTCTCGTCCAAGGACGAGAAAGAAGATGAGAACACCAGTCCCTTGTTGGATGAGTCATCCTTTTCCACCGAGGTTGAATGGGTGCAGGTCCTTGAATGGATGTCCGGCCGTCTCGGGTTGGCATCGGATCAAGGATCTCAGCACGATCCAGCAATGGAGCGGATGTCAGAGCGAGCGGCTAGCGCTCTGCCCAGTGGCTCTTCTGCCATGCCTGCTCTGCCTTTGGATACATTGACCTCTGACATGTTGGAGGTGGCGGTGTATCGTATGGTCCAGCCAGACTTTACACTTCCAAAGGCCCCGAAAGGGATTAGGAGTAGGGTCCGTTTTCCGGAGCAAGCCTACCATCAGTATGCCCGAGTCCCACGGCTTTCCATCGGGGAGAGAGAGGCACTGAATAGGCCATTGGCTGGCAAAGCTAAGGGACGTTCTCGTCCGTTAGTTTCGCAGTCAAACAAAGATCCTTTCAATGAGTTGATCCTCATTGAGGATGCGGCGAGAGCTGCCATGGCGGCGCTTTCTCACGGCTGTACCATCCTGCAGGGTATGCTGACCTGCGTGGCGGAAGGTGGGGAATTATCCGGGACACCATGCGCCTATCTCAAGATTGCCTGGCCGGGGTGATCACGAGATCATTGGCTGAGCGACGGAGAATGGTTCTCGATTTTGTAGAACCAGGACCTGAAATGAGGACTGCATTGTCTTCCGCGCCATTCATAGGACCAGGCTTGTTCGGTGGCTTGGCACGGCAAGCCGTATCCAAGGTCACATCAATGGTTGCGGAACAAGAAGTAGTCGGCAAATCGTGGAAGTCGACGAAAAGGACTCGGCGGCAGCAGTCCTACAAGCAGCACCAACAGGAGCAGCAGAGGCAGCGCCAAAGATCGCCCTTCCATCCTTCTGGCCGTGATACCCATCGAGCATCCGGTTCGCAAGGTCATGGTCATTCTTCCTCATACAAGTCCTAATAAGAGGCCATATGAAGAGGATAGGAAGGCTGGCGGGTCGGGTCGCGGCGGCTACCGTAAGGATAGCTGTGGTGGCAGTTCCGGTCCGTCATTTTCCAAGAAACCACGTCGAGGATCTTCACCTAGGTGAATTAACGTCGTCTCGTGCAATATCGATCGCGAGTTGTGTGCAGATTCCTTTCGTCGGAGGCAGACTTCAACTGTTCTTAAACCAGTGGGAACAGGTTGTGCAAGATTGTTTAGTCTGTCAGTGTTTAGTTCAGTTAACATCGACTCCAGTGTGGACTCCTGTTCCAAGGGAATCCGATCGTCTAGATGCCATTTGCTCAGAAATCGAAAGTCTTCAGCGTAAGAACGCGATTCACTTAGTCCGCAATCAGTCATCCCTAGGCTTCTATTCGATGATGTTCCTCATTCCGAAATGCACCGGAGGGTGGAGACCGATTCTCAATCTCAAACCGTTAAACAAGTTTATTCTGTCACCAAAGTTTCAGATGGAGACTGTAGCGGCAGTGATGTCGGGGTTGAGGAAGGCATGTGGGCAGTGTCGATAGATCTGAAGGATGCATATTTTCATATTCCAATGACAATTCCTTTTCAGAAATACCTTCGCTTTGTGTTCCAAGACAATGTTTGGGAATTCAATGCGCTTCCATTCGGCTTGACCACAGCACCGAGGGTCTTCAGCAAAGTGGTCCTCGTCATGACTTCTTATCTTCGCAGGAGAAACATAGCTGTTCATACTTACATAGATGACTGGCTGCTGAAGGCGGGGAATCCAGTCAATCTGCGCAACAATCTTCAGGTAGTCCTAGCCTAACTAAAGGATCTAGGATGGATTGTGAATCTAAAGAAATCAGAATTGACTCCATCCCAGGAGTTTGTTTATCTGGGAATATTTTTCAATCTCGGGGACGGCGTAGCTTTTCCGGCGGAGAGCAGAGTCAGGAGCCTGATTGCAGTTCTGGAGTCGGTTTCTCTAGGCGCCTAACTGACGGCGCAGCAATTTCTCAGAATACTGGGTTTACTAGTGTCTCGGGAGAAAGTGGTTCCTTATGCGGCACTCAGGCGCAGGCCGATTCAGATGTATTTAATGTCGTTCTGGTCTCAGAAAACGGATCCGTTATCTCTGAGAATTCCAGTAAAAGAACCATTGATATTCCATCTTCAGTGGTGGTTGTCAGAACAGAATCTCCTGCGAGGTGTTCCTCTACATCCTCCTCAACCACAAAAGTCCATCTTTACAGATGCATCAACGATGGGTTGGGGAGCGGTATTGGACAATCGATCAGTGTCAGGGGAATGGGATCGGACCAATGCACAGAAACATATCAATGTTCTCAATTTATTAGCGGTGGTATTAGCACTTCGAAAATTCTAGAATTTAATCCGAGACAAGATTGTCCTAATAAGGACAGACAACTCAACAGTGGTGTCAAGGCGGGACGAGGTCACCAGAGTTGTGCATGATGATTTAGAACCTTCTGCTGTGGTGCCAAGAGAGGAATATTATTCTTTGGGCAGCACACATTCCAGGAAGACTGAACATCCTAGCAGATGCGCTCAGTCGAAGGATGATTTGTCGTCCGAAGGAATGGCAGCTCAACCAATCCGTGGCAAAGGTTCTATTCAAACATTGCGGCAAACCAAATGTGGATCTATTTGCGATGAAACTAAACGCAAAGATGGTCACATACGTGTCACCGATCCTGGACCCACTAGCCTTGGCAGTAGACGCACTGGCGATAAGTTGGAAGGGAATGTACGCATGTGCGTATCCTCCAACGAGTCTCATCCCGAAAGTTCTGGCAAAGATAAGAGAGGGAATATGCCAAGTACTACTGATCGCCTCTCATTGGCCAGGCCGATCATGGTTTACGGATCTGCTGGACCTTCTGGTCTGCAATCCAATCCTTCCAAAGCGAAGGGATCTAATTACTTAAAACAAAGGCCTGTGTCTTCACGACAGACCGGAAATGTTCAAATTGACTGCATGGATGTTATCAAGCAGCGTGCAATTGAGGGTGGCTTTTCTGAGCAAGCAGCAAAGTTTGTCGCTTCAGCCAGAAGAGGGTCAACCACCAAGACATATAATTATAGAATCAACAAATTTGCAGAGTGGTGTCAGAGAAAAGGTATTAATCCCTTATCTGCATCTGTTTAACACGTAGCAAATTTGATGTCATTCATACGAAGTTGAAAAACTTGTACGTTCAACCCTAGCAGCATATAAGTCTGCATTAGCTTCAGTAATTCCCAGTCTGGCCATTGAAGAAGTGGAGAATGACACTTTAAAGGAAGTTATTAAAGGAATGAGCAATCTGTGACCTAGACAGCCAGTTCCTATCCCAGCATGGAATTTATCTCATGTTCTACAGGTTTTAGGGCATGCTCCCTTTGAACCGATTAGATCTATAGATATTAAACTGCTAACTATTAAATCAGTTTTCTTGGTTGCAGCAGCATCGGCGAGAAGGAGAAGCGAAATTCATGCGCTATCTGCCGAGCAAGACCGTTTTGTCGTCACGGGCGAAGGTTTAAGACTACTTCCACGTCTTTGTTTCCTGGCAAAGAATCAGTCACTTAAATATCCAGGTCAACCGATCAATTTGCCGCGTTTAATTAGACATGACCCAAACTCTTCCGCTTGGTGTTCTGTCAGATGTCTGAAAATGTATAAGAAACGTACTGAGGAGTGGAGAAATCTCTGTGGTTATGACCCAAAGCTCCTCATTTGCGCGCCTCGAAAGATACTTTTTCTCATTGGATAGTTGATGCTATTCAGATGTCGCACAGAATTGCTACAGGAAAGCAGATTGATCGTGTGAATGCCCATCCGGTCCGAGCATTAGCAGCAGCATCGGCCCTTTTTAAGGGCGTCTCATTAGAGGAAGTGATGTCTGTAGCACAATGGCATGCCGAGTCGTCATTTACTGATTTCTACCTTCACGACATCTCCAGCGCACTTAATCCGGTAGCCGTCGCCAATTTGTCGAACCTTAGTTAAGCCACATCCGACCACTATTTCACAAACATCGCAAGTTACTTCCTCCTGCACTGAGCAAGAGCCATGCACATGACCAGTGAACGACCGTGGATTGGGCCGAGCTCCTGTGATGATCTAAAAGACCAAGCACTCAAAATGATGAGTGTTTACATTAATTAAGTGACTATAAATAATTTACTTACAGTCGAAATACCAGACTGTTTAGGTAAATAGTCTGGTGTAAGAGTATACTTATCCTCTCAAACAGACATTAGACTCATTCCAATTTGAAAACTTAATCGATATACTGATATTTTTTCAAAATTAGAAGTTGTAGTAGCTTCTTTGCACTCTACTGGACTGCCGTAGCTGAGACTTGGGGCTGACACGTGTCTGGTGGTGTTGCAACCCCTTTTCGACAGCCCTCTGGTTTTTGTGCGGACAAAAGAGGAGGGGGGGAGCGCGGTCTAGACCATGGAAGTTTAGCACTCTATGAGTCAGATGGCAGAACCATGCCATGGTTTTAGTCTCTTCACAACCTTCTCTGTTGGATGGTAGATGAGTGCTGATTCGAGCCTCACCTCCTCCCACCGGTATTTCTTGGCTGTTGAAATCCGGAGTTTATCATAATCGTACATCTGGTAAGTATTATTCGAAGTAGAATCAAAAAAGCATCTGCTTTTGTTTCTACGATAATTCTTAATACTTACCAGATGTACTATGGCCCTGTCTCAGCCGCCCCGCTGAGGTGAGGCTGAGCTGCTTTCGCTGTTTGTCAAGGCAAATATAAGACGAATCTGACTGTGATTGAGAATTGACTCGGTACCTGCGGCTATGGGATTCCCGGACACAGTATGGGCAGGACCAGGAGAGTGTGGAGATTTTAATTGTTTATTTTGAGCTAGACTAGATAATAGACATTATCATAATAGTACATCTGGTAAGTATTAAGAATTCTCGTAGAAACAAAAGCGGATGCTTTTTTGATTCTGTGGCATGGTTATCTTACTTAAAACTGTTGACTAACATGTTTAGAGCATAGGATAGCAACCATATTAAGACTTTGGTCAGTCTGACCATTTACCCATCATAATGGTAACTAGTCTATGACCTTGTTTATGGTCAATACAGTAATATTGTCATCAATACCACTAAGCAATGGACCTTGTGGGCTCAGTGATTTACCCGTTAATGTTCAAATAAGGCCTCTGCAGTGGAGAAGACATGAATGCTTGCCTCAATAACCGAGCCAGTCATTCAAATTTTTGATTTTTTTTTAATGGTTTTCTCTTGACCTAGAAATGGACTTGCAATAAGCAAACGTTTTTATTTTCTCAAACAATCTTGCCTGTTAAAGGTTTTAAAGATCTGCTTTAACTATGTTTGCCGAATTTTTGCTGATGACATATTCCAAGTGTTACATCTCTGGACCTGCTGAATATTTTGAAAACAATTTGATTGAAAGTGGTTGGTGGCCAAGCCACCAACAACTTTCAGTCAAATTGTTTTCAAAATATTCAAGTGAAGAATTTTTTCTCATTGACATTATTTGTTTGGTAGCTTGCAGCAGCGAGACAGTTAAATGTTGCTTTAGTCTAATGTCCTAATTTTCATGATGTGTTATAGATATGTCATGGTTGCACAGTGAGCCAGCAGACCTGCGCTGGAATATGCCAGTGGTGCGAGAGCTGAACAGACTGTGTACCAAGCAATGCGGTACAGATGCCACATGTGACTGGTTGCTCAAAATGACAGATGCCACTAACAGGTGAGTTAAGTTCTTAGTATGACGTTTTATAGTGATGATAGTACTGATGATGACTGTGATGATTTGTAATGTCATGGTGATGAGGAAGATTGTGTGTGTTGGCAGCTGGTGAGGTAGTTTGAATGTGTGCGTACAAAAATTCCAGACCATGTAACCGATCATAGAGGTTACACTGTTAGCAATGAAATATCTTTGCATGTATTTTACTTTACAGGGCAATCAAATAGGAAAGCTGTTGGATATTTAGAAAATACACCAATGTTTTCCTGTCAAATTATTTACAAGTTATTTACAAAATATTCAGCGGAATAGTTATGTTGTGTCTGAAAAATGTCTCTTTCTGCCAGCTGCCTGTTGAAAGGCTGGTAATGTAGTTTAATTATTTGTTGTCTCTTTTGTTATGAGTTAGCTGCTTATGGAGGTTTCTCAGTCAATCATATGATATCATAATTAAGTACATAGCATGTAGGATGGTGTCATAATCAGTGAATGATGTGTTTATGTTTGTCACGAATGCTTAATTGATGGCGGACTAAACGTTGTTGTATGAATTGTATGGCTTTACTATTTAATAAACATGCTGTTGAATATTTTGAAACTAATTTTATTTGGCACTGTTGCTGCCATAGCCAGCAACAGCACCTAGTCAAATTAGTTCCAAATTATTCAACAGCTTAACTGTAAAGTTTTCCGGAAATTAAGTCAGATTTCAGGGATCAATCAATCCCAACATGAACGGAGTGAGGGTGGAGCTTAGCTAAAGATGGGCAGAGCATAGCTAACACTAGATTCCTCCATTATTATGTCATATGATGAAAGAATAACACCTTCCTGCCTATTCAGATTTGGGTAACGGCTAGGGAAATGATCGTGTCATTCAGCCCAGATTTTGTGGCCTGGTGTGTATGCGTGTGTTCATGCTCAAGTTACATGATACAAAGCACTAGAGTGTTGTTTTGTTCACAATGATTGCTGAACAACTAAGCTTTGTAATTTAAATGCTTTCCTTTGATAGCTCTATCTTTTTTTTGGTGTATTGTGTTTCAAGCGAATGTGTTGGTCATTGCCTACCCTGTGATGTGATAATATTTGCATCTTCAGGTTGATGTTTTTGTCTCGCGTGCTGATGTCTGAATGGCTAAAAATAGATGATAAGCAATCAGGCTTGCTCAAGATCTCTCATGATCATTGTCATAACTGTAAGTATCATCTATTCAGGATTGGCTTAGCTGCAATTATGCCATGATATACTCATCTGTGTCAGGAGTAACTGTATGCCTCCGGTATGTAGCTTAACCATTTAACACTCAAACCGACCAAAAACGGCTTCTGTAGTATTCTTGAGAAATGTCTATTTGCAGACCAAAAGAAGACCATTTAAAAAAATTTACCACTAGAATGACTGGCTCGATTTGGTCTGCAAATGGACATTTCTATGAGAAAATTAAAATTTTCTTGAACAAATTTAAGGTTTAAAAGGTTAATACCATCTGCTTAGAACTCCCCCTCAATGGTTAATGCATCAGGTATATAACATACTCCCCCCACCCTCAACAGTAGTTGAACTTGAGGAACCAATACAGCATTCCTGCATGCATGCAGGGTGCACATACACACACACACACATGCACGCACGCACCAGTGAGTATTTCAAGGGCAAGGTATAGTTACATTCTCGTCCATCCCTCATCATTAGCAATTGTTGACTGTTCAATTAAAGTCATACACTTCCTCTCCCAGGCTGATAACACGTTGTGTAACTGTTGAGATTTTCATTGCTACGTTTCAGACATAAGCGCATCTACAGCAGCATCAGAAGCAACAACAGCAGCCTTGCACACACATCTGTGGCCATTCTTTGTGCAGCTTAGAAAAGATCTTCGCAAACAGACATGCTTCTCCTCACCTGACATGATCTCTGATAGCCATCTCACGCAGGTATGATATACGGTAAAGCACCACACAGGTATGATATACTGTAAAGCTTAAAACACAGGTATATAATTTGTAACTTGCCAGAAAGCCATTCAATGTGTATTGTGAAAATGTGTGTTTCTCATTCACTCATCTAATACATTCACCAGTCATGCATGCACGCACTCACAACCGCTCACTCACTCACATTCACCCACCCACCCACCCACCCACCCACTCACTCACTCACTCACTCACTCACTCACTCACTCACTCACTCACACTCACTCACTCATGCACACACGCACACACTTATCATTTTCTCTCTTGTCACATTCATCAGTCACATACACGCACATTTATCATACATACCCCCTAAAATTTCTGTCCCTTATACAACTGAGACATAACTTAACATATTTTCAGTATAAAATACTGTTGAAAATTCTGTTTAATATTTTGAACACAATTGGACTGGAAGACATTGTTGCCTTGTTCAGTCCAATTATGGTTAACCCTTTAACACTGATATCAGCCAAAAACAACTTCTACAGCGGTCTTGAGAAATGTCCATTTGCATACCAAGAGAAGGCTATTTTTGAAAATTTACAAATGGAATGACTGGCTCGATAACCGAACCAGTCATTCCAGTGGTAAATTTTCAAAAATAATCTCTGGATCTGCAAATTAACATTTTCTATGAGAAAATTAAAATTTTCTTGGAAGAATTCAGTGGTTTAAAGGTTTAATCTGATCCTTCACACACAGGTATTTGATGGTATGTTTTGGCTTCGGTGTTTTTACGATGCGTGTGTTAATGACGGATGCTCACCTGCTGTGGATGTACATATGAGTATACTTAAGATGCACTGGCAGTGGATCTGTAAGAAGTCACTTAAAGCTTTCTATGGACACAACTTGCAACGGTAAGAAATGGTTATATTTGTCCCCCTGACGTCATCGTATGGATTTGCACATGTCCCCTTGAATGGATTTATTTCCTGAGCATACAGAAAGCTCAGAAATAACATAAAATGTTTCCAAAACAAAATAAAATGCGTTGCTGACTATTGCAAATGTCTTCCAATCCAATGGTCCTTTCCACTGTTAGCTATGCCCCGTCCATCTCTAGTTAGGCTCCACCCACAACTCGCTCGTGTTGGGATCGATCGATCTCTGAACTCCCTGACTCAATTTCCAGAAAACTACAGGTAAGCTATTGAATGTTTTGGAACTAATCTGACTTGGTGTATGGCAGCAACAGCGCCCAGTCAAATTAGTTTCAAAATATTCAACAACATGTTTCTTAAATAGCAAAAACATACAATTCGTACAACGTGTCAACCTATTAAGTGTTAAAGATGGGCCATATAGAATCATTCGTGACATAATGATTATGACGGTATCATACACGCCGCATAGGTGTTTATGACGTCCGATTGATAGATGAATACCCTGGAAAGGTGAATTATGTTCAAACTATTCAGCAGAATTGTACTAACTAACATGTTTGTGTCTTTGTTTTGGAAACATGTTAACTTATGAGCTGCACTCTACTTTTAGGACGTCTTCACATCAAATTTGATACACCAATTCTTTCAAACTAGCCGCATGAATACCTTGTTTTGTTTTTTTTATTCCTCCATATTAGCTAATTAAGTTAGCTCCTATGAAATGGTTAAAACTTCTCAAATTTGGTTTTCTGTGGATTAGCTTAAAACTCCTGTATTGGGAAATATGACAAGCAATGCTCTCTTAATACGTATACACGCCAAATGAGACATGCGTGACAGTAAATGGATTTTGAGGTAACAATGTGACCTTGCTTGAAAAATCATGTTTAGCATCATTTGTCATGCACTAAGTTAACTTCTACAGTGATACCTGCACATGAGATGACTTGACTCTTATAGCCAACAGATGATGGTCTTACCTACAGGTGGTCGAAAGATCACCTCTTAAGACCGACACCTAAAAATATTTCAATTTCCCATGTTAAAAAAAAAAATCTGAAACCTAGATTTTTGATACGTCTAAGTACCTAGAAATTAACAGGCTTTCTTATAATACCATACATTTCCATGGCTTCCATCCTTGCTTATGAACCCGTGGGTGGAATGGGGGAAAATGTAGGTACGTCTCATCTGGATGGTGAGCGGAAAAGGAAGAGGCTGTTTACTTATCTAATTTCCTGTAAATGTAGTAACTTCGGACCCGCATATGACCATGACCAGCGTGCAGGCTCCAGAAACACAAATTCATATGAGGCAATAAAAAGGTTTATTCCTAGACCAATAAATTTGATTATTTTGGCCTTGTGGACCTGAAGAAGCTGATTGGTTTTGTGATCAGTAGTTTGTAAGTGAGTATTGTATTGTTTTAATACTTTGATTTATATGTCCTTTGTCAGAGCCAGTATGAAATTACGGGTGACGATCGAGAGTTTGAATGGCCAGCTGACCAGTGCATCTGACCATCAGGGTATTATTGCAAATAGACTGAGGCGGATCTGGGGACACGGTCCTGAATGGACTACAGAACATGAAATCAACCAGGCCAGGTATCTACTCACTGTTGCGCGAGCTGGCATTACAGACAACCTTACAGTAGGCCACATACATTTGTGGTCAAATGATCAACGGCGTCAGTTTCTTCAAAGCTATTCAGACTTGTATGATAGTGTTAAGAGCAAAAGAATACATACTGATGAGCCTATGGATGAGGATGATGTGACTCAAACTAATGCTTCTGAGGCAAAACGTCAGCTAGCTCAGATTCTCGATCACTTTAACATTTCAGTTTCCTTGACATCCCATGATAGAACTGAAGCTCATTTTAAGCCTGTCCTGCACAATCTGACTGAGAATATGGTTTCTGTGACAGCGACGGATCAGTGCAGCGTGCGACTTTGGCCTCTAGTAAAGCTCATTCATATGCATGCAGAACAAGACATCATCTCTGCAGCTGTGTCATTAGCACATTCAAATGACCCAGATGAACACACACTTCAGGCATTTACCGTGCAACATGTGCAGGCTGTGATTAGGTTCTGCACGGAGCATGGCCGTACATCACCGCATCACCTGTGCTTATTCAGAATGCTTCTTAGCATGCTACTGACACAACAAGAGCATACCCAGTTACTCGCACAACTCTTACTAAGCAACCATGATGAATTGTGGTCATTGAAAAGCAGCCATTATGTCTTGAATGATGACAGTGATATGATTGGCCACGTACCATTCCTGCAAGCAGATAAAGTACCCGGCACGCAGCAAGACCCTTCCCATGCTGGCACTTCTCTGATGGTAAATATATTTTCTTGCAGATGTACTAATACACGATATTCGAATGACTAGATTTGGGGTGATGGTGAATTAGAATTATTGTATGCGCTGTCCATCAATGAGTGTATTATTAAAGACCATTTTACAGGCCCCAAATTTGAAATATTTGTGTAACATAGATATTAGTTAGCTGATATTCATCCCAGGCTATCTCATAGAGTTGACTCATCCAGCGATAAAATCTCTTCACATGTATCTCAATTTCTGTGCAATCTTATATAAAAACTGTTGGATATTTTAAAAATTATTTGACTAGAAGCCACTTCTGCCTTTTTTCTGTGAATATATGAGGCTTGCGCGATTACGTGATTAAATCGGAAATCGTGATTATTTTTTAAATATTGAATTCAAAAAATTGAAAATAAATAATTGAATAATCAGGAATAATTTCTATTGCGTAAACTATACCTCTTAATTGCTCTTTATTGTGATCGGTCACGAAAATTTATATTTTGCTCAACGAATGTATGTCCATTTACAAGCGAAGAGAAGACTGTTTTTGAAAATGTAAGACTGGAAATTGTGGCTCGAGCATCGAGCCAAGCATTCCAGTGATACATTTTCAAAAATAGTCTTCTCTTAGCCTGCAAATGGACATTTTTAAAGACCATTGCCTTTGTTTTTATGTCTAGGTAATTTGTACACCAGCTGATTAATCGAGTAATCGTGTTAAATAATCGATGGTGATCACTGAAAGCAATAATCGCACAAGCCTAGAATAAACCCTGACAAGACGTCAGAGGATATTGTGTCTTTCGGGTGTGTACTGTATGTAACTGTGTATGTATGGAGGCAATGTTTTATGCTAGCATGTTGTAATAATATGTGTGTTTTCTCCTGCAGGGTGTCGGTGTCATGGAGCTGTCACCTGTCAGCTGTTTACTCTTCAGTATGCTCTGTTCCAGTAGTGATTCTGAGAACAGACTTATGATGACATGGCCATCATCATCACGATGGCCTGCGCCAGCCGTGTCACTTCATTCTGTCCATGAACAACATGACTTACTCATTCACGTCAAACGTCATCTCTGGATTAACTCGTCCATACTCACTTCTCCACAGTATCAGTTCAGGTATATAACAGTTAACCAATGCACAAAATTAATGACAAATTTCTGAGTATGTAAAGAATATTCTGTTGTATATTTTGAAATTAGTTTAACTGTAAGGTAGATTCCAGGCAAATTAGTTTCAAAATATTCAGCAGCTTGAAATGTAGATACCAGAATTTCAAACATTTAAGCGTAAACTTGGAAGGGACATACTTTCATTTTCAAAGCAATCACGCTGGTAACCTGTTGAATATTTTGAAACATTTTGATAAAAACGTTTCAATCTATGACTTTTTGGGAGCAGGGGTAATATGCTTGGTTTGTTGTAATGATCATCAAGTAATTGTGTTGACACTTTAATGGTCAAGCCGTCGAAAACCGGCCTCTGCAGTGGTCTTAATGAAGGTCCATTTGCAGGCCAAGACAGGACAATTTTTGAAAACTTGCCACTGGAATGACTTGCTCGATAACCAAGCCAGTCATTCTAGTGGTAAATTTTTCAAAAATAGTCCTCCCTCGGCCTGAAAATGGGCATTCAATGAGCAAATATTTTGATTTTCCTGACCAAATTTGACCATTAAAGGGTTAATATACTATGATCAAGGTGATATATGTAAGTGGTCACTTTGGAAGGACAGTAAAACAGCACAGTGCCCAAGGATGCTATAGATTGGCAATTAAGCGAACCAAGTTGGTAAGGCCTAAAAATAAATACCATATGTTCAGTTATATCGTATTAAATAGCTTCCATGAGAATTTGAATTTACTGTAAACATAGTGCGTATTCACAATGTCTAATCTATTGAATTTGTTCGATTTAGAACAGATTATTAGTTTTTAAACAATTTAACTGATGAGTTGACTGAAAGTCTGTGGTGCAAGTAGCAAAACATCTTTCGGTCAAACCTTATTCAAACTGTCATTATAATTAGCTAGTTAGAATTATTAATGTCAAAGACCTGGAGGAAATACTAATTGCCATTTTGTGATTATACTCACTGTTTCAATAATGATGGTTCCGTCTTCGTAGTTTCAGTATTACTAATTAGCCTGCCCATTTCTGTGTATAATGTCAAGGATGTGGTGCCACAATTATGGAAGTCATCATCATAATTCTGATATGGGTGGTGGATGGGTTGCGGTTGTGTGTGTGTGGGGTGGGGTGGGACAAGGGGACTTGAAGCTTCCAGTTAATTGGTTTAACCCTTTCACGACGAAGCCGGCCACGACCAGCATCTTTAGCGATCTTGAGGAATGTCCATTTGCAGGCCAAGAGAGGAATATTTTTGAAAATTTTCCGCTGGAATGACTGCCTCAATGACTGAGCCAGTCATTCCAGTGGTAAATTTTCAAAAATAATCTCTTGGCCCACAAATGGACATTCAATAAGTGAATATTCTAATTGTTAGTCATTAAAGGATTAATTTTATCCACCAAATAATTCTTGCTTAATAAATAAACTTGTCATAAATTGCTATTGAAATATAAATGTTTAAATTTCCTTAAATCCTATTTGTCATTTCTGTCTCGTTTACAGGTATACAGAAGTGGTTAAGGTTGGGTCTGTCTTTGTTCACTTACTCTCCACTTTAACCAGCTTACTTGACATAGACATTCGTGATACGTGGACAAGCGTTGTCCGGTCACTGAAGCAATCCAACATCCATGATGAGCTTCCGCAGACAGAGGAATACCTGCATCAGTGTTCTCAGATTTGTAAGGATCATCTGTCAAACACGCTCGAGAACAGACTTGTAGCTCTTCTGCTGCGATGCATTAGTTCATTCCATGATCTACTACGCAGGTGTGATGATTGGCTGTTGCTAAGCAAATGCTGGGTGTATGTTGGGATTCTGCACACACATCTCCTCGCACCGATCGCAGCCGTGGACGCTGTTCAGAAATCAATGGTTAAACTTGATCATATCAACCGAGAAGTAAGTTTTTGTATTCGGACTGGATTCTAATCCAATTTTAGGATACTAAATTACATAATGTCAATTGTTAAAGTTGTTCTTCTTCGCTGTGAATTGTAGTTTATTTTTCTTTGCTGATTATTATTACAGTTGTTTCTAACACGTTGCAGTGGCGTAGTGGGGGTGTCTGGCACCCAGGGACAAACCTTTTGGCGCCACCTGCCCCCACATCCCAACACTACACAGAACTCAATGCAGGGGTGGGGGGTGTTTGGCCACAACTGTCCACACACACACACCCCACACCCAATTACTGCACCACTGAGTTGCTCTCAGTTGCCTCCATATCCACCATGATTTTCACCAAATTCTGCTGTATTGCATACAATATATCTTTCAAGGGTTTTGTGCTATTTCAATGCTGCTCTCCTGGAGAGAATGTGTACGTGTGAGCATGCATTGATGTGATGTGTATGGTCACTGAATTCGATTATGCCCATGCTACCAAATGAAGTTGATTAATGCCAATGACTTATGTGAGTTGATTGTGGTTACCAGTGGCTGTCATCTGACCTGAGCCTGGTATTTGATAGCAGTGGGTAGATATGAATATACTCCAGATATACTGACATGTCATGTGCTGCATCACCTCTTATGCTCAAAGCAAGGTACAGGAGTTTTCGCATAAAGTTGGTCAAATTGGTTTCAAAATATGTTGTAGGTCCAGACATATAACACTTGGAAAAATATATATGTCTGCAATATAAATATGTATATTTGTATGTCCATTTGCATTCCAAGAGAAGACAATATTTGAAAATATGAAGGTCAGTGTTAAATTTTCAAAAATCTTTTGTTTGCCTGAAAAGGTCCTTTCTCAAGACCAGTACATTGGCCAGCTTCTCCAATGGTTAACGTTCTCACCCACCCTAATTTTTCTCTAGGAAAATAATTGTATGTTTTAAAACGAAACCTGAATCGTAAATGGTGAATATTGATAACTTGTCTTTTGTGACCCTCTATGGTGGCCTCTCAAGCTGTCACATAAGACAGATTAATCTTTATCTCTCGATTGATGATAAGAAAGTGACCCCCCCCCCCCCCCCCCTTTTGTCATCTGATTCTAGCTTGGTGAATCTGACTCATTTTTCAGCTCACTGACATTAGTTTGGAGCTTGAATGTCGACAAAAACATCATTACACAGTGACAGGACAGAGTGAATGGGACAGCAGCAGTATACATCCTCATATACACCGTCTAACTGAGCGGCAAAGTGACCTACTCAAGCTACAGGCCACCTTGCAGAGTAGACAAGCATACAGACCACAAACTAACCAGGTAAGACGGACCTACAGTCCTCAAACAAGCCAGGTAAGACAGACCACAGACTAACCAGGTAAGACAGACCACAAACAAACCAGCTAAGACAGACCTACAGTCCTCAAACAAACCAGGTAAGACAGACCACAAACTAACCAGGTAACACAGACCACAAACAAACCAGGTAAGAAAGACCACAAACAAACCAGGTAAAACAGACCACAAACTAACCAGGTAAGACAGACCACAAACACACCAGGTAAGACAGACCACAAACAAACCAGGTAAGACAGACGACAAACAAACCAGGTAAAACAGACGACAAACAAACCAGGTAAAACAGACCACAAACAAACCAGGTAAAACAGACGACAAACAAACCAGGTAAGACAGTCCTCAAACAAACCCACACACAAACCAGGTAAGACAGACCACAAACAAAGCAGGTAAGGAAGACCACAAACAAATCAGGTAAGAAAGACCACACAAACCAGTTAAAACAGACCTACAGCCCACAAACAAACCAGATATAGTACAGTTCAGAAATAACTTAGGCAGCAATTTCATCCAATCCAATTATGTTCAAAATATTCAACAGACCATTTCTCACATCATGTTCAAAATTGTAGTAATATGTTTCTGGTTGTTTTTTTGGAAACATGTTAACTTATTTATGATCTGTGCTGTCTGACAGACATATAGACCACAAACAATCCAGGTAAGACAATGCTACAGACTACAAACAGATCAAGTGAGATAAACCTATAGACCACAAACAAACCGGATAGCACCAGCCTGCATCCAACAAACCATATCCCATAACGTCTTAAACCACACGCACGCACGCACGCACGCACGCACGCACGCACGCACGCACGCACGCACGCACGCACGCGCGCACGTGCACACACGAATCAGAAATATGGCAAGACATGCCTACAAACCACACTCTTTAACTTGAATAGAACGCATGAATTTCACTTCACCTCACATCCCACCAACTAAAAGAAAAAGATCCTAGAAAAATGACAGTGGTCATGACCTCATTTGCAAATTTATAGATATAATCTTCACAAGTATTGCATCAGGAAGGTAGCAGTCTAACTCTGTGTTCGCTGATGAAATGTATCAAAGTAACGTTTTTGCTGCTGTCATACATGACAATGAATACCGTTAACCCTTTATTACCGAAATTTGGCCAAGAATCTCAAAATTAATTGCTTATTTAATGTCCATTTGCAGGCCAAGAGAAGACTATCTTGGCCTGCAAATGTACACTGCAAGACCACCGTAGAGGCAGGTTTTGGCCACCTTAAAACGATTATTCAAATAGCAGTCTCGAAGCCACAGACATTTGTGTGTAACTTGTGACATTGGGAAAAATAGCTGAAAAATCTATTAAAAAAAAGCAAAGTGGCATGAGTGATGTTCAGCAATCTCCTATCAATGGAACTTTCCAGTTTTAACTGCCCGCCCATCTCTAGCTAAGTTCAACCCACACATCGCTTGTGTTGGGATCGATCGATCCATGAACTCACTATCAATTTCCAGATAACTATACAGGTAAGTTGTTGAATATTTTGAAATTAATTTAACTGTTTGCTGTTAATGGTAGCAACAGTGCCCAGTGAAATTAGTTTCAAAATATTCAGCAGCATGTTTATTAAATAGTAAAGACATACAATTCATGCAACCTGACGAACTATTAAGCGCTTAAGACGGACTAAATCAAGTCATTCCTCACGTAATGATAATGACGTCATCATACACGTCACGTAGTTGATTGTGACGTCATATGATAGATGGATAAACTGGAAAAGTCCATAGCTCATGTTGTATGTGATCTGTATGTGTTGAAATGATTAACTCTATTCTGCATAATTTCTGTATACTAAATATTAATGCTGATAAATGTGTAGTAATGTCCTTGCTTATTTTGTATACAGTACGGACATCTTGTGACAGAAGTAAAGGCTTATCTGCTCAGTGTTGGTGACATGGAGAACGGACATGTCATACCGCTTATAAACCGTCTACAGCGATACTGCTGCCAACGCCAACAACATGACAATCAGAATGGGAATAGTGGGCAGAATGCTGGCATGAAGAGGGTGAAGCAAGAGAAACATGTACCTATATGTATCCGTGAGGAGAAATCCTGGCAGATAACCCAGGAGCATTTCATTTCCAGAATGCGCACAGAATACCTGCCATATCGGGATTTGTGGGAAGGGTTTCTGGTTGGTGTGCAGCAGATTCGGCATGGTATGAGACTGGCTGCTCAGCGTGCTATGACACTGTATCAACAGAAAAAGAGCATGGCCACATTGGTCAGATCACATCCACATCAAGTGAGTGGACTCCTGTGTTATTCATGTTATTAGGAACTGTACAAGCAAATGTCTTGAAACAGGTTCTGAATCTTTAGGCTGTTGGATGGTGGATAAAACAGGTCATTCACCGGGGTCTAGATTTGCCAAGAAAATTAAAATTGCTACTTATTAAATGCTGATTTGCATGCATAGACGTGACTATTTTAGAAAATTTACCACTGGAATAACTGTCTTGATTATTTAGCCAGTCATTGCAGGGGTAAAATTTCTACAATAGCCTTGGTCTTCAAATGGACATCCCTCAAGACCAGTGCAAAGGCCAGTTTTAGCCAGCTTGACCATTAAGGTGTTAATGAGCTACTGTATTTCCTATGGCATATATATGAGCTATATTACCCCTTTAATGGTCAAGCTGGCTAGAGCAGTGGTCTGCAGCATGCAGCCATGTCCATTTCCAGGCAAAGAAAGGGGATATTGTTAAAGAATTTCCATTTGGAATGCATAGCTTGATAATTACATAAGTCAGTCATTCCATTGGTAATTCAACCCTTTAACCCTCAAATTTGTTCAAGAAAATTTAAATTTTCATTGAAAATGTCCATTTGCAGACCAAGGGAATATTATTTTTGAAAATTTATCACTAGAGCCAGTCATTCCAGTGGTAAATTTTCTAAAATGTTCTTGTGTTGGTCTGCAAATGGCTGTTCAGTAAGCACAAATTTTAATGTTATTAACCAATCTTGACCATCAATGGACTAATCGAGCACTATTCCACTATTTGATGAGCCCGTGGTAGTGGCTTGATGTATCAGATTTTAATAATTCTGTCAGTGAATATCAACTTTATTATGCTAATGACATGTAATGTTGGTAATGAAGACGCAATTGAGAATGCATTGCAAATATTTGGTACACATACTGGCTCCAATATCTATTTCGATGCAATAGCGAGCAAAGAGAGACAGACATGTGAACTCACGAGCATGCGCATGTGCGCATGCACAGTATTCCTGGTCTGCATTTATAGTTTCTATGAAAAATTTGAGTTGAGTAATATGACCATTACAAGGTTAAATTAATAGTGTGATACTGGCTTTACAGGATGTGCTGGCAGAAATCACGGCCTCGGATTGGACCAGCACTCTGGTATGTACTCTGAGCAGATTCCCTACAATATCAGTCAAACATTGTGACCTTCATCAACTGAGTATGGCCTTGACCTCTGACCTAAATCTTCACAGTATTCATTCCATGCTGTCAGGAAGCGATCAAAGCACTGCTGTATCACGGTATGTTGTCTGTTCTCACAATGGACCTTTCCAGTTTTAGATATACCCCACCCATCTCTAGCTAAGCTCCACCAACTGTTCGCCCATGTTGGAATCGATTGATCCCTGAACTCCCTGACTATCAATTTTCAGAAAACTATACAGGTAAGCTGTTGATTATTTTGAAACTAATTTAACTAGGTGCCAATGCTGCGACAGCAATAGTGCCACGTCAAATTAGTTTCAAAATATTCAACTGCATGTTTATTAAATAATAAAGGCATACAATTCATACAACGTGACAGACTATTAAGCGTTTAAGACAGACTAAATCGAGTCATTCATGATGTAGTGATTATGACATCATCCTACATGTTATGTAGTTGAATATGACATCATATGACAGATGGATAAACTGGAAAGGCCCATTCTGTATGCTATGCCTAGTTAGATTATCAACCATTCCAAAAGTACAATTTTTAGGCACCGAGTCGCCATCTTGGAAACCATTTGCCTCAGATATAACTTGATGAACTCAATATTGAAATGCCATCTGTGACAAAATGAAAGTGTAATGAAAGTGTCAGTGTTTCATTTTATTTGTCACTCGCAACTAGTGCAAGTTAGTTTGTCTGTTTGTCTGTCATATTTATATACTTATTTCAGATAAAGCTTCATATGTTGCAACTACAGCAGGTTGCCCTTATTAACCCTTACTGTCAATATTCTATCTTTTGCTTTGTCAATAGCCAAGAAACTGGCATACATTTTTCAAAAATTATGTTGGAAGATGTTGCCACCAAATTTTTTTTTTAAATGAACACCAGTTCATTTTTTAACTTAATTAAACAAATTTTAATTCTGACAGAGTGGTATGGGTTAATAGGCTTGTTAAGTGATTTCATATTTCAGGGTCTAGCTCGAGTGTTAAATACACAAAACAGTGTTTTGTTTACCAACAAATGATGACATCATAAACACGCACTTATGATGTAATAAAGCAAAATACACACTGACCGGTTGCGAATCACGTGCAGTAACGTCATACTTAACAAGCCCATTGGCCCTCCGAGATCTGAGCATGATAAATTTTTGATAAAGTCGCTGGACAATGGGATTGTATTCTGGTGCATGGAAAAAATATTAAAATAACCTTTGGAATAAGTAACATTGCTTCTTATTCAACAGAATCCTAGATATAACATTGTGATTTATCATCATCAGACTTCTGCAGATTGGACTTAGCTGGCTCAGGCTGCATGTACAGTACAGTAGACACATTGACAGTTCTGAACTGACGACATTGTCACACATTGTGCACATGGTACTGATGATGTGGCGAGAGAAGCATGAGAGACAGAAAGAGGCGGAAGAGGCGAGCGCTAGTCTGTATAAGATGAAAGTCACCTCACATGGTGATGACGCTACTGAAGAAGAGACAGAAGAGAAAGAGTTTCACGCTTACTTTCCAACGTATCATGAGGTTAGTGGTTATTTTGGTGTATTCATCGCTGGTGTCATAATACAGTGAACCCTTTTAAACAATTGATGGTCAAGATTTGCCGAGAAAATAAATATTATTTTTAATGAAAGTACATTTGCAGATGAAAACAAGACTATTTTTGAAAATTTACCACTGGAATGACTGGCTCGATCATCGAGCCAGTCATTACAGCGGTAAAATTTCAAAAACAGTTCTATTGGCTTGCAAATGGACTTTTCTCAAGACCACTGCAGAGGCCGGGTTTGGCCGGCTTGACCATTAAAGGGTTAACACTGAAGTTGGGATAAAATTAGCTTCTGCAATGGCCTTGCGAAATGTCCATTTGCAGACCAAGAGAAGACTTTTTTTTTAATTTATCACTGGAATTACTGGCTCCATAAATGAGCCAGTCATTCCAGCGGTAAATTTTCAAAAATAAACTGCCTGTAAATGGAATTTTGTGTGCGAAAATTGAAAATTTCTTGAACAAATTTGAGGATTAAAAGGTTAAACCTGCTTGAAAGAGGCCACCTGCATTCTAAAGCCAAAAGATGGTGGTTCATTAAGACCGCTGGTTGACGATACAACCATCTTTTGACTCCAAAAGCCATATCATATATCAAGTGAATTATAGAAATTGTTAACTCTTGAATTTCATGAAGAATATTTAAATTTCCTCGTTTATCGAGCCAGTCATTCAAGTGGTAAATTTTCAAAGATTTCCTCTCTTGGTCTGCAAATGGACATTTCTCACGACCACAGCAAAAGGCGTTTTGGGCCAGCTTGAGTGTTAATGTGTTACGGCCTTTAGCCATCAGATTTGCTTAAAAAAAACATCCCAGTTTTTTCGTTGAAGATGTCCATATGCCTACATAAGCATATATTTTTTGAAAATGTATCGATAAATTGACTGGCTCATTTGATTCATTAAACATGGCTTGGACAACAGTATACCCACTAAAGCTTTCCTCAGCACAAATTAACGGCTAGCCAACTAGTGTGTTACTTGACAAGTAAGCACTACACTGCGCAGTGTTATGCAGAGCTGTTGCCTGTACATTACTTAGCTGCCATGTGTTCATAACACACGTGTCGACTTGAATCTTTATATACTGAGCAAATGCTTTTATAATGCACCAGCAATGTTAGGTGCATCTTGTTCAATGCTTTAGTGGTCAAGCCAACCAAAACCGACCTCAATTTTCAAAAATTGTATTCTCTTGGCCTGTAAATGTACATTCAATAGGCAGATAATTTAAATTTTCTAGACCAAATTTATCCAATAAAGCGTTAAAGCATCAATACCTGGGCTTACAATAGATTCACCAAAAACAGAAGTTTATTGATAGCCAGGATTAAACATTGATTATATTAGTATGCATGTCCAGCTTTAAGATAGATAGTACTTACTTAATGGAGGCATCCAGTTTTAGCTAAGCTCCACCCATCTCTAGCTAAGCTCCACCCATTTCTAGCTAAGCTCCACCCACATTGCCCATGTTGGAATCCATCGATCTATGAACAGTTAAAGCTGTTAAATATTTTGAAACTAATTTTACTGGGTTTTGTTGCTGCCTATGGGTGGGGCATAGCTAAAACTGCATTCCTCCATTGGATTCTTGGCCTCCATGTACAAATGGGCATTTCTCAAGATCGCTGCAGAAGTCAATTCACCTTTCCTCAATCTGACGTCATATGATGTCATAATCAGCTCAGCCGCATGTAGGATGACGTCATAATCATTGTCATAAACGATTGTATATGGCCCATCTTTAACTCTTAATAATCCGACACGATGCATGAATTGTACATTTTTTGCTATTTAATAAACACCTTGCACCCAGTCAAAGTTGTTGAAAAATATTCAACAGCTTACCTGTATAGTTTTCTGGAAATTGATAGTCAGCGAGTTTAGGGATCGATCGATCCTAAAACGAGCATGATGTGGGTGGAATTTAGCTAGAGATGGGAGAGGCCTAGCTAAAATTGGATAGGTCTATTATTCACTGATGTGACCATTTAAAATTTAATATCTAGACACTTGTAACATTTTCTTTTTATGAGTAACATGCTTTGTGTGTTTTATAGGAATTTTTGGATGTCACATACCAGAATAGTTTAGATGACGCCACTGTCATAAAGCAATCAGCACATGTAGATGAATCAGAGTTAGTCCTAAATGCTGTCGCCATGGCAACATGTACAATACAGCAGCAACTTATCTCTAGTCACACAATTTGTGATTGGATTCTACCCTCTGCAAAGCATGCTGGGATTGATGATCGAAGACAGGATTACCCGGATCCACTTATCGCATCATATCAGCTGAGTGGCTGCCTTGTACAGGACAATTCCTGCTATATGGGTGAGCCACAAATACACTGGTTCTTTAATGGTTATAACATTTGTCATGCTTAATGGTTGATTGGCAGGCCAAGAGAAGACTATTTGTTTTTAATTTCCCACTTGATTTACTGGCTATCGAGCCAGTGATTCCTGTGGTAAATTTTAAAAAAGTTTTTGGCCCTTCAAATAGAGGAAGTGACGGTTGTCCGGATTGACCACTAAAAGGTTAATCGCTGAAATACTTAATATTTGTTGACAATCTGGTTTACGATTCAATTCGAAATTGGTAGGTAGATAATTTGTTAGCTATGCCCCGCCCATCTCTAGCTAAGCTCCGCGTGTTGGGATAAATTGATCATTGCACTCTGAATCTTAATTTCCAGAAAACTATATAGGTAAGCTGTTGAATATTTTTGAAACTAATTTAACTGCTGCCTATGGTTTATTAAATAGTAAAGAGATACAATTCATACAACAGCGCTTAGTCCGTCATCAATTAAGCATTCATGATTGATTCGTCTACATCATTCATGATGTCATTGATTAAAACGTCATCCTATACGTCACAGAATAGATTGTGACGTCATATGATTGGTGGATAAACTGGAAAGGTCCATTCTGAGTGAATGGCAAAAAATGGACATGTGTACTGTGACAGTACAATTCTATGTAAAAGCGCATTTGTTGTTGCGTGTGATTTCTTAATTCGCTTGCCAACTGTGCTCACATTTAGCCATAAGACTATTGTTCTTCTTCTTTTCGTTCGCTGATCATACCGCCAGTCCTATAAGACTATTTATAATGGCTTATGTTATCCAGATTATCTTTTAGATCAAATGCATATTATGGCCACGATGTGCGGTTTCTTTGAAACACAATCTGTCTTAAACATCATTTGGTTTCAAAGGACTAATGATCTCTTATAGGGTTGTCCATAATTGTCCAGATGAAAATTAGAAATAAAAATGTCGGCCATTGGTGAATGGGTGACTGATCTGTTGTTTATCGTAAAGCTCAGAGGTCATTCACTTCGTGAGTGACACACTTGTTTTCTTCAAACACGATTCATCGTATTTTATTCAAAGACTTGTAGCTGTAAATTGCTTTTGTTGTTTTGTAGCAGGAGACTTGGACCGTGAATTGTTGGGAAGTCATATGGTGACGTGCTCCGTGTTACAGGGTCAGCTCTCTGGTCTAGTCACGCCTACTGCCGTTTCTGATGAGACGGTATGTTATAAGGTCACCTCTGTTGTTTACATACAGTAAAGCTTATAAACAAGTTAAAATGTTTGCAAAACAAACCCAGAAACATGTTAGTTACTACGATTTTGAACACATTGTAAGAAATATTTTGTTGAATATTTCGGACTTAGTTTGATTAGCTTCCAATCAAATTAAATCCCAAATATTCAACAGTAAGTTTTATTTTGTTTTAGAAACATGGTAGGAAATTTCTGAGCTGTACTGTATGCCTGCTGTCATGTACCATGTTTGTTTAGACATCGCTTGTGTAGAATGAGGATGTATGTTTCATGATTGTTCTCTACTGTATCCATGCTGGCTTGTGTGGATAAGGACCAGTTATGTGACATCATATATTCATATTGACCATCCATCCATTCAGTGTTGTGACAGGCCATTATTATGCACAGCTCTCATTGCGTGTTGTAATTTGTCAGTACATTGCTATAAAGCACATAAAGATGTGATAGCCATGTTAGTTTAGTAACAATAATAACAGCTTTCACAGGTACAGTACAGCTCTGAAATAACTTAACAAATGAAATATACTGTTGAATATTTTGTACTTATTTATCTACAATTAACCCTTTAATGACTAAATTTGATAACAAATAAAAAAATATTTGCTTATTGAATGTACATTTCCAGCCCAAGAGAACACTATTTAAAAAGATTTTAACTTTCGAAAATAGCCTCTGTCTCCAAATGGACATTTTTCAAGATCAATGCAAAGACTGGTTTTGCCTAGTTTCATCATGAAAGGGTTGATAAATCTATGCCCATAATAGATTGACCAAAAATGGGAATATATTGATAGCACTGTTACTGGTCGTGGTTAAGCATTGGTTATTTTAGCACGACTGTCCAGCTTTAAGGCAGATGGTGTCAATGTAGATGTGCATAATAATGTTATGATTGTGTGATAATGATAGGCTTGTCTTGAAACCAAAACCAGTCTGTTGTGCCTTGCATGCTCTAGTGCATAAGCCATTTTCCTATCCCTTGCCCCTCTGATGTCAATATTCTCTCTTTTACTGTGTCAATAACCAGGAAACTGGTGTACATTTTTCTGCAATTTTGGTGAATGATGTTGCTGTCACAAATTTGTTGAAAAAGAACACCAGTTCATCTTATAATTTAATTTGAAAATAAAAACTTCTAACATCAGAGCGGTAATGGTTAACTTTGGCTTCTCTCTATAATCATATGATTATTCAAATGAACAAATGAAATTCCGGAGGAATTGGAACTTCTAAAAAATTGTATGTTCTTTTTCACAGAAAAAAGTATCACGAAGTAAAGTGGATCCAGATTTTTACCATGACAGTAACTTACCCGAGGTTTGTAAGTGTCGCCCTCTTCTGGAAGAACTAGCTACTAGGGTGAAGCAACTTCAGACAGAGTGGCCAGATCACCCAGCATTAAAGCAGGTGAGTAGTCTAACCTATTAGCAGTGTGCTGTATCAGGTTACAGGTCATACTTTTCTTACAGGTTTCTAAACATGTATACTACCTTTCATACTTTTTGTCTCACCCTGCGAAGCAGAAATGAATCCACGGTATCACTTTTCAGACAATATCAGGCGGTGTCAACGTTAAGTTTTGCGTTTATCAAAGCGCTTTGGTATATATATTTGAGGTATTGTTGAGATACACATGGTTGCTGATAATGAATGGGATCAGGGTGATAACATTGAGGTCAAAGGTAAAGGTAATAAAAATTAAAAATCCATAGGTTGGTCCATGAGTTGCCTCCAAAGTATATCATGCTATTTTATAGATTTTTGTTTGTATTTCAGACTCTGGTAGTTGTGTACAGAGTGTTAGATTTCAATGCCACTAGTCCTGTTGTGCGTTTTCTAACTGGTCTTGAATTGGTTCTTCAAAAGGCACAGGTAATTACTGTCTGCTGTTGTCTATTGACAAAATATCTTACAAGAAAAACTGGTGGTTTATCATCCTTTTATCGTTTGTGCATAATGGTGATTTTTTTCTCACCAAGATATCAACTCCTGCAAATGAGTTTTTAAACGGCCTTCTAAGGGAAACGAAGAAGTAGTCAGTAAAGATTGCTAGCTGTCTGACTGCTTACTTTTCACAGTCATTTTCCAGTGAGAATAACTTCATCTACTGTATATTTTAAAAACAATTTGACTGAAATTTGGTTGTGTTTAAGCCACCAACAACTTTCATTCAAATTATTTAGTTACTGTCCCTGAAATTATTGTTCGGTGGCTTGGAGCAGTTAGACATGTAATAGCCAGGGATCAGACAAAATGATGCATTATTCTACTTCGAATAATACTTACCAGATGTACTATTATGATAATGTCTATTATCTAGTCTAGCTCAAAATAAACAATTAAAACTCCGCACTCTCCTGGTCCTGCCCATACTGTGTCTGGGAATTACCATAGCCCCAGGTACTGAGTCAATTCCCAATCACAGTCAGATTCGTCTATTATGCTGACTTTGATAGTCACGTTTTTTCTAACTAGCCAAATTTACAAATTTGAACAGAATTTCTGACTTGTGAGACTGTTCTCTTACGGCATCATGGAGGAATAAGGAATATCATCTCAGGGGCAGGTTGTATCAATCTAGAATTTATACATTCGTGCCGTAATGAATGATTGAAATTTCCTTAAATTGGCACATTGTTTTAAAATTGTAGCCATTGTTGGAGTCGGCCCGGTACCCTTTACTGTTTAAGCCGTATGCAGGTACTCGGGTAATTTCTCTTGCGACTCGGTTCCTTTCAAGATGGATGCGCTCTAAGCCAAGATGGCGGCGCCCATGAATTATGTTTGCCTTCGGCTTGGCGTATCTATGCATTCTGTTGGTGCCGATCTTTAGTCTTCACTTCATTTATGAAGGTGTTTGTAGCGATCGGTACGTCTTTCTTG
The DNA here is from genome assembly GCA_034401795.1 of Chaetoderma sp. LZ-2023a. NCBI lineage: Eukaryota > Metazoa > Mollusca > Caudofoveata > Chaetodermatida > Chaetodermatidae > Chaetoderma > Chaetoderma sp. LZ-2023a. The sequence continues at coordinate 19,838,144 of CM067362.1, read as the reverse complement.
GTTATTTTAACGGTTAGTTAATTTTCCAAGCCGTGTTTATTAATTTAAAAATTTCAAATATTTCGTGCCTTGAAACTTGATTATCATTAATTTAAGAGAAAGTTAATGTTTCTAAGTAATTTTAATATTACAATCAAGTCATTGTGCGTATTTGCTCATCATTCATGTCATGTGCAGCATTTTAATTCTTGCTTTGTGTTCGCAGAGGGCTAAAGGCCTTGACACCTTATGTACCAAATGCAATCGGTTCGTGAAACGGAGATTTGCTGGTCACCACTGCGTAGCTTGCGCGAAATGCAAGGTGGGAAGTCCGTGCGATGTTTGCGTGAAGTGGTCGTCGGAGTTCGACCGTGATCGGCGTCCGCGTCTGGACAGAATTGCGAGAGACAAGGCGGCCAAGGCAGATCAGGCGGCCAATAGAGGTTTGGAGGAGCGCCTGAATGAGAGGATGGACTCTGCTTTGGGTCTCTGCGCAGCCCAGTTTAAAGCCATGTTTGAGTCCCTGCAATCCACGATCCCGTTGATGCAGACTGGTGCAGGACTACCTTTCGGTGGTCCGGTCAGTGCTGCGGAGGGTGTTGCACCTGTACCTCCTGTTACTTTGGCTCAAGAGCCGACGGCAGAGGAGGAGGAGCTTTTGCTCATGGAGGATTCCGGCATGCCGGATCTTTCCGTTATGGCTGTAGCCAGTACGTCCCAAGGTTCTCCTTAGGGTTATGTACAGGTTTGCCAGCCGGGTGGTGATGTCGACGTTCTGTCGGGCATTTTCCATCCGGATTTTGTTCAGCCCATGCTGCCGTTGGAGTCGTGTTTGACGGCTTCGGACGGTATCCCGGCGCCGGTGGCTACGGGCTTTCGGGTTTCCGTTAGTAATGTGGCTGTGATCACAGGGTCCATATCCGGCGAGTCGCTAGATACTGGAGCCGCAAGTGCATGGTCGGCGGGCATTGTTTACACTAGTAAACAAGTTCGCAGTCCTCAGCATGGATCGTTGGTGTCTGCCTCGTCCAAGGGCAAGAAAGAAGATGAAAACGGCAGTCCCTTGTTGGATGAGTCGTCATTTTCCACCGAGGCTGAATGGGTGCAGGTCCTTGAATGGATGTCCGAGCGAGCGGCTAGCGCTCTGTCCAGTGGCTCTTCGGCCATACCTGCTCTGCCTTTGGATACATTGACCTCTGACATGTTGGAGGTAGCGGCGTACTGTATGGTCCAGCCAGACTTTACGTTACCAAAGGCCCCGAAAGGGATTAGGAGTAGGGTCCATTTTCCGGAGCTTGCCTATCACCAGTATGCCCGGGTCCCATGGCTTTCCGTCGGGGAGAGGGAGGCGCTGAATAGGCCGTTGGCTGGCAAAGCTAAAGGACGTTCTCGTCCGTTAGTTTCCCAGACTAACAAAGATCCTTTCAATGAGCTGACCCTCATTGAGGATGCGGCGAGGGCTGCTATGGCGGCGCTCTCGCACGGTTGTACCGTCCTGTAGGGTATGCTGACCTGCGCGGCGGAAGGTGGGGTAGTGCCAGAGGCTGCTCCAGGAATTATCTGGAACACCATGCGCCTATCTCAAGATTGCCAGGCCAGGGTGATCACGAGATCATTGGCTGAGCGATGGAGAATGGTTCTCGATTTTGTGGAACCAGGACCTGAGATGAGGGCTGCGTTATCTTCCGCGCCATTCATTGGTCAAGGCATGTTCGGTGGCTAGGCACAGCAAGCCTTATCCAAGGTCACGTCAATGGTTGCGGAGCAGGAAGTAGTCGGCAAGTCGTGGAAGCCGACGAAAAGGACTCGGCCGCAACAGTCCTACAGACAGCACCGTGAGGAGCAGCAGAGGCAGCGCCAAAGATCGCCCTTCCATCTTTCTGGCCGTGATGCCCATCAGGCATCCGGTTCACAAGGTCCTGGTCGTTCTTCTTCATACAAGCCCTCTAGTAAGAGGCCGTATGAGGAGGACAGGAAGGGTGGCGGTTCGGGGCCGCGGCGCCTACCGGAAGGATAGCCGTGGTGGTGGTTCCGGACCGTCATTTGCCAAGAAACCATGGGGTGGCCGTGGGGGGGCGGTCCTGACAGGTTTCCGGCGGGATCCGCTCCGGTTACAACAGGAACGAGGGGAGTCGAAGATCTTCACCTAGGCGAATTAGCGTCGTCTTGTACAACATCGATCGTGAATTGTGTGCAGATTCCTTCCATCGGAGGCAGACTGCAACTGTTCTCAAACAAATGGGAACAGGTCGTGCAAGATTATTTGGTCTGTCAATGGTTAAGAAACGGCTACAGTCCGGACTGGCTCATCCGTCAATCGTTAGTTCCGTTAACTTCGACTCCAGTATGGACTCCCGTTCCAAGGGAATCCGATCGTCTAGATGCCATTTGCTCAGAAATCGAAAGTCTTCAGCAGAAGAATGCAATTCACTTAGTCCGCAATCAGTCATCCCCAGGCTTCTATTCAATAATGTTCCTCGTTCCGAAACGCACCGGAGGGTGGAGACTGGTTCTCAATCTCAAACCGTTAAACAAGTTTGTTCTGTCACCAAAGTTTCAGATGGAGACTGTAGCAGCAGTGATGTCGGGTTTGGGGAAAGGCATGTATGTGGGCAGTGTCGATAGAGCTGAAGGATGCTTATTTTCATTGCCAATGTCAATTCCTTGTCAGAAATACCTTCGCTTTGCATTCCAAGACAATGTTTGAGAATTCAATGCGCTTCCATTCGGCTTGACCACAGCGCTGAGGGTCTTCACAAAAGTGGTCCTCGCCATGACTTCTTATCTTCGCAGGAGAAACATAGCTGTTCATACTTACATAGATGACTGGCTGCTGAAGGCGGGGAATCCAGTCACTCTGCGCAACAATCTTCAAGTAGTCCTAACCTTACTAAAGGATCTAGGATGGATTGTGAATCTAGAGAAATCAGAATTGACTCCATCCCAGGAGTTTGTTTATCTGGGAATATTTTTCAATCTCAGGGATGGCGTAGCATTTCCGGCGGAGAGCAGAGTCAGGAGCCTGATTGCAGTTTTAGAGTCAATTTCTCTAGCAGCCTATCTGACGGCGCGCCAATTTCTCAGGATACTGGGTTTACTAGTGTCTCTGGAGAAAGTGGTGCCTTATGCGGCACTCAGGCGCAGGCCGATTCAGATGAGAATTCCAGTAAAAGAACCATTGATATTCCATCTTCAGTGGTGGTTATCAGAACAGAATCTCCTGCGAGGTGTTCCTCTACATCCTCCTCAACCACAGATGTCCATCTTCACAGATGCATCGACAATGGGTTGGGGAGCGGTATTGAACAATCGATCAGTGTCAGGGGAATGGGATCGGATCAATGCGCAGAAACATATCAATGTTCTCGAATTATTAGCGGTGGTATTAGCACTTCGAAAATTCGAGAATTTAATTTGAGACAAGATTGTCCTAGTAAGGACAGACAACTCAACAGTGGTGTCTTATTTGAACCGCCAAGGCGGGGCGAGATCACCGAAGTTGTGTATGATGATTTGGAACCTTCTGCTGTGGTGCCAAGAGAGGAATGTTATTCTTCGGGCAGCACACATTCCAGGAAGACTGAACATCTTAGCAGATGCTCTCAGTCGAAGGACGGTTTGTCGTCTGACGGAATGGCAGCTCAACCAATCGGTAGCAGAGGTTCTATTCAATCATTGGGGCAAGCCAAATGGGGACCTGTTTGCGATGAAACAGAACGCAAAGATGGTCACATACGTGTCACCGATCCCGAACCCGCTAGCTCTATCAGTAGACGCACTGGTGATAAGTTGGAAGAGAATGTACGCGTATGCGTATCCCCCAATGATTCTCATCCCAAAAGTTCTGCCAAAGATAAGAGAGGGTATGTGCCAAGTACTACTGATCGCCCCTTATTGGCCAGGCTGATCATGGTTTACGAATCTGCTGGACCTTCTGGTCTGCAATCCAATCCCTCTTCCAGACAGAAGAGATCTAATCTCTCAGAACAGGGGTCTGTATTTCCACGACAGACCAGAAATGTTCAAATTGACTGCATGGATGTTATCAAGCAGCGTACAATTAAGGGTGGCTTTTCTGAGCAAGCAGCGAAGTTTGTTGCTTCAGCCAGAAGAGGGTCAACCACTAAAACATATAATTATAGAATCAACAAATTTGCAGAATGGTGCCAGGGAAGAGATATCGATCCCTTTTCTGCATCTGTTCAACACGTGGCAGATTTTATCTGTCATTTATGCGAAGTTGACAAACTTGTACCTTCAACCCTAGCAGCATATAAGTCTGCATTAGCTTCAGTCATTCCCAATCTGGCCATTGAAGGAGTGGAGAATGACACTTTAAATGAAGTTATTAAAGGAATGAGCAATCTGCGACCTAGACAGCCAATTCCTATCCCAGTATGGAATCTATCTCTTGTTCTACAGGTTTTAGGGCATGCTCCCTTTGAACCGATTAGATCTATAGATATTAAACTGTTAACTATTAAATCAGTTTTCTTGGTTGCAGCAGCGTCGGCGAGAAGGAGAAGCGAAATTCATGCGCTTTCTGCCGAACAAGACCGTTTTGTCGTCACGGGTGAAGGTTTAAGACTACTTCCACGTCTTTGTTTCCTGGCAAAGAATCAGTCACTTAAATATCCAGGTCAACCGATCAATTTGCCAAGTTTAGTCACACATGACCCAAACTCTTCTGCTTGGTGTCCTGTCAGATGTCTGAAAATGTATAAGAAACGTACTGAGGAGTGGAAGGATGACCCGAAATCTCTGTGGTTATGTCTCAAAGCTCATCATTTGCGCGCCTCGAAAGATACTTTTTCTCGTTGGATAGTTAACGCTATTCAGATGTCTCACAAAATTGCGACAGGAAAGCAGATTGATCATGCAAACGCCCGTCAGGTCCGAGCATTAGCAGCAGCATCGGCCCTTTTTAAGGGTATCTCATTAGAGGAGGTGATGTATGTAGCACAATGGCATGCCGATTCGTCATTTACAGATTTCTACCTTCGCGACATCTCCAGCGCACTTAATCCGGTAGCCGTCGCCAATTTGTCGAACCTTAGTTAGGCCACATCCGACCACCACTTCACAAACATCGCACGTTACTTCCTCCTGCACTGAGCAAGAACCATGCACATGACCAGTGAACGACCGTGTATTGGGCCGAGCTCCTGGGATGATCAAGAAAGATCAAGCACTCAAAATGGTGAATGTTTACATTAATTAAGTGACTAATAATATATTAATATTTACTTACAGTCGAAATATCAGACTGCTTAAGTAAATAGTCTGATATAAGAGTATACTTATCCTCTCAAACAGACATTAGACTCATTCCAATTTGAAAACTTAATCGATATACTGATATTTTTTCAAAATTAGAAGTTGTAGTAGCTTCTTTGCACTCTACTGGACTGCCCTAGCTGAGACTTGGGGCTGACACGGGTCTGGTGGGTGTTGCATCCCCTTTTCGACAGCCCTCTGGATTTTGTGTGGACAAAGGAGGGGCTGGAGCGCGGTCTAGACCATGGAAGTTTAGCACTCTATGAGTCAGATGGCAGAACCCAAGCGTAGGCCAGGGTTCTAGTCGCTTCACAACCTTCTCTGTTGGATGGTAGATGAGTGCTGATTCGAGCCTCACCTCCTCCCACCGATATTTCTTGGCTGTTGAAATCCGGAGTTTATCATAATAGTACATCTGGTAAGTATTATTCGAAATAGAATCAAAAAATCATCCGCTTTTGTTTCTATGAGAATTCTTATTACTTACCAGATTTACTATGACCCTACCTCAGCCGCCCCGCTGAGGTGAGGCTGAGCTGCTTTCGCTGTTTGTCAAGGCAAATATAAGACGAATCTGACTGTGATTGGGAATTGACTCGGTACCTGGGGCACAGTATGGGCAGGACCTGGAGAGTGCGGAGTTTTAATTGTTTATTTTTAGCTAGACTAGATAATAGACATTATCATAATAGTACAGTACATCTGGTAAGTATTAAGAATTCTCATAGAAACAAAAGCGGACGCTCTTTTGATACTGTAGTAGTTCATTGTCGTCCATGTGGTCGGATTGCCAGATAAATTAAACACTATTACTACTACCACTACTACTACTACTACTACTACTACTACTACTACTACTACTACCTACTACCTACTACCTACTACCTACTACTACTGCTGCTGTTGCTATTGCATTTTATGTCGGCTGTCTAATAGACAGCCTCGACTGATTGACTGACTTATTGGCATAGTTCTCCACGAACCCTTGCAAATCCGTATATTACATGTTTGTTCCATCTAGTCTACTGTTTATATTATCTTCCGCTAGGACTGGGAAAGTATTGCTGCCAAGCATGTTTCACTGTCAAGCCATCTGAACAGCATCAGTGAACTCATTGTTCAATGGAGAAAATTGGAACTCGGGTAGGTTTCTGTTTGTTGATCTCATGCATGCTCGCACAATATATTACGTGACAGCTTCACTCTGTCATTCTACATTATGTATAATTAAATGTTAATGATTACCTTATGCATCTAAAGGTCAGTTATAATTGTGTTCCCTCCATATTCTATGACTTATTTGACTGTCCACAGATCTGTTTGTTGACACACTTTTCAGACAGTTACTCTACTACAAATTTCTACATTATGCTAGGATTAATAGACTATATCTTGTTAAATGTTTGTGTTTGAATTCTATGTTTTCCTGATTCTTTGGATTTTCAGAAATTCTTTTCAGTTTTTTTTATAATTTTTTTATCATGACCAAACTTGTGGAATCCTATTGCAGAGAGGTTAAAGATTAGCAAGTAAATCTGTTCTAAGCAGTGAAATCTTAACGATAGATAAAATGTTGTTATAAAAAATTTATCATTATCTTGGATTAATATTGTTTTAATGTTGAGTAATTTTTTATGAATTGCTTCTTTCAGATGTTGGAAGCAGAGTTTGTTTTCAGAAGAAGAGAAAGTGAGAGAGAAGACTACAGTATGGTGGTGTCATCTCTTCCAGCTTATAGAAGAGTACACCAGCCAGGAAGAACAGGTAGGCATGACTGATATCAAACATACAGCATCTATAGTACGGCTGCAATGTGGAGCCTGACAAATGTAGCCGGTGGTCATGGCTAGAAATGGATCCTCTTAGTAGTCACATGGGCTCTGAATAGAAATAACTTGCTATCTAATTTTGGAGTCCAACATTGGTGACTACCTGTCATAAAGAACAAGCATCTTCTGGCTCTAAAAGCAGGTTGCCACTTCTACTGCAGGGAATATGAATTGTATTTCAGGTAGCTGCAAGTCAAGATTCTGAGATGCTGCAATCCCTGAAGCAGTTTATGGAGAATTCGACCCTAGGAGAGTTCAGTATTCGTCTGGGTATGCTGTATTCCTTCCACTGCCGGTTTGTCATCAGTCGGCAGCTAAGTGGTGAGTATTTTTCTTCTGGATCTCCCACAAATTTAGAATGAATAAATGTGAGAGAATGTCCATATATTCACCGAGATACTGTTATACTGTGTCCCTGTGGCATGCAGCCTCTAATATCAAGAAAGACATAGTATGATGTTGGGCCCCTCTGGTCTGTTGCCACTGATATCAACAAATATATATTATGATGCTGGGGCCCGGTGGACTGATTTCAACACATATACTCCCCACCCCTCCCCTGCATATAGCCATTGGGTAGCAATTAGGTAGTCGCTGTGTAAGGTACAGGTCTTGTACTAGCTATTTGCTTTGATTAGTGTGCATTCTTTCATTACTATAAATACAATGTACAGTTCTTGGTTTGTATGCAATAACTTTGAACTCGTGCCACATTTTCCTAATATGGCTAATGTGTCAATTACAGTACTAACAACATACTCTTTCGCTTTACCTTTAGATTGATTTGGTATAAATCATTTCTCTGTTGCCTTAGTTCTGTTTTGCATCTTTATTTCCAGTTCCTCGTCTGTCTCGACTAGCTGCTGTTTTATGGAACATGTACCAATTCTATGATCAGTTCTCAGCAACTATTACTGATCAACTAAAGAAGCTGAAAGCACCGATCGAACGTGAACTCAAGGTAATGGCTTCACTCACAATCTATACACCTATCACTCACAATCTGTACACCTATCACTCACAACCTGTACACCTATCACTCACAATCTGTACACGTGTGCATAACCATCGAGGTATTCTGTGTGCACCCAATTTATCCGCACCCCTGTGGTCGGTGTGACTGTCTTCGGTGGACTTTGGTGTCTTGTTGTTAAGTCTCCATTCCTTATATCTTCCAAGGTTTTCGGGCCTTCATGCGTAGTTTTGTCTCAAGGTCTTTCTAAATATGTTGCGTTCTAAGGATAGCAGAGGCAATATCTGCTATGGTTTAAAGTCAGTTTTCCTTTCCCTAGATAAACTGCCTGTCATGGCTAATGAGTTGTGTCTACCATGGTTTGAAATTAGCGTTCACTCTATTAGATGAGCTGGCATCCATGGCTAATGGGCCTCATCTACCCATAGCTGATAGTCCAGATATTTGCCTATCACACCTCTACTGTTGGTTAACACACACGCACACATACACTGTTATTTAGGGGCTCGGTTGCCAGATGAAGAGTATCATATGGGCCATTGAAACATTTTATAGGGAGAAGGGCATTTGCAAGCCAAGAGAAGAATATGCTAGAAAACTCCTCACTGGAAATGACTGTCTTGATTAACACTTTACTGGTCAAGATTTATCAAGAAAATTAAAATTTTTGCCTAGTGAGCCAGTCATTCTAGTAGTAAAATTCCAAGAATAGTCTTCTTGCCCTGTAAATGAACATTTCTCAACAGAGGCTGCGTTTGATCAGCTTAAATCTGAAAGGCTTAACAAGCCTGTCCGTGCAGTGATAAGCTTAATCCTTTCACCGACAAATCCCTGAAAAAGTAAATTACGATATAATATTTATTCTGTTGAACATCTTGAAATGAATTTGACTGGAAGCCGTTGCTGCCTAAGGCAGCAACGGCGTCCAGTCAAATACATTTCAAAATGTTCAACAGCTTTCTTATATAATTTTCGTCTTGAAAATGAGATATGGGGAATTCATCGGTGAAAGGGTTAATAAAATATTATGTTTGGACTGCAAATTAACATTTATCAAGACCACATCAGAAAATTTGTTTGGCTAACCTGAGTGTTAAAGTGTTAGGACAAATACTGTTTCAGAGCACAGTGAAGATTGCACGATGGACAGATATGAACTACTGGTCACTGCGAGAATCTACTGGCAAGATACGTCGAAGCATCTACAAGCATATCAACAAATATAAGGTACGTGTGTACGTGTACATCTCAACATTTACAAGCATGTTGTCAGGTCTTAGAATTTCTAATTAACCTATTATGGAAACCGGTTGGATGGGGAAATGCATTTCTCAAAACATCACTGTCCTTACTGACTTTGGGTGCGCATTGTAGGTATGTTGTGTTAGAATTATGGATCTATATGACTTCACTCGTTGGTACATATATGTGAGCGATGGCCGATCAGTGGTTAGAACAATTATTGCTATTCGAAGGATATGTCTAGATTCTGTACACTGAAATTTCCATTTTGATTGCACATTCCTGTTTACATACCTGCCTACTATGTTGCAATTTTGTCAATCTGAATGCAACTTCGTCGAGCAAAAAAATGTCAAATCTTGACAGACCTATTAGGCCCCCCCCCCCACTCATTGGCAGGATACACAATGTGTTAGGAAAGTCTTTAACAAACTGATTAGTGTGCCATCTCAATTTTTCACAAAAATTCATTAAAATTCTTTTCCTGCCGTAAACATTATGACTTTAAAAATATTATGCACTAAATATCTTTTTAAATGTATCTCGAATGAAATGGCTTAACTACGTTTTTTTGTCTTTTAAATACTTTCATAGAAAGTGCTCGCAATGCCTGTGGAGAGCTACTTATCTGACCGACTAGAGGTGTCCACTCCTACTGGGCAAGCAAGTTCAGAATGGTCAGCACATTTAGAAGCATACGCCACATCCTGCAGAGAGACACAATCAATACAAACCAAGCAGGTACTAATACTTTCAGTCATCTATACCAGATGCAATATTTCTTTACAATGTGCGAAATAATATTTTGAAAGACATTTGCCTGCGAGCTGGACTGCCGCTGTGTGATGACTCGGGTTCTAATGAGGTCATTTGCTAAAACATGAACACCAGTTTACTGTTGTGTTGTCTTGTGGGCCCTGAAAAACTATTACCCTTTAGCATTGACCCTTTAACACTCATATCAGCCAAGAACAACTCCTGCAGTGGTCTTGAAATATGTCCATTTGCTGACCAATAGAAGACTATTTTTGAAAATTTACCACTGAAATGACTGGCTCGATAACCGAGCCAGTCATTTCAGTGGTAAATTTTCAAAAATAGTCTTCTATTGGTCAGCAAATGGACATTTTGTATGAGAAAATTTAAATTTTCTTGAACAAATTCGAGGGTTAAACGGTTAGCTTCTAAAAACCCTGTTAACTTTGGGATCAATAAGTCAAAGACAATGAAAAATTCACTCGGGGGCCCTGATTGTCTGAATACTTGTTACGAGTAACAGCTTAGTTATGCGAGTAAGTAATTGAGTGTAAATATGCATGCTTGTGTGTATGTGTACGTGCGCATGCTACATGTAATTTGTTTCTCTATCTGTTAGGTGCTTGTCAGTACAATCTTGCCGCAGTATCGGCATCTTGTGCCTCAGCTTTGCACACATGTCAGGACGGTTATACACTGTTTGAACTATACACAACTGACAGTCCACTTAGATGAATTCACAGGTATGTCAATGCATGTCATTCTGTATGGGCAAGCTTGATGATGTTTAATATCAAATAAGCCAATATTCTGTTTCATATCGCTATTATGTTATAGTTAGGAATCGCAGGTGTTCTATGTAACATCAGTTAACCATTTAACACTCATATCAGGCAAAAATGGCCTCTGCAGTGGTAGTCAGAGTTGTAGATCAAGAGGAGACTACTTTTTGAAACTTATGACTGGCCCGATAACCGAGCCAGTCATTCCAGTGATAAATTCTCAAAAATCTCATGGGGTGCAAATAGACATTTTCTATGAGAAAATTAAAAAAATTTTCAGGTTAGCTTTTGAATATTCTGAAACTAATTTGACTTGGTGCTGTTGCTGCCTATGGAAACAACAGTGCCCACTCAAATAGTTTCTAAATATTCAACAGAATGTTTATTAAATAATAGACATAAAATTTGCAAAACTTGTCGGACTATTAAGCGTTTGTGACGAATATCCTATCATTCATGAGTTAACTGATTATGATGACAGCATACATGTGATGTAGTTGATTATGACATCTTATGATTGACTGAGAAACTGAATTCCTCAATTAATCCTTTGAGGATACAAAATTCTTCATGAAAATATAACCATTTTCTCAGTCAATCATATGACGTCATGATCAGTTACATGACGTGTAGGCTGACGTCATAATCAGTTACATCATGAATGACTCGATCTAGTCTGTTGTAAATGCTTAGTAGTCCATTGTATGTCTACTATTTAACAAATATTCTTTTGAATATTTTGAAACTAATTTGACGGGGTGCTGTTGCTGCCATAGGCACCCAGTCAAATTAGTTCCAAAATATTCAACACCCTACCTGTATAGTATTCTGGAAATTGAGATTCAGAATGTGCAAGGATCGATCCCAACATGGGCAAAGTGTGGGTGAAGCTTACCTAGAGATGAGCAGGGTCAAAGCTAAAACGGGCTTCCTCCATTATCATGTGAAATGAAATATCGTTTAAGAATTGGACGTTTCTATGTTCGGTTGATTAAATGTGGTATTCGTGTTATGAAACATTTAAATTTATAATGTGTTTGTGATTGATAGGTGATGTGATTGACAGGAGCAGGGAGCTGGAGAAACTACAAGTGACAACACCCACAGTAAGATCATATAGTGTACTTTTTTATACCCTGCCAAAAAATTTGGCGGAGGTATTATGTAATGGTGCCGGCCATCCATCCATCCATCCGGGCGGGCGTGCAGGGGGCAGAGTGGTTTCCGGATGATAGCTCCATTACCATTTGTTGGATCGCATTGAAACTTTGTAGGGTGGTTGGACTAGGTCTTGGGAAGAAACCTATCGAAATCCATGGTGATGTGAAATCCAAGATGGCTGTTACCGTTTATCGGATCGCATTGAAACTTCGTAGGGTGGTTGGACTAGGTCTTGGGAAGAAACCTATCGACAATGATCCGAAATCCAAGATGGCCGCCACCCACCGGTGGCCATCTTGAAAATTGGTTTCCAGATGATAACTCCGTTATCGTTTATCGGATTGCTTTGAAACTTCATAGAGTGGTTGGACTAGGTCTGTGGAAGAAACCTATCGAAATCCATGGTGATCCGAAATCCAAGATGGCCACCAGCCACATGCGGCCATCTTGAAAATTAGTTTCCGGATGATAACTCTGTTACCGTTAATCGGATCGCTTTGAAACTTCATAGAGTGGTTGGCCTACATCTGCGAAAGAAACCTATCGAAATTGACAATGATCCGAAATCCAAGATGCCGCCAGCCACCGGTGACCATCTTGAAAACTGGTTTCCGAATGATAACTCCGTTACCATTTAGTGGATCGCTTTGAAACTTCATAGGGCGGTTGGACTATGTGTGGAGAAGAAACCTATGGAAATTGAAAATGATCCAAAATTCAAGATGGCAGCCAGCCACCATCTTGAAGATTAATTTCCGGATTATAACTGTTCCCGTTTATCGGATCGTTTTGAAACTTCATAGGGTGGTTGGACTAGGTCCGGAGAAGAAACCTATCAAAATTTACGATGATCCGAACTCCAAGATGGCTGCCAGCCATGGGCTGCCATCTTGAAAGTTGATTTCTGGATGATATCTCCGTTACCATTTATCGGATCACTTCATAGGGTGGTTGGAATATGTCTGGTGAAGAAACGTATCGAAATTTATGAGAATCCGAAGTTCAATATGACCGGCAGTCAGGGGACGAAATAAATATTTTCTGATAGCTCTCATTCATTGGTTTGTCATCATGGCAGGGTATTATGTGCTGTTTGCGGAGCTCTTGTTTTTTAATAGAATCTGATGTTGGCACATGATGCACAACTTGCAATGTGGGGACATAGATATGAACCTTTTTTACCTGAGAAATGGGTGACGGAAGATAACTCTTGCTTACCAAGAATTATTTTCTTAACCATTTGAATCCGAAAGACCAAATATGACAAATAATTTAGAGCGTATGACCGTATAGTGAATATTTTGAAATTATGGCAGCAACGGGTTCCTACCGTATAAGCTTCAATACATTCAAATGTTTGTTTGTATGATTGTCTTGATTTTTGAGATTCTGGGTCATCATCGTCCAAAGAGTTGTTATTTTCAAAGTATTGGCTTAGATTGCAATATCATAGACATGAATTGGATTCAGTATCTTTTGCAGTGAAATTAAAAATATTCATCCTAAGATTTATAATCGTATGACATGGAATTTGTTGTGCCTGAGATATATGTTTGATGACAAGATTGATTATAAAAAAAGTGGTCACTAAAGCCAGGTGGCCGTAATACAGGTGTGTTGTAATAGGAAATATCACCATATTAGATAGGATTGTTGTTTGCTATCTTTCAATAACCTATCTTAACCCACATTTGCAGGCCAAGAAAGGACTATTTTTGAAAATTTACCACAGAAATGACTGACTCAGTTATCGAGCCAGGCATTCCAGTGGTAAATTTTCAAAAATAGTCTACTCTTGGCTTGCAAATTGACATTCCCCAAGACCACTGTAGACGGGAGATTTGGCCGGCTTGACCATTAAAGGGTTAAAGAGGCATCGTCGTCACTGGGAATTTGTGTATGATTTACAGGATGGTGATAAGACGAAGCAGATCAAGGAATGGAAGCAAATTCGTCTCCTCAAGCAGAGAGCCATAGCTGACCTCTTCAAGTGTCTCACCAGTATAGGTAAATTAAGATATTTAATATGGATTCAATTCTGTCAGTCACTTGATTAAATGCAGATGATAATTAGTTTCGACCTAATACAGATCAAATCAATTTTAAATAACACTGAATCGAAACCCAAAGTCAAAGCCTTTATGTCACTGAATTTACAAATGTTTTACTTCCTGCAAATAGTGTACCAAGTGTCGCAAATATTGGATTGAGACTTTAAGATCATTTAAGCTTGAATGAAATCTCAAATTATCAGTGTTGTGGCCGCCGAAATCTTTCTAACCAAAATTGGAAGTGGAAGTTGTTGCTGTATCAGAATCAAATTATTTTCTAACTATTGTTGAAACGCTTGACTACACTGTTTGGGACACACAGCATCATGGTTCCTTTAAGACATAACATTTTGATGACTTGTTTTACTTATTCACTAGTCTGGTGAAATGTGAATTTGCATACCAAGAGAAATATATAAATTTTTTAAATCTTCAATTGGAATAATTCGTGCATTAGATAAGGCAGTCATTCTAGTCATGAGTTTTTTTTAAAGTAGCCTCTTCATCAGCCGATGGACATTCCGTAAGTAAAGATTCTGATGTTTTTGACCAATAAGGGATTAAAGATTGCTGTAAATGGCAACATGTTCCGTCTATAATATTTATTTTTACCTGTCTGGTTTGATTATACCCTTTGTTTACAGGTGTATCATACAGAAAGGGTCTTGTGTTGGAGAGTGGTGTGCTGGACAGTGATGCTTTAACAGTCCCTCCCATGGATGTGAAGGTAGCATTCACTCAGATCAACACAGACAACAGGTACAAGATGAGATTGTACTTTGTGCGAGCTAATGCATAATATTCCTGACAGCCAAAAAGTCTTTAGTGGTCCACCTGACCAAAACCACCAATCTAGAGTGGTCTTGAAAAATGCCCATTTGCAGACCAAGAGAAGACCATTTTTATCTCTCTCCCTCCCCCCCCCCCCCCGCTCATGAAGAAGGGGGGGGGGGGGGGGTTTGGGGGATATAGCGAGCCACATGTCCATCCCCGTCATTTTAGCGCAACTCCTAGACAATCAGTATCATGTGCATGTGCTTTTTTTGTTCATTACAAAGTTATCCCCCTTTAAATATCTTAAAGCCGATACATAAACTGCATTGCCAATCATTACTTGTCAATGCAACTCATACAGTTTAGCTCCGATTCTTTTGAAACTTAGTGTTATCATTACCACGTGAAGGTGTGCATGTGCTATCCGTATACCTGTATGGCCATCCATCTGTCCAAAATGTATGTATGTCCGTCTATCAGTCAACCCATCTCTGACAATCATTTCTTGGCAGGGCAACTCCTCCTAGAGGTCTCAATGGATTAACTTTAAATTTCTTCCACATTATCAGTATCATGTGCAGATGTGTATGTGTTTTTTTCACAGCCAAATAATCGTTCATTACAGTTATCCCCCCTTTAAATATGATACATAAACTGCATTGACAATCATTTCTTATCAGCACAACTACAGTTTAGCTCCGATTCTTTTGAAACTTAGTAAGTGTTATCATTACCAAGTGAAGGTGTGCATGTGCTAACCCTATACCTGTATGTCCATCCATCTGTCCAAAATGTAACTTAACTTAATTTTGTCGACAATATCAGTGTCATGTGCATCTGGGCATGTGCTTTTTTCGCGGGCAAAAAACTATTCATTACAGAGTTATCACCCTTTAAATATCTTAAAGCCGATACATAAACTGCATTAAACTTAGTGACAAAGGAATTTAGGTTTTAGAAGGAGTTGCATTTTCATTGCTTAGTTTTTCTAAAATATTATCCTTTACAATTAACGTTGCATGTATGCCTACTCTTGATGTGTGTTTATCTGAAATGTTTGGATCCGATGGATATGCCATCTTCTGATGGCGCTTGTCCTAAATTCACCTCTGGTACTGAGCCAGTGATAAAAAATTTTAAAAATTATTTGTTTTTTATCTGCAAATTTTTCATGGGAAACTTGAAAGTTTATGTCCATATATGGCCATTAAAGTATTAAATGTTGCTGCTTGCCAAATTACATTAGATTGTTTTTCCAATTTGTTCTCAGAATAATAATCATTAGCATGACTAGATATATCATGTTGTCACTCTAGACATCATATTGTCAAATATCAGAACACAGATAGGCAAACAGACATACTGAATAACCCTTTCATAGACAAATCCCGGAAAAGGTGTATTCTTTACACAACTTATTCAGTTGAATATTTTGAAATTAACTTGACTGGAAGATGCTGCTGCCTAAGGCGGCTGTTAGGCAGCAATGGCTTCTAGTTAAATTAATTTCAATATATGCCTTGAAAATGAGATTTGGTGAATTCATCGGTGAAAGGGTTAAGTTACTTTTCATACACGTCGTTGTACACAACCATGTTAATAATTTTCGTGACAAATTTAATGAGTTATTAGATGACCATTTAGTAATTCTTTTTGCAGCGAAGGAATCCTATCTGCTACTCAAACAGATAACATCATAATCAAAATATGCCACTTGTTGGCTGACATCACAATCAAATAACATATGTCTGTCACGAAAGTCGTAAATGTCTAACAGTAGGTGTCTGAATTGTATATCTGGTGAATTTACAATTTAACCCTTACCACCGATGTCAAAATTTTAAATTTTCAAATTAAAATATATGCTGAACTGGTGTTTATTTTTCAACAAATTTGGTGGGAGATACGACAGCAACATCGTCCACCAAAATTGTTGAAAAATAAACACCAGTTTCTTTGCTATTGACGCAGTAAAAGATAGAATATTGACATCAGTGTGCTAAGGGTTAATAAACATTGTGTTGGATATTATAAAACTAATTTGACTGGGAGCTGTGTTTTGGCAGCAACAACTCTCATTCAAATCAGTTTCAAAATATTCAAGTGCTTGCCTAAATGCTGTATAGTTATCATGAAATTGAGAGTGGGAATTCATGGTTGAAAATTGACTCAAACATATGTAGAGAGTGGGAAGAGATTAGCTAGAAATGGTCGTGGCATAGTTAGAAATGTGTTGCTCTATTCATCTGGATGCTAACGTAATAAGGCAACCACCATGAAAAGCAGCTTGTATTTAACTAATGACATTAACCCTTCAACCCTTACCACTCTTAAGATAAAATTTGTAATTGTCAAATTAAATTGAAAGATGAATTGATGTTTATTTTTCAACCAATTTGATGGAGGATAGTGCTGTCGTTGTTTAACATATATACACCAGTTTCTTTGACATTGACACAGTCATGACAGTAAAAGATAGAAGTGGCATAGTCTAATTTGTTTAATATGTTCTGTATTAGATTAGAATTTGTCGATAGTAATGGGTGGATTTTATTGTACATTTATTGTCCATGTTTGCAGGACAGCCATTGAAGAGATCGTTACTGGCTCTGAGATGTATTATTACCGGTGTGTGTCACGTCGTGCACAGCTCATGCTCGCTTTACTACAGCCTTCAAAGGTGTGTTATTATAGATACACCTCTGTTAACTTTAACACTCAAATTCTTTCGAGAAAATTTCAATTTTCTCATAGAAAATTTCCATTTGCAGACCAAGAGAAGACTATTTTTCAATAATTTAGCGCTGGAATGACTGGCTCGGTTATCGAGCCAGTCATTCCAGTGGTAAAATTTCGAAAATAGTCTTCTCTTGGTCTGCAAATGGGCATTTCTCAAGACCACTGCAGAAGGCATTTTTGGTTGATATATTGTTACATCCTAATGAATTGGCGCATCTGGTCTGTGGGAGGGAAATAGTTTAATCCTTTAATGCACAAGCCGGCCAAAACCGGCCTCTGCGGCGGTCCTATAGAATGCCCATTTGCAGGCCAAGAAAAGACTATTTTTGAAAAATTACCACTGCTATGCCTGTCTCAGTAACCGAGCCAGTCATTCCAGTGATAAACTTTCAAAAAATAGTCCTCTCGGCCTGCTCTATTGATATTCAGTTAGCAAATAGTCCGATTTTCTTGACCAATTTGGACTATTCGAAGAGTAAAACTATAAATCTCCATCCCTTTTACAGATTATTAGAAATCTTTGTACGTCATGCAGAGATGATATGCCGAGAAGCCATATCAGAATAGGTTTCCATATGAAATTCATTATTGCAACTAAGTAACCGTCTTGGGTTAGGTTTTCATGTAATAACGGTGTATGTCTGATTAAGCAATTCAAAACTGAAACTCAGTAAGGGCCATAAGTGCCGAAAATGATACATCGTTAACCATTTAACACTTGAATTTGTTCAAGAAAATTTTAATTTTCTCATGGAAAGTGTCCATTTGCAGACCACGAGAAGACTATTTTTGAAAATTTACCACTGGAATGACTGGCTCGGTTATCGAGCCAGTCATTCCAGTGGTAAAATTTTAAAAAATAGCATTCTCTTGGTCTGCAAATGGACATTTCCCAAGACCACTGCAGAAGTCGTTTTTGGCTGATTTGAGGGATTTTGAAACATTTATACAAAAGTTATGTCTTCAATTTGATTTCACCAAAGTATTTTTTCAAATAAATAAATTGTAAAATTCACGCTTCTTGCAAAATGTGTATTCTAGGAACTTGGTCCCGCAAATGTGTCGCGGTGCCATGGGTTCAGTGATCATCTGTTCTCTCTGCTTATGTCTCAGTATGGCCATGTCAGTGACGTGATGATGTGCTACAAGAAAATCAGGTGAGTTTCTGTCAAATATCTCGTGATTACAGTTCAGCCGCATCTGTGCATGGATGTTTGTAATAACCCCACCCTCCGCAACATCATGAAAGATGACTTAGCCCGTGAACACCTTAAGCCATAAAATTTGTTCCAGAAAGTCTTTTCATAGAAAATGTCCATTTGCAGACCAAAAGGAGACTATTTTTGAAGATTTATCACTTGAATGACTGGCTAGGTTATCGAGGCAGTCATTCAAGTTGTAAATTGGCTTCTCGTGTTTGGCAAATGGACCACTGACAAAGCTGTTTTTGTCTGGTATGTTCAAGGGTTTAACGGTCAAAGCTGTTTTTGTCTGGTATGTTCAAGGGTTTAACGGTCAAAGCTGTTTTTGTCTGGTATGTTCAAGGGTTTAACGGTCAGGAACATTTAGATTTCTGCTTAGTCTATGTCCAAGTTACAGGTCAAGAGAAGACTATTTTTGAAGATACGTATCAAATATTCGGGCCCGAATTAAAAAAAATATAAAAAATACATATTTCTCAAGAATATATCTTCCAGTCATTAACACTAGATATATTTTGTGGAATTTGTGTCTGATTTGATATATGGAAACAAGAACTATCTTGTGATTACGATTCAGCCGCATCTGTCCATTTTCATCAGAATTAACTCCTTAACACTCATATCAGTAAAAAAAATTGCGAAATGTCCATTGAATAACCGAGCCAATCATTCCAGCACTAAATTTTCAAAAATAATCTCTTGGTCTGTGAAAAAATTGAAATTTTCTTACACAAATTTGAGGGTTAAAGGGGTACAAATCATAAAATATGTCTGAAATCTGGTTTACATTGGATAACTTGAAGACATATCTCTTATTTTATTGTCATCAGATTTTATTTTCCAACAGTATTTGCAGTACTGAAGATCTGTTTCCAATCATTAATGCAATGCATCCATGTGTTTGCTGTTGAATATTTTGACACTAATTCGACAGCAAGCTGCTGCTTGCATTTAAATTAATTTCAAAATCAATTTATCTCTATGGTTGCTGTGAAATTGATTTCATTGGCACGGCCTAAAGCCTACAGCTAAGCAGATCTATACTGGCTTACTGATACTGATATTTCTTTTTAGATCGTCCACACAACTGATGTCAGATCTCGCAAAGGGAGATAATCAGAAGCAATTGCTGCCTCCACAGAATATGCTGCAAAATGGCTTGGTAATATTTGTTTCTTATACAAACCTGAAATGAGTTAATATCTTACCCTAGTCTGTCACATGTTTGCGATACCTGTCTATATAGACCACCTACATTTTTAATAAATCTTTAGGACTGTCTTCATGTTCATGCTTTTGTGACACCTTTAGTTCCACTACACCTAACTGTAGAATAGGTACGTGTCAGGGCAGTGTTGGCAATATGGAATGTAAAAGCCACTGAGCGCCTATATATGGCAGCCGGGCTGTATGCTTCCAAAGGGAGTTGAGATTGTGCATGAATCAAAAAGGACATGTATCTTCAGATTGAGGACAGGTCACAATCGTCTCAATGCACATCTTCATCGCCTCAAGATTACAGATTCTGCAGTTTGCGAGTGTCAGAAGGCAGAAAAAACAGCAGATCATCTCTCATAGCACTGTCAGCGATATGAACAGGCTAGGAGAAGCTTCTGGCCTATCGAAGTATCTTTTGAAGAGAAGATCAGAGGAGACAGAGACAGTTTGATGACCACTTCAGCTTTCATGCACCAAATAAGGAAAACAGTCTAAAATTACTGTCATGAGAAAGATGAATGCATGAAGCAAAAAGGTCCAATGCCCACGGTGTAAATTTGGAGTTGGCTAAGCACGCAAGTGGAAGCAGTCAATAAACCCTAGCCTATGCTTCTACCTATATACTTAAAATTAGATGACCTTAGAATACTTTCTTTCCAGATTAAGGCTTGTTGGAATCTTATGTTGTTCGTACTTTACACAGAGCTGACTGACTGCGCAATGACTATCCACCATTTTGTTTGCTTGATACTAAACTGAATAAATCTGAAATGCAAGAATGGTGATGTCTTGATTTTGCACCTGTAATTTCTTATTGTTCATTATTTTTCTTGCAGGTGAAATTAATGAAATTTCTTACAAAGTTACGACAAGTCCTTGATCAGACATGGCATATTTTACAAAGCTGTCCAAAGCAGTCCTCAAGCTCTGATACACAACTAACAGACTTAAGTCCCTTGCCTGCTTCAGAGCTTTCAGCAGTGATTAAGATGACTCAGGATAGTGAACTCTGGCTGAGTACAGTACTAAAACTTGAGGTAAGCATCCTATCATACACATTCTATCACTTTGCTGGCAAACACATACCAAGAGAAGACTGTACTACTATGTTTTGAACACTTCTATGTATGGTCATTGAAATTGCGTGTATGGGTTAAAGGGTTTATCAATAGTGCTGTATCTTTCTTAATTCAAACATTGGCCCTTTAATGGTCACACCGGCCTTGGCTGGTATCTACAGTGGTCTTGATGAATGTCCATTTTTCAGCCCAAGAGAAGACATTTTACAACTGGAATGGCTGTCTGAGTCTGGAAATGGACATTCACAAAGCACTAAGCAAAAATCTAAATTTTCTTGACCAATCTTGGCTATTAACGTTTTAAACCTCAAATTTATTCAAGAAAATTTGAATTTTCTCAGAAAATGCGGTTATCGAGCCAGTCATTCCAGTTGTAAATTTTCAAAATTAGTCTTCTTTTGGTCTGCAAATGGACATTTCTCGAGACCACTGCAGAAGCCGCTTTTGGCTGCTATGAGTGTTAAAGGGTTAGAGAACAGTGCTGTTCAGTGGTTTGTTCCACGCATCACTAAATATCTAGTTGTTTATTCTATCTTACAGAATGTGACGAGTGATGCTGATACACTGTATAATACCCTGTTGGTTATCCATCAGTCGGCTGTCATTACGTGGTAGATATATGACAGAATTCTATAGCATGATATTCACACACTTGCAATGCATACTGTCCTAATGTAATACTCCATGAATGGAGGAATCCTGTTTAGCTAAGCTCCACCCACGTGTTACCCGTGTTGTGATCAGTCGATCATTGCACTCCCTGAATCTCAAATAGGAATCAACAGTGCCCATCAAAATATTCAACCAAATTTTTATTAAATTGTAAATACAATTCTTACAACTCGATGAACTATTAAGCGTTTTTGACGGACTACATCATGTCATTCATTATGTAATTGATTATGACATCAGCCTACATGTGGAATAATTGATTATGATGTCATAATAGACAGAGAAACTGGATTCCTCAATTGTTCATCACAGTTGTCTGGTTGGCAATGTCAATGAATATTTAAAAAAAAAAATACCATTGCTTTATTAGTCCCCAACCGGTAAAACCGGGGGGACT
This sequence comes from Chaetoderma sp. LZ-2023a, assembly GCA_034401795.1. Lineage (NCBI taxonomy): Eukaryota > Metazoa > Mollusca > Caudofoveata > Chaetodermatida > Chaetodermatidae > Chaetoderma > Chaetoderma sp. LZ-2023a. The sequence continues at coordinate 19,816,013 of CM067362.1, read as the reverse complement.
ATAGGTTTGCACGCAGTTGGTTTCCGCATTTTTTTTCGCAGTCCTTCAAGGTATTTAAATGAGAATTGGTATATTGCTTTGTTATGAGAAGTTATAGACCAAGTTCGAGTTTCAGGCGTATGCGTCAATTTTTCATGGAGTTATGGCCGGCCCCCTTTTGACATGAAATATAAAAAATATTAGTTTTCCGCACTTTTTCGCAGTCTTTCAAGCTATTATACTGAGAATTGCTACATTGCTTTGTTATGAGAAGTTACAGACCAAGTTCGAGTTTCAGGCGTATGCATCAATTTTGTATGGAATTATGCCCCCTTTCAACTTAAGAAATACAAAAAATATTAGCTTTCCACACTTTTTTCGCACTCCTTCATGATATATTTAAGCGAAAATCGGTGCATCGCTTTAGTATAAGGAGTTACACAGCAAGTTCGAGTTTCAGACATTTATGAAATATGAAAAATATTTTCGCAGTCTCATGATATTATACCGAGAATTGCTACATACCTTTGTTATGAGAAGTTACAGACCAAGTTCGAGTTTCATGCATATGCGTAAATTTTTGATGGAGTTATGCCCCCTTTTGACTTAGGAAATATGAAAAATATTAGTTTTCTTCCCTTTTTCTCGCAGTCTCAAGATTTTCAACTGAGAAATGGTACATTACTTTATTATGTGAAATTACAGACCAAGTTCGAGTTTCAGGCATTTGTGTAATTTTTTACTGGAGTTATGGCCCCTTTCGACATGAAATATGAAAAATATTAGTTTTCCGCACTTTTTTCCGCAGTCTCAAGATATTATACTGAGAATTGCTACATTGCTTTGTTATGATAAGTTACAGACCAAGTTCGAGTTTCAGGCGTATGCATAAATTTTTTATGGAGTTATGCCATCTTTCGACTTAAGAAATACGAAAAATATCAGCTTTCCACACTTTCGCACTCCTTCAAGATATTTAAGGAAAAATGGGTGCATTTCTTTAGTATAAGGGGTTACAGAGCAAGTTCGAGTTTCAGACATTTTTGTCAATTTTTCATGGAGTTATGAAATACAAAATATATTAGTCTTCCACACTTTTTTTCGCAGTCTTTCAAGATATTATACTGAGAACTGCTACATTGCGTTGTTGTGAGAAGTTACAGACCAAGTTGGTGTTTCAGGCATATGCGTAAATTTTTGATCGAGTTATGCCGCCTTTCGACTTAAGAAATACGGAAAATATTAGAATTGGTCCAAGAATTTAACCATGTTAGTTGATAGCGGAATCGCCCAGTTCATTCCATTCTGGATGCCAGTCTGTGAACAGCTAAGTTTTGCCACCACCACCCCGCCATCCGACCTATTAATATGGTGAAGAACATAAAGAAGTATTGTGCAGTATCGTGAGGGCAGTATTGACCAGTTAACTTGTGCAGAGATCATTTATGATTGGCATTGAAACAATTTCACTCATAAGTTGTTCCATCACAATTTAGTTTGTCATGTTGCAGCTTGAGTGGATGATGTTAAACGGGATCCCTTAGCGTACGCCTCGATTACAAGTCATAGTTTTGGGCAGTATCTGCCAAGGGCAGTATCTGCCAAGGGCAGTATCCTCCAAAAGTTGACAGTATAATTGAGTACAAATATGAAGTACTGACTTTATCATAGAATAGAAAGTACATAATGCAGTATCAATACTCTGATCTATTGTATATAATGTTTATTATTTAAATTTTGCTAACCAATCGGTACCATGGCTTAATGCAGTGTACACACAGGGTAACCGTTAGTTACCTGGGATCAAATCAAGTGCCATGTACACACTGAGTAACCGTTTGTTACCGTGCTTAAATGCAGAGCCTACATTAATACAGAAGACTGTATTAAGTGTATTTATACATAAGTGGTAATCGCGTGTTACCAGACGGCAAATGCAACGCAAACACATGGTAATCGCTAGTTACCATGTATCAAATCAATGAAATGCACACTCAAGGTCTTAGTCATTCAAGTATCAAGGATGCCTAACAATGTTAGGTAACCAGGACATAGGATTGTTAACCAGGACATAGGATATAAGTGCAGGAGCTTCAATCCTATGTCTTTTATGCCAAAATAAATATATAATTCATATCCATGTGTTGTGTTATCTGTGCATGTGTTAAATGGAGTTATGTCCCGTTTCGACTAATGAAATACAAACATATCAGCTTTCAAGACTTTCCTTCTCCTTCACCATATATAACTGAGACTTGGTTTATTGCTATGTTATGAGAAGTAACAGATCAAGTTCGAGTTTCAGCTGCTTTTGACAATTGTTAATGAAATCTTTAATGGAATTTTTTACTGTTAATCTCTAAAGATTTATATCACCAGGTAGGGGACATGTATTGCAAAGCAATACTTACAGGATGCTTGTTAATCCACGTAGTCGAAAGTGGCACATGATCTTATTGTGTAGTGATCCATTCATTCGTCCACATATTCCTATAAAGAAGCTGCTAATACGAACTACCTGTACCTGTTCTTATGAAGCCTATAAGTGTTAGTCGATTGATAATTATAACAGGATTGAAAAGTCCAATGTGCGATCTGATGATGCACATTTATGTGAGAGAGCTTGTTGAAAATTAATAAAGTTAGCCTCGGCCCTTTCACCAACAAATCCCTGAAAAATAAATTTTTTACGACATATAAAGCTTATTCTGTTGAGTCAAATTAATTTCAAAATATTCAACAGAATAATGTTTATATATCGTAAAGAATTTATTTTTCAGTTAAATTAATTTCAAAATCTTCAACAGAATAAATTTTATATATCGTAAAGAATTTATTTTTCAGTCAAATTAGTTTCAAAATATTCAACAGTTTTCTTGTATGGTTGCTTTGAAAATGACATCGGAAATTCATCAGTGAAAGGTTGAAAAGTATTAAATAATTAAAATAAATCCGTTTTTTCTGTGCAGGAACAGTTATGATAAGTTATCCTCGGGTTATCACCAGCTGGCGGAGACAATCACACCTATGCTACATGAGCTAGCTAGTATGTTTAACCAAACTGGTCTCTGCCATGATTCACTCACATATATCTGTTCTGAGGCAGAGGAGACTGTGAAAGAATCTGCACAAATCACTGCTACTATTCAGGCAGTACACACTACCAGTGATACTGCTGATGATACATGCGAGGACGCTCCATTAGCGGCACAGGTATCACAAGAGGCGGAGACACTTCTCGTTACTGTGCTCATGGCTGTACAAAGCCTACTGAAAACACACGAACAACAAGGTTGTGACAATACAGGTATATGATACTGAAGTCCTGTTTAAAATTGATACTGTAACGAGTATTGAAATGATTCAGATGTTCACTGGATGTAAGTCGATTGTCGTTTGAAATGGCTTTTGATGAAAGCTGTTTAAAACTCATGAAAGCATGCATCCATTATATAGATGTTTTGCCATTCTAACGTCCTTGTCAGTTTCCATAATTATGCCCCCTCCCCCCCCCCCCCCCCCCCTTCTCCTTCGTGGTCCGAAGAACCCTATCGATTTTTGCATCAAATGTCAAGGTCACTGTGACCTAATTAATTGCATAATATTGTGTTTCCGGATGATAACTTGAGTTCTATTGAAGGGATTGGTACCAATCTGGCATGGGTCACCTTGTCCTTGGTGGTCTGAAGCACCCTTGGGGTCAAAGATCAAGGTCATGGTGACCTAATTAATGACATAATATTGCGTTTCCTTGATGGTCTGAAGAACCCCATCAACTTTCGAAGTCAATGATCATGGTCACTGTGTCCTAACGTGGGTGGGAGGTTGTTCTTGGTGATTCGAAGAACCCTATCGATTTTGGTGTCAATGGTCAAGATCACGCTGACCAATCTTGGGTTTGAGGTTGTGCTTTGCGGAATGGGTGGGGCCATACTTTAGCAATCGCATAGATTGTGTTTCAGTTTTATCATTAATTCACATACAATAAGACTAATTGCACAACCTTACTGTTTGCTTTGTTCCAGAGTCCAAACCTGGAGTTGACCAAGATGAGACTGACCTTCTATCCGGTCATCTTGCCACACACTTACTGGAGAATGTACACAAAGATGTGACCACGTCACGTATCCACCAGGTAACCAATTGTTTATAAAGTTTTATATCAAATTTGTCAGACTTGTTACTTATGTTTAAACTGGACACCTCAAGTAACATTTCCAACCAGACCATTTGTAGCAAATGTGTTGTGCTTTAGTAATTAATATTATTGTGATCATTTTAACAATTAGTCAAGAAATTATAATTACTTAGTGAATGTCAAACGATCTGAAAACAATCTTGACCGAGCCAGTCACACCTCTGATATGGTATGTTTCACTATGGTTTATGTAATATCTAACCGATATTATTTGGGAAGACAATAACTTGTCAGCATGTGGGTAGATTTGGACCAGAGTTAGTCTGAGCACATGTCAAGGCATTTGAATTTGTGCTTATAACCCTTTCATCGCTGAAAAAACATCCATATTTGCTAGAATCTGACGACTAATCGTTAAAATCTTATGCAGCAGACTTGAGAAACGGCCATTTGCAGGCCAGGAAAAGAATATTCTTGAAACTGTACCACTTGATTTACTGGCTTGGCAATCGATGGCTTCCAGACAAATTAATTCCAAAATATTCAGCAGTTTTCTTGTATGGTTGCCTTGAAAATGAGATGTGGGTTATTCATCAATGAAGGGGTTAACCATTAAAGTATTGGAGCGTTTTAGTCAGAGGACATGTGCACAGCGCACTGGTCCTGTATAGATAGTTTTCACCATCAGATTGAGCAGTCAGAAAAAATTAGAATAACATTTCAGTGGGGGTGGTTGTGGGTTGTGGAGGTGCTAATTATATGACATAGTATGGTAACATTACATATATCCATGTGATAATTAGCATAACATTGTGGTGGGGGTGGGGGTGGTTGTGGGTTGTGGAGGTGCTAATTATATGACATAGTATGGTAACATTACATATATCCATGTGATAATTAGCATAACATTGTGGTGGGGGTGGTTGTGGGTTGTGGAGGTGCTAATTATATGACATAGTATGGTAACATTACATATATCCATGTGATAATTAGCATAACATTGTGGGGGGGGGGTGGTTGTGGGTTGTGGAGGTGCTAATTATATGACATAGTATGGTAACATTACATATATCCATGTGATAATTAGCATAACATTGTGGTTGGGTGGGGGAGGGGTGGGGTGGTTGTGGGTTGTGGAGGTGCTAATTATATGACATAGTATGGTAACATTACATATATCCATGTGATAATTAGCATAACATTGTGGTGGGGAGGGGGGGGTTGGGGGTGGTTGTGGAGGTGCTAATTATATGACATAGTATGGTAGCATTACATATATCCATGTGATAATTAGCATAACATTGTGGTGGGGGTGGTTGTGGGTTGTGGAGGTGCTAATTATATGACATAGTATGGTAACATTACATATATCCATGTGATAATTAGCATAACATTGTGGTGGTGGGGGGGGGGGGGGTTGTGGGTTGTGGAGGTGCTAATTATATGACATAGTATGGTAACATTACATATATCCATGTGATAATTAGCATAACATTGTGGTGGGGGGGGGGGGGTGGGGTGTGGTTGTGGGTTGTGGAGGTGCTAATTATATGACATAGTATGGTAACATTACATATATCCATGTGATAATTAGCATAACATTGTGGTGGGGGGGGGGGGGGGGTTGTGGAGGTGCTAATTATATGACATAGTATGGTAACATTACATATACACCTGTGCAAAAGTTAAGCACCACCCTATTTTTACGCACATGCGAGGGTATATTCATGTGCTATGAAGAAAGCAATAGCATAAACATTTATGTACCCATCCATCTTAGTGCAAGAGGTAATAATGCAACTAGAGGAATGCTGATTATGATGGTGGGGAAACACTGTATGTTTTTGTTTGAACTTGAAAACGAGGCCTGAATATGGTTACGTTGACACAACTGACAACTATTGCCCTACAGTTGACACACGTGGCTAGATTGTCATTAATGGTGTCTGAAAACGAAGTTTAACATCTGTGCACGAGTTTGAGACTGTCATTATTAATACCGGGTATATCCACCTTGTGCCTGGATGACGGCCTGGACACGACGTCTCATGCTGGTCACCAACCGACTGATACGCCATTGTGGTATTCGTTGCCATTCAAGATGGAGTGCGTCTGTTAATTCCTGTAGGTTCTGCACAGGAGGATCCCTCCTTCTCACCATGTTTCCCAGAATGTCCCAGATATGCTCAATAGGGTTCATGTCAGGGCTCCTTGCTGGCCATGGTAGGGTTTCGATGGCATTCTGGCGGAGGTATTCATGCACAGCTCTAGCACGATGTGGTCGGGCGTTGTCATCCATGAATATAGGGTGGGTTCCAGGTGCATGATTTACAAAATGAGGGACCACAACTCTATCCAGTATGGAATCTTGATATCTTTGTCCATTTAGTGTTCCAGGTACAGTCAACAGATCCAGCTTACAATCAAATGAGATGCACCCCCATATCATAACGGAACCTCCACCAAATGGAACTTCTTCCATGATGTTACGTTGGTCGTACGCCGTGCGTCTGGACCTCCATACACGAGTTCGACCATCTGTGGCATGAAGCAGGAACCGACTTTCATCGGACCAGTGTACCCGTCTCCAGGATCTCATGTTCCAGTGTCTTCTTTCGTTGCACCACCTCAGACGCTCCTCTTTGTGGTGTGCAGTGAGGAGAGGACGTCTGACAGGTCCTAGCTTTCATGCCAGCAGCATACAGTCTCCTTTTGACGGTAGACATTGACACTCTATTGCGCGTTTCCCATTGCTGGCTGAGCACTCTGCTGTTGGTGAATGGAGATCTCCTAACAAGGCGTACTAGGGCTCGATCATCACGGGCAGTAGTCTTCTTCGGTCTTCCAGATCTAGGCCTGTCCTTCACCTCGTTAGTTTGCCCATGTTTTGCAATCAAACGACTGATTACAGTATGGTTAATGTTCAGCTGTCTGTCAATCTCTCTGCATGACATACCAGTGGTATGCATGCCTATGATTTGCCATTCGTCTTGCCATAGCGGTTCACAATCAAGAGCTAATTCTCTCTGTACAAATAAACCACGGTCATGAACACAAAATTCCTAATCTTGTCGCCTAAATCTGTATGTAATGTTCTACACCTCAAACTGGACTTTTACATAACTGAACACGTGTGCTGTTTCCCGCCACGCACGGACATCAAGCGGCGTGAAGTCATGCATGCATGTGCATTTCGTACTTGGAATTATGTCAGCTAACGCGGGGACAAAAAGTATGGCAGCCTAGTTGTACCATCATGTTTCTACGTTCTATTGTTTTTGCAGGTGCTTAACTTTTGCACAGGTGTATATATCCATGTGATAATTAGCATAACATTGTGGTGGGGGTGGGGGTGGTTGTGGGTTGTGGAGGTGCTAATTATATGACATAGTATGGTAACATTACATATATCCATGTGATAATTAGCAGTTTTAATTAACATAATGCAGGTTGATGATCATTTGAACAAACTGATCGTGGTCCTGGTCAAGTATTCGGAACAAGCATCACAAAGTGACGCAGCACATGCTATGATTACTGAGTGTGCAGCTGTTCTTGTACCATATGCTGGCTTATTGGAGTTCCTGCTGATCCACATGATTGCTACACTCAGAACAATGGCAAAGCTACTCTCCGTGCTGCTCACCATCTTCACACAGTTAGTCACTAAGGTAAGTAACAGATCACTGGCAACACTCGGTCTTCTACAGAATACATAGTCACCATGACAACATCTTGGATGACCTAGTTTTCCCAAAAACGACTTCCCCAGAACCGCTGAAAGGATCAGGCCGAAATTAGGGAGATGTGATCAGGGACTAAGAGCCATTAAAGTTTGTTCAAGGGAAGTTGATCCGTCAAAAAACATGGCTGCGGTGGGCCAATCAAAATGTAGCATGTTTGGCGGCCATATTGGATTTTTTATTTTTATTTGATGGACTTTGCGGCCGAAATTGGTTCTATATATGGTTTTGGGTATTTGGAGCTCAAATTCACCATTTTCAAAACTGTCGGACAACGCTTTGGCGGCCATCTTGGATTATTTTCCTGCCAAAGGCACCCATACTAAAGCAAAGGGAAGTTTAAAATGTCTTCTGGAGAACTACTAGGCCGATTTCAATTATATTTAGCAGGAAGCATCAAAGTTTGTGCAAATGAAGCCAATCGACTAATTTGGCCGGTGGCCATCTTGGATTTTGGCGGCCATATTGGATTTTTTTTATTTGATAGATTTTGAGGCCAAAATTGGTTCTATATATGTTTTTGGGTATTCTGAGCTCAAATTTGAAATTGTTGGATAAACAGTTTGATGGCCATCTTGGATAATTTTCTCGTCAAAATCTCCCATGCTAAAGCAATGGGAAATTTAAAATGTCTTCTCGAGGGCCGATTTTAATTATGTTTTGGCCGGAAGCATCCTTAGGGCATAGGGATCCAAGTTTGTTCAAATGAACCCGATCGGCCAATTTGTCTGTGAACCCGATCGGCCAATTTGCCTGGTGGCCATTTTGGATTTCGGCCGATTTTAGGAAAAATCTCCGAAACCGCTTGGGGAATCTTCATCTAGGCCAAGAGGTAAGCCAAGTTTGTTAAAGAGGCCTTGATTGACCAAATGGTTTGGCGACCATTTTGGATGACCTAGTTTTCCCGAAAATGACTCCTCCAGAAGTCATTTAGGCATCAGGCCGAAATTTGGGTGGTATGATTAAGGACTAAAGGGCCATTAAAGTTTGTTCAAAGGAAGTTGATCCGTCAAAAAAACCCTGGGCACTGTGGGCCAATCAAAATGTAGCGTGTTTAGTGGCCATATTGCACTTACAAAAATGTCCACAAACTCATTTAAACGACTACTAAACCACCCACCAACAATTTTGACAAAAATTGATGGTGCTCCTGGTGAGCGACACAGGCCCCTTGCGCCTCTTGTTAAGGATCTCTCACTGCTCTACATTCTGACATCTCCAGAGTTGGCATCACAGTCTATCACAGTGTCTAGTCACCATGGTGCTACACCTAATTTTGTTGGCTTAAATTTATGACTTTGTCTGTGTTTCAGGGCTTTTGTCTGCCCGCTGAGTTGTCTGAGGAGCTGAGTAAGGAGGGTGCTGAGCAGTTTGAGGATGTGGAGGCCGGTGGTTTGGCCGAGGGAGAAGGTGTTAAGGATGTCAGTGACCAGATAGAAACTGAAGATCAGGTAATTTAACTCTCAACACCACAGGCTAGATTATTTACATTGCAAGAGATAGCTGTGTTAGATACTATGTAAGTGATTTCAAGGAAGCCATAGCTTCAAGTGAAATTAGTTTCAAAAAGTTCAAATCAAACAAAGAATATATTGAATTGAACAGAGTTGATAATTGAGAAATAAGAATTGTAGCATCAATATACATTTCAACCATTTGAACCTGAATGACTAAATGTAAAAAGTTACAATATAAGAGATCTTTTGTTGAATATTTTGAAACAAATTTAACTGGGAGCTGTTGTTTCCCATATAGCAACTGGTTCCTGTCAAAGTAATTTCAAAATATGCAACAGCTAATTACCTGATAGATTGTCCTGAAATTTAGACTCCATGTTTAAACGGTTAGTTTTGTCTTTGACATAAAAATTACACCAATTCACCTTTCCAGAATATCCATCCATCATCTGACCTCGTATGATGTTATAATCAGCTCAGCACGTGTATGATGACATCACAATCATTACATCACAAAGGGCTCCATATAGACCGTCATCAGGTCTCGGAGTCCGACATGTATAAATTGTATGTTTTTTGTAATTCTTTGCTATTTAATAAACATGCTGTTGAATATTTTGAAACTAATTTGACTGGGCGCTGTTGTTGCCATAGGCAGCAACAGCACCCAGCCAAATTAGTTTCAAAATATTCAACATCTTACCTGTGTTGTTTTTTGGAAATTGATAGTCAGGGAGTTCAGAGATCAATCGATCCCAACACAAGCGAGGTGTGGGTGGAGCTTAGCTAGAGATGGGCGGGGCATAGCTAAAACTGGTGGACAGCTTTCAACAATTTTAGTAGACAGTGTTGCTGTCTACTTTTAATTTAATTTAAAAATAACAAATTTTGACATCAGAGTGCTAAGGGTTAACAGATTGATCAAACATGTCAATTTGTTCTTGTTTTGCGAGAATCCCTATGAAAGATTGGTCCGTTCTTCCTGTCAGATGGACACGTTGACAATCAATCCCATGTATGCCGTGTCATACCTTGTTGTAACTTTGAGTGATTGTCGCATTACTCTGAATAGTTTGGATGTAGTATGAAAAGGCACCATCTTGAAATGGGCCATGACGCTAAATCCAACATTACTGCAGGTGCAAGTTGAGGTTGGGCATTTAGATTTCAGTAACCTCTGATTGTTGGTTTTTATTTGTATCTAGTTGTTAGGACAAGAGCTTGGTGAGCGTGATAAGCAGGAAGATGCTGATAATGATGAGCCAGAGATTGCTGCAGAAGACAATGCCATTGAGATGTCAGAAGACTTTGATGGCAAGCTTCATTCCGCTGATCCAGAGGCAGATCGTGAAGAGGACAGTGATGCGGGTGAGGAGAAGGATGATGTGGATGATCGGAGGATGGGCGATGTCGATGATGACACTGCTGATAAACTGGATGACCGTCTCTGGGGAGGTCAAGATGATGAAAAAGAGGAACAGGAGGACCAGGTAAACAGACCGCTAGATGCTATTTATCTATAGGCAATATCATGCAGGGGATATTCTCCCATACCCCTCTGAAACACAGGTAGAAGGATTTGTGCTGATTGAGAAAGTAAGAAAATACCTTCTCGCTCTCTCCTCACACTCGCTCAGACTCACACTCACTCGCACGCACACTCACTCACTCATATGACATTTATTTTCTCACTCTGTCCCTCCTTCCCGCCCTCTCCATATTTAATATTGTTATGGGGGGATTGCAAGACACGCAATTATTGTATATGTATTGTGCTTGTCTTTGCCATCAGAAAGAGGAGCCTGGTGCTGGTTCTGCAGGTGAGCGCAGTGAAGATCTTGTCGCTAAAGCAGAGAACACGGCTGATGAGTCTAAAAAAGATGATCATGATAAGCCTGAGCAAACACCTGAAACTGAAAACCTGGATATTAACATATTACAACAGGTAAGAAACAAACAAATCTCTTTTGATGAATAGAATGACAGGTGCACAACAGTTCTACTTCGAATAATACTTACCAGATGTACTATTATGATAATGTCTATTATCCAGTCTAGGTCAAAATAAACAATTAAAACTCCGCACTCTCCTGGTCCTGCCCATACTGTGTCCGGGAATACCATAGCCGCAGGTACCGAGTCTATTCCCAATCACAGTCAGATTCGTTTATTTTGCGCTTGTTTCAAGTCGCATGTGTTTAGAGTGTCATTTAATTGATAAATTAAGCAGTTTTAGCGCGTGTTTGGGAAAACCATCGCTGGACTAATGGAGGAACTTGGAAAATCATCACAGGGGCAGGTTGTATCAATCTAGAATTTATACATTCGTGCCATAATGCCTGTTTGAAATTTCCTTAAATTGGCACATTGATTTATAATGGTAGCCATTGTTGGAGTCGCTTCTGTACCCGTTAACTTTTAGTTTTAATTCGGGTACTCGGTTAATTTTCTCTTGCGACTCGGTTCCTCTAAGATGGATGCGTCCTTAGCCAAGATGGCGGCGCCCATGTAATATGTCGTTATTGGCTTGGGGTATCCAGGCACTCTGTTATCGCCGATTTTAGCTCTCGCTTCATTGTCGAGGGTGTTTGTAGTGATCGGCGAGGTTTTCTTGGTTATTTAACGCTAGTTAAAGGCTGAGTTGTGTTTTGTAAAATTTTCACTCAAAAAAGTTTCAAATATTTCCTGCCTAAGACTTGTTATCATTAATTTAAGAGAAAGTTAATGTGTTTAAGAAATCTTAACTATCAAGTCTATTGTGCGTATTGCTCGTCATCACTTGTCATGTGCAGCGTTTTAATTCTCCTCTGTGTTCGCAGAAACCGAAGAACCCGGACACTTTGTGCCAGAAGTGTAATAGGTTCATGAAACGCAAGTATCTTGGACATCACTGGGTGGCGTGTGCGAGGTGTAAGGTCGGCAGTCCGTGTGATGTGTGCGCCAAGTGGTCGTCGGCAATGGTGGCTGAGTTTGACAGGGATCGACGGGCGAGGCTGGAGCGCATAGAGAAGGATAAGACAGTGAAGCGTCAGCAGGCGTCGTTGGTTGGACTGGAAGGTCGGCTGAATGAGAGGATGGATTCAGCACTGGGCGTATGGGCGGCCCAGTTCAAGGCCATGTTTGATTCGTTACAGTCCACGGGTCCGGTGAGGCAAGCTGGTGCAGGGCAACCATTAGGTGGCCCGGCTAGTTTTGCTGAGGGCCATGCACCTGACCTTTCTCTGTCCTCGGCTCAAGAGCCGTCGGCAGAGGAAGAAGAGTTCCTGTTGATGGAAGATTCCGGCATGCCGGATCTTTCAATGTCGGCAATGCCGAGTACGTCCCAGGGGTCTCCCTCGGGATTTGTACGGGTTTGCCAGGCGGATGGTGATGTCGACGTTCCGTCGGGCATTTTTCATCCGTCACTTGTGCAACCGGATATGCCGGCGGAGCCGTGGTTTGCGGTTCCGACGGCTATCCCGACGGCGTTGGGTGCGGCTCCTATCGGAGTTACCGTGCCAGCCGTGATTAAGGCGGTCGTAGTCCCGGATCCCGTGTTGGAGCCGATGGACTGCGGAGAATCCGTATCCGACGGGTCGTTGGATACTGGTGCCGCCGGTAGTCGCGCTACGGATGCGCTCTGTCCTGGCAGAGACGTTTATCGTAGCGCTCAGCATGGATCGTCGGTGGCCCTCTCATCTAAGGGTGAGAGGGAAGATGAAAACGGAAGCTCTTTAATGGACGATTCCGCTTTCTGCGCCGAGGCTGAATGGGTGCAGGTCCTAGGATGGATGACCAATCGTCTCGGGTTGGCATCGGATCTCGGATCTCAGCGCGATCCGGCGATGGAGCGGATGTCAGAGCGTGCGGCTAGCGCTCTGTCCAGTGGCTCTTCGGCCATGCCTACACTCCCCTTGGACTCGCAGACTTCTGACATGTTGGAAGTTGCGGCATATCGTCTGGTTCAGCCAGACTATGCATTGCCCAAGGCCCCGAAGGGGATAAGGAGTAGGGTCCGTTTTCCGGAGCAGGCCTATCATCAATACGCCAGGGTTCCACGGCTTTCCGTTGCGGAACGTGAGGCGCTGAATAGGCCGTTGGCTGGGAAGGCCAAGGGGCGGTCACGTCCCTTGGTTTCCCAGACCAACAAAGACCCGTTTAATGAGCTCACGCTCATTGAGGATGCGGCTAGGGCGGCCATGGCTGCGCTGTCGCACGGGTGTACCGTCCTGCAGGGTATGCTGGACTGCACGGCGGAAGGCGGACAGGTGCCAGAGGCTGCTCCCGGAGTTGTTCGGGACACCATGCGCCTGTCTCAGGATTGCCTGGCCAGGGTGATCACAAGAACTTTAGCAGAGCGACGGAGAATGGTTCTCGATTGTGTGGAACCAGGACCGGAAATGAGGGCAGCGTTATCTTCTGCGCCTTTCATTGGTCCAGGCTTGTTCGGCGGCTCGGCACGACAAGCGCTCTCTAAAGTGGCATCGATGGTGGCGGAGCAAGAGGTGGTCGGCAAGTCGTGGAAGTCGACCAAGAGGACTCAGCCGCAACAGTCCTACCGTCAACACAGACAGGACCAGCAGAGGCAGCGTCCTAGATCGCCCTTCCGTCCTGCTGCCCGTGATGCCCATAGGCCATCCGGAGCGCAAGGACCTGGCCGTTCGTCCACATGCAAGCCCTCTAGTAAGAGGCCGTATGAGGACGACAGGAAGGGTGGCGGTTCGGGCCGTGGCGGCTACCGTAAGGATAGTCGCGGCGGCGGTTCCGGACCGTCATACCACAAGAAGCCGCGGGGCGGCCGTGGGGCTCGTTCCTGACGGGTTTCCGGCGGAATCAATACCGGCGGCTTTGGAAACAAATGGAGTCGAGAATCTTCACCCGTGCGATGTAGCGTCTTGTCGGCTAATCTCGACCGACAACTGTGTGCAGATTCCTTCCGTCGGAGGCAGACTTCAGCTATTCCTAAGCCAATGGGAACAGGTCGTGCGCGACTATTTAGTCTGTCAGTGGATAAGAAACGGCTACGATCCGGACTGGCTCATCCATCAATCGTTAGTTCCGTTAACCTCGACTCCAATATGGACTCCTATTCCAAGGGAATTAGACCGTCTAGTTGCCATTCAGTCAGAGATAGAATCGCTTCGTCTAAAGAAGGCGATTCACCTGGTAGCCGATCAGTCATCACTGGGCTTCTATTCGATTATGTTCCTAGTTCCGAAGCGTACCGGAGGGTGGAGACCAATTCTCAATCTCAAACCGTTGAACAAATTTATTCTTTCTCCCAGGTTTCAGATGGAGACGGTAGCAGCTGTGATGGCAGGCCTCAGGAAAGGCATGTGGGCGGTATCAATAGATCTGAAGGATGCTTATTTTCATATTCCAATGTCAATTCCCTTTCAGAAGTACCTGCGATTTGCATTCCAAGACAATGTTTGGGAATTCAATGCTCTTCCATTCGGCCTCACCACGGCTCCGAGGGTCTTCACCAAGGTGGTTCTCGCCATGACTTCTTTACTTCGCAGGAGAAACATAGCTGTTCACACTTACATAGACGACTGGCTGCTAAAGGCGGGGAATCCAGTCACTCTGCGCAGCAATCTGGAGGTAGTCCTAGACTTATTGAAGAAGCTAGGATGGATTGTGAATCTAGAGAAATCAGAACTGACTCCATCCCAGGAGTTTGTTTATCTGGGAATTTTTTTCAATCTCAGGGACGGTGTAGCTTTTCCGGCGGAGAGCAGAGTCAGAAGCCTGATTGCAGTATTGGAGTCAGTTTCTCTAGGAGCCTATCTGACGGCACGTCAATTTCTCAGAATACTCGGTTTGCTAGTATCTCTGGAGAAGGTGGTGCCATATGCGGCGCTCAGGCGCAGGCCGATTCAGATGTATTTGATGTCGTTCTGGTCACAGAGAACAGATCCGTTATCTCTGAGAATACCAGTGAAAGAACCATTGATATTCCACCTTCAGTGGTGGTTGTCGGAACAGAATCTCCTGCGAGGTGTTCCTCTACAACCTCCTCAACCTCAGATGTCCATGTTCACGGATGCGTCGTTGACAGGTTGGGGAGCGGTATTGGACAATCAGTCAGTGTCCGGGGAATGGGATCGGACCAATGCGCAGAAACATATCAATGTACTCGAGCTATTAGCGGTGGTATTAGCACTGCAGAAGTTCGAGGGTCGAGTTCAAGACAAAATTGTCCTAGTAAGGACAGACTATTCAACAGTTGTGTCTTATTTAAACCGCCAAGGCGGGACAAGATCACCGGAGTTGTGTATGATGGTTTGGAACCTTCTGCTGTGGTGCCAAGTGAGGAATATTATTCTTCGGGCAGCACACATTCCAGGAAGATTGAACATCTTAGCGGATGCTCTCAGTCGAAGGACAGTTTGTCGTCCGACGGAATGGCAGCTCAACCAAGTGGTAGCAGAGGTTCTATTCAAACAATGGGGCAAGCCGAATGTCGACCTATTTGCGATGAAGTCAAACGCAAAGATGGTCACGTACGTGTCACCGATCCCGGACCCGTTGGCTCTAGCAGTAGACGCACTGGCGATAAGTTGGAAGGGAATGTACGCGTATGCGTATCCTCCAACAATTCTCATCCCGAAAGTTCTGGCAAAGATAAGAGAGGGGATGTGCCAAGTACTACTGATCGCTCCTTATTGGCCAGGCCGATCATGGTTTACGGATCTGCTGGACCTTCTGGTCTGCAGTCCAATCCCTCTTCCAGACACAAGAGATGTAATCTCTCAGAACAAGGGTCTGTACCTTCACGACAGACCAGAAATGTTCAAATTGACTGCATGGATGGTGGCTTTTCTGAGCAAGCAGCGAAGTTTGTTGCTTCGGCCAGAAGAGTTTCTACCACAAAAACATATAATTATAGAATCAACAAATTTGCACAGTGGTGTGAGAGAAGAGATATTGATCCCTTTTCTGCATCTGTTCAACACGTAGCAGACTTTATCTGTCATTTATACGAAGTTGACAAACTTGTACCTTCTACCCTAGCAGCATATAAGTCTGCATTAGCTTCTGTCATTCCTAGTCTCACCATTGGGGGAGTAGAGAATGACACCTTGAATGAAGTTATTAAAGGAATGAGCAATCTGCGACCTAGACAGCCAATTCCTATCCCGTCATGGAATCTATCTCTTGTTCTACAGGTTTTAGGGCATGCTCCCTTTGAACCGATTAGAACTATTGACATTAAACTGTTAACTATTAAATCAGTTTTCTTGGTTGCAGCAGCGTCGGCGAGAAGGAGAAGCGAGATCCATGCGCTTTCTGCCGAACAAGACCGTTTTGTCGTCACGGGTGAAGGTTTAAGATTACTTCCACGTCTTTGTTTCCTGGCAAAGAATCAGTCACTTAAATATCCAGGACAGCCGATCAATTTGCCAAGTTTAACTAGACATGACCCAAATTCTTGTACTTGGTGTCCTGTCAGATGTCTTAAGATGTATAAGAAACGTACTTCTGAGTGGAGAGACGACCCGAAATCTCTGTGGTTATGTCTCAAAGCTCCCCATTTACGTGCTTCGAAAGATACTATTTCTCGTTGGATAGTTGATGCTATTCAGATGTCGCACAAGATCGCTACAGGAAAGCAGATTGATCGTGCGAATGCCCATGAGGTCCGAGCACTAGCAGCATCATCGGCCCTTTATAAGGGTGTCTCTTTAGAGCAGGTGATGTCTGTAGCACAATGGCATGCCGAGTCGTCATTCACTGATTTCTACCTTCGAGACATCTCCAGCACACTTAATCCAGTAGCCGTCGCCAATCTGTCGAACCTAAACTAAGCCACGTCCGACCACTACTTCGCACACATCACAAAGGACTTCCGCCTACACTGACCAAGCGCCATGCACATGACTGAGTACGACCGTGGATTGGGCCTAGCTCCTGTGATGATCAATAACAGATCGACCATTCAAAAATGGTGAGTTTTTACATTAATTAAGTGACTATAAATATGTTTACTTCCAGTCGAAATACCAGACTGAGTAAGTGAATAGTCTGGTACAAGAGTATATTTATCCTCTCATACAGACATGAGACTCATTCCAGTTTGAAAATCTAATCGATATACTGTTAGTTTTTTCAAAGATTTGAAGTTGTAGTAGCTTCTTTGCACTCTACTGGACTGCCCTAGCTGAGACTTGGGGCTGACACGGGTCTGGTGGGTGTTGCATCCCCATGGACATCCCTCTGGTTTTGTGCGGACAAAAGAGGGGGGGGAGCGCGGTCTAGACCATGGAAGTTTAGCACTCTATGAGTCAGATAGCAGAACCCAAGCGTATGCCAGGGTTTTAGTCTCTTCACAACCTTCTCTGTTGGATGGTTGATGAGTGCTGGTTCGAGCCTCACCTCCTCCCACCGGCATTTCCTGGCTGTCGAAATCCGGAGTTTATCATAATAGTACATCTGGTAAGTATTATTCGAAGTAGAATCAAAAAAGCATCCGCTTTTGTTTCTACGAGAATTCTTAATACTTACCAGATGTACTATGGCCCTGCCTCAGCCGCCCCGCTGAGGTGAGGCTGAGCTGCTTTCGCAGTTTGCCAAGGCAAACATAAGACGAATCTGACTGTGATTGGGAATAGACTCGGTACCTGCGGCTATGGTATTCCCGGACACAGTATGGGCAGGACCAGGAGAGTGCGGAGTTTTAATTGTTTATTTTGACCTAGACTGGATAATAGACATTATCATAATAGTACATCTGGTAAGTATTAAGAATTCTCGTAGAAACAAAAGCGGATGCTTTTTTGAATCACCTAGTATATTTCAGAGCCCATAGGAAGCTGGTTCTATAGGATGTGTAATCGTTTACACGTGCTTTATCTACTGGCTTGTATTCACGTGCTTTATCTACTGACTTGTATTCACGTGCTTTATCTACTGGCTTGTATTCACGTGCTTTATCTACTGGCTTGTATTCACGTGCTTTATCTACTGGCTTGTATTCACGTGCTTTATCTACTGGCTTGTATTCATGTGCTTTATCTACTGGCTTGTATTCACGTGCTTTATCTACTGGCTTGTATTCACGTGCTTTATCTACTGGCTTGTATTCACGTGCTTTATCTACTGGCTTGTATTCACGTGCTTTATCTACTGGCTTGTATTCACGTGCTTTATCTACTGGCTTGTATTCACGTGCTTTATCTACTGGCTTGTATTCACGTGCTTTATCTACTGGCTTGTATTCACGTGCTTTATCTACTAGCTTGTGCATAGACCACCCTTGGCTATTTCGGTAAACTCAAACTTATGACAAGACATCTGGGTTAACATCCATATTTGCACAATAAATAGTGTTGCATGACTCGATATAGTCCTTGCCCAATGAACCTTTCCAGTTTATCCGTCCATCATATGATGTCATAATCAACTAAATGACATGTAGGATGACATCATAATTAATTATGGCATGAATGACTTGATTTAGTTCATCCTTAAGGCTTAATAGTCTGACACGCTGTACGAATTGTATGTCGTTACCATTTAATAAACATTCTGTTGAATGTTTTGAAACTAATTTGACTGGGCGCTGTTGCTACCATAGGCAGCAACGACACGCAGGCCAATTAGGTTCAAATTATTTAATAGCTTGCCGTTATAGTTTTCTGGAAATTGATAGTCAGGGAGTTCATGAATCGATCGATCCCAACACAAGCGAGCTGTGGGCGGAGCTTAGCTAAAATTGGAAAAGTCCATTACAGACTGAAATAGCAGATTTCATTCTCATGGACAAGAGGAACCGTGTGCTTCCTTAAGATGCATCGTAGATGGGATGGCCGTAGTTCTTATCAAATCATATGTAATTTTCTTTGACCTCTCTAACATCATTTAGAGGGCTTTAAACCGTTAATGGTATAGATTTGTTAAGAAAATTAAAATTTGTGTTTAGTAAATCTTCATTTGCAGCCCAAGAGAAGACTATTTTTTTAAATATACCATTAAATGACTGGATCGGTTATCGAGAAAGTCAGTCTTATTGTAAAATTTAGTCTTCGCCAGAAAATTTACATTTCTCACGATCACTGCAAAGGCCGCGTTTGATTAACATACCCAGTAAAGGGTTAAAACCCAATCTGTCATGATGCTGATTTAGCTTAAAATGCTAGAGCAAAAATAGTCTGCTATTTCTGAATTTGTGTCTATATAAATGAAACCATATCAAGATGTTGGATCCTTTGAAAACAATTTGACTGAAATTAACAATAAAACACTTGACACCATATTTTGCTATTCCTGAAGAATCGGTTTATCTGAACTGTGGTGCTAGTGTTGAAACTTCTAAAATGTTTAATACTTTCAGGATGAATATGATGAAAATACGGAGACACAGGACAATACCGAGGCAGCAGCGCCACCGGTAGCTGAGGAGGATCTTTGTCTCCCTGATGACCTCAAACTGGACAGTGATATGGCTGATGATGAAAATGGTGAGACATGGTTTTTTACTGTACCCAGCTTTGAGCGGACTATTGCATGGAGTTTATAATGTCTAGCCATCTGTTCAGCGGTGTATTTATCCCTACACGATAAAAAAATTGTGTTTTTTGTGTGTTTGTGGGGTGTCACATCTGGCTGCGCCATTACGAATCGCTTTGGTGGACTTCAGCCAAATTTGTTATGTGATTTACCCATATATGGGTGTGGATTATAAGATGACATTTATATTTGACTCCGCGCCCCGCGCCACAAAGTGCTCTGATCTGGGGTCAAAATGCCAAATATCTTAAAGGTTCTGTCCGTCAAACACTCCTCTGAAACCATTTTGTGCAATTCATTTGTGAGTTGCCTATGTGATTGTGGATTGCATGGTGGTATATATTGGACTCTGCCGCATGATGGGAAGGGGGGTTGAGGGTGGGGGATGGCAACTGGTGCACGGTCCAAACGTTAAATATTAAAATTCCATCAGTCACACTATCTCATGCAAAACTATATGATAGATTTCAACCAGATTTGTTGTCTAAGTTACCCATATACTTGCGAATTGCAAAATGACATTTATATTGTGCTTCACCCACGTGTTCATTTTGTTTTCCACTCCATGTTTTTCAATCAAATAGTGATATCTTTTCTAATATGCATGCCGTGAACATATAAAGTAAGAGAACACTGTTGAAAGGAGTCACCAGTCCACATGATCGATCCCTACAAGTCTAGCATATGGAGTTGATGTGTCCAGTACTTTTCTTGTTTTTTATGGACATGTGTTTTATCCAGATCCTCATGGTCTTCTGATCTGATAGTTCAACTCATGTAACTTTATAAAACATGCTCTGTCCATTATGATTAACCAAATTAAAGCGTTGTGCGTGTGTATGTGAGAAGGTATATGACATTGCATGTTATGCTGTATGACTGCCTTTGCTCATTCCTTTACACCTGTATGTGGACTATTGAAGGAAAAGCTACTTTTTTCTGGTGTAAGGATCAAAAGGCTTGAGGACACAATTTGCCTTGATAGCTTGCAGTGTCAGTCTATTCACATTTGGCTTTGATTAGTGTGTCTTTAAGTGTAGGATTATTAGCTCACCTGGCCTGAAAGGCCAAGTGAGCTTATGGCGTGGCGACCGTCCATCATCCGTCAACTTTTTTTTTAAACGACTTCTCAAGAATCACTGTGTCGATTTCAATTATATTTAGCAGGAAGCATCCCTAGGGCATAGAGATTCAAGTTTGTTCAAACGAAACCGATTGGCCATAATCCAAGATGGCCACCGGCCAAAATAGCCGATTTTTAGAAACACTAAAAAATCTCCGAAACCGCTGGAGGAATTGATTAAAAACTCATAACACATCTAGTGAAACGGTAGACCCAAGTTTGTTTAAGGCAACCTGATTGGACGATTTGCCAGGCGGCCATCTTGGATGACCTAGTTTTCGTGAAAATCACCTCCCGAACCGCTAAAGGGATAGACCTGAAATTTAGTAAATATGCTTAGGGACCAAGGTCCATTCAAGTTTGTTCAAGGGAAGTTCGTACGTTAAAAAACATGGCCGCCATCAACCAATCAAAATTTAGCATTTGTGAGTCATATTGGCTTTTTTGTAGGCGAAAATTGCTTTATATATGCTTATCAGTGTGGCGAGTTCAAATATGCCACTTTCGAGACTGCCGGATAAACGGTTTGGCTGCCATCTCGGTTTGTTTTCCCGCCATAGGCTCCCATAGTAAAGCAATGGGCCCATAGTAAAGCAATTGGGAATTCTTTAAACAACTTCTTCTCAAGAACCACTTGGCCGATTTCAATTATATTTGGCAGGAAACATCCATAGGGCATAGAAATCTAATTTTGTTCAAATGAAGCGGATCGGTCAAAATCCAAGATGGCCACCGGCCAAAATGGCCAATTTTTAGAACCACCTTAAAAGAATCTCCACGAAACCGATGGAGGAATTGATTCAAAACTCATAACACATCATCTATGGCAGAGGTAGACCCAAGTTTATTCAAGGCAACCTGATTGGCCTATTTGCATGGCGACCATCTTGGATGACGTAGTTTTCGTTCTACTTATTGTTGATGGCCTTTCTGGTTGAAATGTCTATGATGCAGGTGAGCGATACAGGCCCCTTGTGCCTCTTGTTCCTATAGCCAAACACTCAGTAACAGTGAATGTGAAGGTTCTTGAAACTTGCTTTATCCTTTTTTGCTCAAGCCGGCAAAATAGGGTGGAACTAACTGCACTGGTCTTTTGAAATGTCCATTTTCAAGCTAAGAGAAAGGCATTTTTGAAGATTTACAACTGGAATGACTGGCAGTCATTTCACTTGTACATTTCCAACAAATATTCTCTGGTCTGCAAATGGGCATCCGATGATCAAAGTTTGTCTTGACCAGTCTTTCACCATAAAGAGCTTAAACCAGTCTTTCACCATAAAGAGCTTAAAAGGTAATCTCAGAAAACTAACCTCCTTCTTATTTCACAAATTATCTTCAGAGATGTACATAATTATACAGATATATTCTGCAAATAATTTGTATCTTCTGTTTCTGCTCCCATATATCGCAGATAAACAAGGTGACGCGCAAGATGAAGAGATGGGTGCAGATTCAAAAGATGAATCTATGGCTGAAACGGAGTCACAAGATGAAGAGGCTACCGGTGCAGAATCATCACAGGATGATGCACAGACTGAGGAAGCAGGTGGAGATGAGGCGGATGAGATATCTGAGCGTGAGAAAGAGACCTCTGCAGAGGATGAGACAGAAGATATGGTCTGTGATGATGATGGTGCAGAGCAGCACTCTCAGGAGATAGACCCAGACTCTGCTGAACAGCAAGATGAGGAAATGAAACAGGTAGTAACACGTTAAACCCTTTGGATACCAGTGACCCTATATGCAAAATCATTTACAGTTTAACAAAATTTATGCTGAATATTTTGAAGAGAATTTGACTGGGAGATGTTGATACCTATAGCAGCAGCATGTTCCCGTCAAATTACCCTAAAATTGTTCAGGATATTATCTCTCGTACAAAATCATAGTAAGAAAACATTGTCTAAACATTATCATTTATTTAGAGCTCAGTGTCAAGAAATTGTCTTGTTTTGTCCATGTTAAAGTCATTAATTTTCACAATGTGAAGTGAGTACCGGCACTGAACAACGCATTGAGTACCACAGAAATTGTTTGTTCAGGCTGACAACCATCATTCTTCTGTGGTCACCAGTCATAATGTAATTTAATTTGATAAAGTGTGCGTCCAATCTGACAGTCAAGATGACCAAAAACGGCATATACAGCGGTGGTGAGAAATAACTGTTTGCAGAACAAGAGAAGACCCTTTATTTAATTTACCACTAGAATGTTTGCCTCAATAAGCGAGCCAGTGATTGATGGGTAAATGTTCAGAAATAGCATTTTCTTGTTGTTCTGCAAATGGACATTTTGTATTAGAAAATTAAAAAATTTATTGAACAAATTTGAACATTAAAGGTCCACTGAAGATCAAAGTTAAATCATACTGTAATTGATATCTCTTCCACATAACATGGCCAGACTTTTCACTGTTCTTGGCATCAAAGTAAAACTATATCGCAACTGTATGTATGATTACTGTATTCTGCGGCTGTAGTAGTAGAAACATCCTACAGCTGCAATCAGTCCTTCTTCGCATTTGCTCACTGTGTCTTGTCCTCAGCCAAAATCCTTAGCTTCCTCAGGTCCATTCTTGACTTGAATGTACCGAGTCCTGCGTTCTTGAGGTCACCTCATAGGATGCTTAGCAGATTTATGCAATGACGTCCTCTCCTGGCTTTGTATTTGCTGGCTCCGAGTAAGGCGAATTCCAAGGCTGTCTGCTAGTATCTCTTCTGGCATCCTTAGAACATGGCCAAACATGGACCATCTTTGCTGGGCGACTTTAACAGAGAGCGGCAACGTATTACACATCTTGTATAGTGCATCAGTGGAAATTATGCTGTCTGGCCATCTGTGCCCAGTGATGGTGCATAGGTGTTTGCGGTGGCAGGCATCGAGTTTGTCTAGAGCTGCCTCTGGAGCTGCCCAGCTGTTACAGTTATACAGCATCAAGGATACGCAGTTTGCATTTTATAAATGTAGCCTCTTTATCAAGGGCATCTTTGATCTACGAATCCATAGCTTCCAGAAAGACTGGAAAGCTATGTTCCCCATGACGCAGCGTGCAGCAATGTCAGCAGTACTGCAAAGCAGTGAGCCCAGGATTGTACTTTTCCTCCATGGTTCGTCGCCACGAAGTGGGTCGTCATTTTCTCCAGTTTCATGCTTTGTCGATAGGTATATGCGGTGAACTCTGTTTTGGATTCATTCATAGAGATTCTCAATTTTTAGTTTGCTTGCGGCTATTGGGAGAAGTTCGTCAAGGGGTTTCTTTTCCTCATCTATGAAGTCCACATTGTCGGCATATTCCATCTCTAGCAGCATGCCCATTATTGACACTGGGGGGGGTTTGGTCTTGTGGAACCTTCCCGCACAGATTTCAATGCGGCAGCAAGGTAGCAAGTGAAAAGCACTGGAGATAGACCATCTCCCTGTGGGGAGCCGATTGATGTCTCAAACTCTACAGACTTCACTGACTTGAGGTTGTTCTCTCAGCTTGGTATCTGCAAGCAGTAGTCTCACTAGTCGTAGCTCATCTTCATTGCAACTGGCCTGGCGTAGTACATCTAGGATCTTTGAGCGTTTAATTGTGTGAAGGCTCGTGACATGTCAATGCCCATTTTGTGGAAGCCCCAGTGTTTGGACATGACTACTGACGCAAGCATGCGTTGAGCCCATACAATGTCTGCACAGCTGCGTCCACGTTTGAAGCCACTTTGACATGATCCGGTGAAGTAATCGATCTTGTCTCAGATGCGGCATAGAGTAACATTGGATAGGATTTTCTGAGTGCTGTTGAGGAGCACAATGTACCGCAGATTGGCCGGGGGTGCCCAGGTGGTTTCTTGAGCTTGGGTAGTGCGATAAGGATGCCTTGGCCTACAGCGTCGATGGGAAGGTGGTGCATAAAAGCTGAATTGATTATGTGCGTGACCGCTTTTGAGATAATGTCACTTGCATATTTGAATACATTGCTCATGCCATCGGGTCCAGATGCACGTCCATTTTTCATGGCTTTAAGTGCCTTCTCAACTTCTGTTGTTTTACTTTCGCAACTGTGGTTACAAAATAATTCATCAATCATGGAGTATGCATGCTAGGCATATTGCACGCCAAGAGAAGACCATTTTTGAAAGGTTACAACTGGCATAATTGGCTCAATTAGTGAACCAGTCATTCCAGAGGTAAAGTCTAAAAATAGTCTTCTCTTGAACTGCAAATGGGAATTCTTGTGACCACTGCATGTTTCTGTAAATTTAAAAATGATCACACAATTGACCACTGTGTATCCACTAATTCTCTTCTCATATTTTCCACCTTTCACTGTTTGTTAGGATGCATCAGAGGCGCCTGTTTCATCAGTGGATGCGGCGGCATTAACACAGGACAGTGATGCTGTGAGCGGTGGTCAGTCCTATGGTAGTACAAGTCAGGAGCTTAATTCCAAAGATGAGACAGAGCAGGTGTCTGGGAGTAACACCACTCAAGATCAGGTCAGTCATGTCTAACATTTTATATATAAACACATGACTCATTAGTACATGTACATACTAAGAGAGATACACTCTGTGCTTAGCAAATAATTACTTAACAGAATTGAACAAATATTTTTGCAAAATTTTCACTGATTTGACTGGTTTTAAAACATTTAAAATCTGAATTTTGTCAAGAAAATTATGACATTTTGCTTAATAAATGCCCATTTGGAGGCCAAGAGAAGACAATTGTTGAAAATTTACAACTGGAATGACTGGCTCAGTTATCAAACCAGTCATTCCAGTGGTAAATTTTCTTCTCTTGGCCTGCAAATGGCCGTTCCTCGGGAGCACTGTAAAGGCTGGTTTGGACCAGTGTCAGCATGACAGGGTTAAAGAGCCATCCAATTATTGGCCATTTTTCAACAATATATTTTCCTTGCATATATTGTCAAATCTGTCTACAATGGACACCCATTTTGACCGCTTTAATGTGTTAGTCGTCATAAGGTTACTCCCCCTCATATGGAATTACCATCATTTGCCACCCCCCCCCCCCCCCTCTCCCCCCACAAACAATTTACTATAGCAAGTGAGTTAACATTATATGACCACTTCTCTTTATGGGGTACATTTAATGTAACCATACATGATACAGTGTCTGGTAGAGACAAGTTTATTTTCCCATGGCAGATGTCATCCGACAACTTTGTTAATTTTGTGGTGAAAGGCCATGTTCATTGTCAAGGATTTGGCTGAGTTCGAATGTTTGTCCACAGATGTTTTTGTGTCATTGTTTATGTTGACATATTGCTACATAATTTAGTCGCAACTTTTCAACAATACTTGACCCCAAATTATTAAGTTAAACCCTTTCACTGATGAATTCCCCAATTCTGATTTTCAAGGCAACTATACAAGAAAACTGTTGAATGTTTTGAAGTTTATTTGACAGGAAGCCATTTTTGCTCCCTTAAGCGGCAGCGGCTTCTGATCAAATTAATTTCAAAATATTCAACAAAATAAGTAATATATTGTAAAGAATTTACTTTTTCAAGGATTTGTCGGTGAAAGGGTTAAGCAACCTCTTGCCTATATGACTCAATAAAAGATCTATATAGAATAACAAGAAGTAGCTCAGTGAACATACTGTTGATTGGTCTATTATTTCTCGATGCTGCTTCAGATGGACGTTAGTGAGACCAGTGCAGAGATGGGAAGCATGCCATCAACAGGAGAGGACACGGGGCAAGGTTCCTACAGCAGTGCCCCAGCCACTAACAGCAATATCAGCTCAGTATCAAAGGTAATTCACCTTTCCGGAGGATCCATCGATGATTTGACATCATATGACGTTATAATCAGCTAAGTGGCGTGAAGGATGACGTCATAATCATTGCGTCATAAATGATTCTATTAGAACCGTCTTTAACTCTTAATAGCCCGACACATTGTAAGAATTGTATGTCTACTATTTAATAAACATGCTGTTTGATAATTTTAAAACTAATTTGACTGGGCGTTGTTGCTGCCATAGGCAGCAACAGCACCCAGTCAAATTAGTTTCAAAATATTCAGCAGCCTACCTGTATAGTTTTCTGGAAATTGATGGTCAGGGAGTTCAGAGATCGATTGATCCTAACACAAGCATGGTGTGGGTGGAGCTTAGCTAGAGATGGGCGGGGCATAGCTAAAAAATGGAAAGGTCCATTGCACCGACATGCAAGTCCAAGTCACAGCTAGATAAATATTTATATTGATATTATTTGCTTTGTATGATAGTTATTGTATAGGTGGTGTGTAATGTGTCAAGCGATCTGTCAAAGCTGTTTGGATCTGAAGTTTTGGGTTTGATGCATGTGTGTTCAGTCATATGTATATGTGTGTAAAGCTTTTAGCAGTTCCAGTCCTTGAAAGTTTGTTAACCATTTAACCCTTTCACCATCACTAACAAATTCCTTAAAAAAGTAGATTCTTTACTTAAATTAATTAGGAAGCATGATGAATGGCTTCCAGTATAATTAATTTCAAAATGTTCACCAGTTCTTGTATGGTTGCCTTGAAAATGAAATATCATAATTCATCAGTGAAAGGGTTACCACTCAATTTGACCCAAAGTGTCTTCAACATTGGTCATAGAAATGCCCATTTGCCAGTCAAGTGAAGAATATTTATAAACATTTATCACTGTAATGACTGGCTCAGTAATCAAGCTTTTAAGCCGTTAGTGGTCAAATCTGTTTATAATTCTGTTATCAGTTATGTATCTGATAATATGTCTATCCAGCTTGGTGCTACGCTAACCATATAGGTATTAGATCTATGCCTAAAAACAAAGTTTGTACCCCATCCAATTCAAAGACCATATTTACTATTATATCTGCAGCCTGAGAAGCGTAAGCCCGGTCAGAGTGATGAACGGCGCACATTGGGTAGTCAAGATCAGCGTTTCAAGCGACGGAAAACTGTTCAGTCTGCTGACTCTGAGGAAAATAAGGTACAGGTTACCCTATGTCAATTTACACTGTAGATGGCACAGATGATGTCTCGGATTACTCGCCTTGCTATGCCTGTTAAGTGCAGTGAAACATTTCTTGTGATGTATTTCAGTGAAATCTGGCAATATTTGCCTCTAATCGCTGTATGCCTACAAAAATGTGTGACAACATTTGAATATCTTCCCATAAACACATAATGGAGGGATCCAATCTGTCACTCAACAATCTAGCATCATAATCAAAATATGTCTTTTGTTAGCCAATTACATAGGTGCAACATGAAATGGCAAAGGTCTGACAGTCAACTTCTGAATGGAGGAACATTTATGCCGCACTAAATTGCGTCATTCATGACGTAATCGATGATGAAGTCAGCCTGCATGTGACATGGATTATGATGTTATGTGATTGATCGATAAACTGTATTCATCCATTGCATGTCTTTGGTGTATTTACAATTTAATAAACATACTTTTGAATATTTTGAAGCTAATTTGACTGAGAACTGTTGCTGCCGTATGCTAGTAAAATCAGTTAAAAATATACACCAGTTTATCTTTATAGTTAACATAATTCATGGTTCAAAGTATTGAAATCGATTCAACCGTATGTACAAACTGGGCGGAGATTAGCTTAACAATGAGTGCTTCAGTGGGTCATAGCTAGAAATAGACCCCTCGATTGATTATCAACATATACTTTTCAGAAGGAAAGTGAGAATAATGTGACGGCTGATCTGTACGAGCATGTGATGGGTGAGTCTGGCAATGACGAGAGGTTACCTCAAACAATTGATACTGCCACAGCGGAGCAAGAGGATAACCAGGCCAGGCTGACAGACCAGGCATTGGACGAAGAGGAAGAGGAGAAACGTGATTCTTCTAGTCACCCAGCTTTAGATGATAAGGATGATTATACGCAGGTACTATCAGTGCAAGATGAACATAATTCTGTCTGAGCATAATTCAACTACATTTAGGTTTAAAAGGAGACTAGAAACATCTGCTCATATTCTTGAGCTATGAATTTATAGTTTCCAGCAACATGCTATATCAAATTAACACTTTAGTCCTCAAATTTCTTCAAGAAAATTTAAATTTTCTCATAAAAGATCTCCATTTTTAGACCAAGAGAAGACAATTTTTTAGTTCACCTGGCCTGAAAGGCCAAGTAAGCTTATGCCATGGCGCCCATCCGTCGTGTGTCCGTCCATCAATTTTTCCTTTAAACGACTTCTCAAGAACCACTGGGCAGATTTCAATTATATTTGGCAGGAAGCATCCTTAGGGCATAGGGATCCAAGTTTGTTCAAATGAACCCGATCGGCCAATTTGGCCAGTGGCCATCTTGGATTTAGACAGATTTTAGGAAACGGCTTTAAAAATCTCCGAAACCGCTTAGGGGATTGATTCAAATCTCATGAAATATGATCTAGGGAACGAGCGGAACCAAGTTTGTTTAAGGGAACTTGATTGGTCAAATGGTTCGGCGGCCATCTTGGTTGACCTAGTTGTAGCGAAAATGACTTCTCCAGAACCACTGAAGGGATCGGGCCGAAATTTGGCAGATATGATTAGGGCCTAAGGGCCATTAAAGTTTGTTCAAGAGAAGTTGATCTGTCAAAAAACATGGCCACCGTGGGCCAATCAAAATATAGCATGTTTGGTGGCCATATTGGATTTTTTTATTTGATGGATTTTGAGGCCAAAATTGGTGTTGTATGAGGGCTGCGTTATCTTCTGCACCTTTCATTGGTCCAGGCTTGTTCGGCGGCTCGGCACGGTAAGCCTTATCCAAGGTCGCGTAAATGGTCGCTGAGCAGAAAGTAGTCGGCAAGTCGTGGAAGTCGACTAAGAGGACACAGCCGCAGCAGTCCTACAAACAGCATCAGCATGAACAGTAGAGACAGCGCCAGAGATCACCCTTCTGTCAGTCTGACCGTGATGCTCATTGGGCATCCGGATCACAGGGACCTGGCCGTTCGTCCTCATACAAGTCCTCTAATAAGAGGCCGTATGAGGAGGACAGGAAGGGTGGCGGTTCGGGTCGCGGCGGTTATCATAAAGATAGTCGTGGCGGCGGTCCCGGGCCGTCATTCCAAGAAACCGTGGGGCGGCCGTGGAGGTCAGGCCTAACGGGTTTCCGGCGGAATCATGACGGGTTTCCGGCGGAATCAGTTCCGGTGACGTCAGGAACGAAGGGAGTCGCGAATCTTCACCCAAGCGATTTAGCGTCTTGTCGTGCAATATCGACCGCCAGCAGTGTGCAGATTCCTACCGTCGGAGGCAGACTTCAACTGTTCTCAAGCCAATGGAACGGGTCGTGCGAGATTGTTTAGTCTGTCAGTGGTTAAGAAACGGCTACGAACCGGACTGGCTCATCCGTCAATCGTTAGTTCTGTTAACATCGACTCCAGTTTGGACTCCCGTTCCAAGGGAATCCGATCGTCTAGATGCCATTTGCTCAGAAATCGAAGCTCTTCAGCGGAAGAACGTGATTCATCTAGTCCGCAATCAGTCCTCCCTAGGCTTCTATTCGATGATGTTCCTCGTTCCGAAACGTACCGGAGGTTGGAGACCAATTCTCAATCTCAAACCGTTGAACAAATTTATTCTTTCTCCAAAGTTTCAGATGGAGACTGTAGCAGCGGTGATGACAGGGCTGAGAAATGTGGGCAGTGTCGATAGATCTGAATGATGCATATTTCCATATTCCAATGTCAATTCCTTTTCAGAAATACCTTCGCTTTGCATTCCCTGACAATGTTTGGGAATTCAATGTGCTTCCATTCGGCTTAACCACAGCACCGAGGGTCTTCACCAAAGTGGTTCTCGCCATGACCTCTTATCTTCGTAGGAGAAACATAGCTGTTCATACTTACATAGACGACTGGCTGCTGAAGGCGGGGAATCCAGTCACTCTGCGCAACAATCTTCAGGTAGTCCTAGCCTTACTAAAGGATCTAGGATGGATTGTGAATCTGGAGAAATCAGAACTGACTCAATCCCAGGAGTTTGTTTATCTGGGAATATTTTTCAACCTCAGAGACGGTGTAGCATTTCCGGCGGAGAGCAAGGTGCAGCCCGATTCAGATATATCTAATGTCATTCTGGTCTCAGAGAATGGCTCCGTTATCTCTGAAAATTCCAGTAAAAGAACCATTGATGTTCCACCTTCAGTGGTGGTTATCAGAACAGAATCTCCTGCGAGGTGTTCCTCTACAACCTCCTCAACCACAGATGTCGACCTTCACAGATGCATCAACGACAGGTTGGGGAGAGGTATTGGATGATCAGTCAGTGTCAGGGGAATGGGATCGGACCAATGCGCGGAAACATATCAATGTTCTCGAATTATTAGCAGTGACATTAGCACTTCGAAAATTCGAGAGCTTAATCTGAGACAAGATTGTCCTAGTAAGGACAGACAACTCAACAGTGGTGTCTTATTTGAACCGCCAAGGCAGGGCGAGATCACCGAAGTTGTGTATGATGATTTGGAACTTTCTGCTGTGGTGCCAAGAGAGGAATGTTATTCTTCGGGCAGCACACATTCCAGGAAGACTGAACATCTTAGCAGATGCTCTCAGTCGAAGGATGGTTTGTCGTCTGACGGAATGGCAGCTCAACCAATCGGTAGCAGAGGTTCTATTCAATCATTGGGGCAAGCCAAATGGGGACCTGTTTGCGATGAACCAGAATGCAAAGATAGTCGCATACGTGTCACTGATCCCGGACCCGCTAGCTCTATCAGTAGACGCACTGGTGATAAGTTGGAAGGGAATGTACGCGTATGCGTATCCCCCAACGATTCTCATCCCAAAAGTTCTGGCAAAGATAAGAGAGGGTATGTGCCAAGTACTACTGATCGCCCCTTATTGGCCAGGCTGATCAGGGTTTACGAATCTGCTGGACCTTCTGGTCTGCAATCCAATCCCTCTTCCAGACAGAAGAGATCTAATCTCTCAGAACAGGGGTCTGTATTTCCACGACAGACCAGAAATGTTCAAATTGACTGCATGGATGTTATCAAGCAGCATGCAATTAAGGGTGGCTTTTCTGAGCAAGCAGCAAAGTTTGTTGCTTCAGCCAGAAGAGGGTCAACCACTAAAACATATAATTATAGAATCAACAAATTTGCAGAGTGTTGTAGGGGAAGAGATATCGATCCCTTTTCTGCATCTGTTCAACACGTAGCAGATTTTATCTGTCATTTATACGAAGTTGACAAACTTGTACCTTCAACCCTAGCAGCATATAAGTCTGCATTAGCTTCAGTCATTCCCAGTCTGGCCATTGAAGGAGTGGAGAATGACACTTTGAATGAAGTTATTAAAGGAATGAGCAATCTGCGACCTAGACAACCAATTCCTATCCCAGCATGGAATCTATCTCTTGTTCTACAGGTTTTAGGGCATGCTCCCTTGGAACGGATTAGATCTATAGACATTAAACTGTTAACTATTAAATCAGTTTTCTTGGTTGCAGCAGCGTCGGCGAGAAGGAGAAGCGAAATTCATGCGCTTTCTGCCGAACAAGACCGTTTTGTCGTCACGGGTGAAGGTTTAAGACTACTTCCACGTCTTTGTTTCCTGGCAAAGAATCAGTCACTTAAATATCCAGGACAGCCGATCAATTTGCCAAGTTTAATTAGACATGACCCAAACTCTTCTGCTTGGTGTCCTGTCGGATGTCTGAAAATGTATAAGAAACGTACTGAGGAGTGGAGAGATGACCCGAAATCTCTGTGGTTATGTCTCAAAGCTCCTCATTTGCGCGCCTCGAAAGATACTATTTCTCGTTGGATAGTCGATGCTATTCAGATGTCGCACAAAATCGCTACAGGAAAGCAGATTGATCGTGCGAATGCCCATCTGAGCACTAGCAGCATCATCAGCCCTTTATAAGGGTGTCTCATTAGAGGAGGTGATGTCTTTAGCAATGGCATTCCGAGTCGTCATTCACTGATTTCTACCTTGGCGACATCTCCAGCGCCGTCGCCAATTTATTGAGTGAACTAAGCCACATCCGACCACTATTTTGCACGCATCATACAAGTTCTTCCACTTGCACTGAACAATGGCCATGCACATGACCCGAGAACGACCGCGGATTGGGCCGAGCTCCTGTGATGAACTAAAAAGACCAAGCACTCAAAATGGTGAGTGTTTACATTAATTAAGTGACTAATTTTAAGTTTACTTATAGTCGAAATACCAGACTATCTAAGTAAATAGTCTGGACAAGAACATCTTATTCTTTTGCAGACATTAGACTCATTCCAATTTGAAAATCTAATCGATATACTGAGTTTTTTTCCAAATTTAGAATTTGTAGTAGCTTCTTTGCACTGTACTGGACTGCCCTAGCTGAGACTTGGGGCTGACACGCGTCTGGTTGGTGTTGCTCCCCGTTTTGACAGCCCTCTGGAATTTGTGGGGACAAATGAGGGGGGGGGGGGGGGGGTGCGCAGTTGGGGAGCGCGGTCTAGACCATGGAAGTTTAGCACTCTATGAGTCAGATGGCAGAACCCAAGCATATGCCAGGGTTCCAGCTGGTTCGAGCCTCACCTCCTCCCACCGGTATTTCTTGGCTGTTGAAATCCGGAGTTTATCATAATGGTACATCTGTTAAGTATTATTCGAAGTAGAATCAAAAAAGCATCCGCTTTTGTTTCTACGAGAATTCCTAAAACTTACCAGATGTACTATGGCCCTCCCTCAGCCGCCCCGCTGAGGTGAGGCTGAGCTGCTTTCGCTGTTTGTCAAGGCAAATATAAGACAAATCTGACTGTGATTGGGAATTGACTCCGTACCTGTGGCTATGGTAATTCCCGGACACAGTGTTAACGGGTTAATAGGTTGATAGGAAGTCAATAGTGAAAAGAATGGCACCTATAAATTGTTTGCCTAGTATCAAAGTAATTTTTTATGGAATAACATGAATTTGTATGACTTCTACCACATGGCTGTAGCAGTTTTGTAAGGACTAAGAAATTTATTGAACTCAAAGTGAGCGTGTGGCTTATAACATTTGAAAACATTTACACATTTGTTTGATCACATCTTGGATTAGTGCAATAACTACCTTTAACCCTTTAATGACTAAAGTTGTTCAAAAAATTAAAATATTTACTTATTGAATGTCCATTTGCAGGCCAAGAGATTATTTTTGGAAATTTACCACTGGAATTGACTGGCTCGGTTTATCGAGCCAGTCATTCTAGTGGTAAATTTTCAAAAGTAGTCTTCTCTTGGCCTACAAATGTACATTCCTCAAGACCTCTGCAGAGGCCGGTCTTGGCCGGTTTCATCCTAAAAAGGTTAATTATCATTTCTAGGTAAATGTTGGCGTTCCTGAGCTCACAGCGCACCAGTCCGCCGACACGATTAAAGACCGCCTAGATAAGAAGGGAGATAAATCTGAGTCTGTTGATGAAGATGAAATGGGAAGCAATCAGTTGGCCGGTGAGCGTGTCTTGACACATGGTGCCAGCCGCGGTGCAGAGTCATCTATACACACGCAGCATGATATAATGAATCCCCCGCAGGTATACATCTCTATCTCGTTCTAAACATCTGACATCGCACAGAATTTTATTTTTTTTAAAACATACTAGAAATATTTTGATAAGTTTGACTGGAAGCTCTCGCAGCAATGGATCATTCCAGTTTTAGCTGTTCCCTTCCATCCCTAGTTAACCTCCATCCACACATCGTTCGTGTTGGAATCAATCGATCCCTGAACTTCTTGACTATTAATTTCCAGAAAACTGTACAGGGAAACCGGTTGAATATTTAGAAACTAATTTGACTGGGTGCTGTTGGTTCCTAAGGCAGCAACAGCGCTCAGTCAAATTGGTTTCAAACTACTCAACAGAATGTTTCTTAAATGGTAACGGCATACAATTCGTACAACATGTCCGACTATTAAGCGTTAACGAAAACTGTACAGGGAAACCGGTTGAATATTTAGAAACTAATTTGACTGGGTGCTGTTGGTGCCTAAGGCAGCAACAGCGCTCAGTCAAATTGGTTTCAAACTACTCAACAGAATGTTTCTTAAATGGTAACGGCATACAATTCGTACAACATGTCCGACTATTAAGCGTTAACGACGGACTATATCAAGTCATTCATGACATCATGATTATGACATCAGACTAAACGTCACCTAGTTCATTATGACGTCATTTGATTGAGTGAGGAAATGGATTCATGAATTGTTTCCCGTCATAATATTTACCCATTATTGGTGTATGCCACCACTACTTATCATTGAAAACTGATTTTATTGGCAGAAATAGTTATAATGGTATTATCTTTATCCAATCACAGTAGATTTGGCATAATTTTGGTATGTAAGTCCTCATCGGGGCCACCTCTACCATTGTGTCATCCATACCTAACCATGCTATTATCAACTGGAAGTTGAACCATATCTGATGCAGCTGTGATGCGGACACCACTCATAGCCTCATTGACCTGTGTTAACCCTTCAACACTCAAGCCGGCGAAAAACCGCTTCTGCAGATAAAGAAGCCAGTCATTCCAATAGTAAATTTTCAACAACAAAAATTTTTGTTGGCTTGCAAATGGACATTTTCTATTAGAAAGTTGAAGTTTTCTTGAGTAAATTTGAGGATTATAGGGTTACGGCTGCCTCTAATACATCCTAACCCAAAAATCAAGCCAGCCAAAATCAGTTTCTGCAGTAGTCTGGCAGGCCAAGAGAATCATATTTTTTAATATAGACCACTGCATTGGCTGGCTCGATAACTGAGCCAGTCATTCCACTGTTCAATTAAGAAAAAAAACTATGTTCTTTTGACCTGAAGATGGACACTCAATAAGGAAATATTTTAATTTTCTTAACCAAATTGACCAGTAAGGGTTTTAGCAAACATATGCTTTCTGCTTTCTGCTTCACATCTTTTGAACGCCTTAATAGAATTATATTAAATTTAGTATGTTATTACAACTCACGTGGGAACGTGTTTCATTAAACTTTGTTCATCTTGGCCAGAGTAGGTGTCTGCCGTATTTAGCTTAAAATTCATCGGGTATTTTGTTGGTAGACCAGTCTTAGTATTTTGTTCCATTTTACCCCTTTTGTGCTTAATATTCCAGTGTGTCAATTTTAAATAATCTGGTTTGTAGCTTTTGAAATATCTTGGAATATTCTTAACTCTGTACTGAAGAAATACAGTGATAAAATCTAATGTAAAATGAGCAGAATGGATGTAAAATGGAAGTAATAGATTATACATGTCAATAAATAAATATTGTATTAAACTGTGATAAATGTGACGTGAAATGGCAACTTTTAGAGCTATATCTTTTGATTGCAGGAATCACAGCTAGATATTGAGCAGCTGAGAATGCAATTCTCACAAGAACTGGGGGAATGGCAAGTGGACCTTGACCCGCAAACAGTTAAGTACATCTTGCATTCAGAGAGAATTGATGTCTGTCTTTGCACAAAACATATGGGTTAGGTTTTTGTGAAAACTACAGATAAATTATTACAGGAATGACTTTTAACCACTCCTGCAAATGGAAAATGATTTAAAAAAATAAACTTTAATCCACAAAAGTTCAACCCAATGATTCAATCATTTCCTTGGCCATTGCATGAAGCTAAAGAGAAGATTTCATTCACTATTTTGTACTGCACAGCTAATCATAAGCGATCAAGACATGTAATTAACCTAAAGGTTTTGTTCAAGAAAATTTAAATTTCCTCATAGAAAATGTCCATTTACAGACCAAGAGAAGAGCAGTTTTGAAAATTTACCACTGGAATGACTGGCTCATTTATCGAGCTAAACATTTCAGTGCTAAGTTTTCAAAAATAGTGTTCTTTTGGTCTGCAAATGGACATTTCTCAAGACCACTGCAGAAGGTGTTTTTGACTGATATGAGTGTTATTTGGTTAAACGACAGCATCTCTTTCACAGGTACAAGATATTCCTCCAATACGCAGTAATTAGATTAAAATGTTGATTATTTTTAAAATAATTTAACTGGAAGTCAGCAGCAATGTCTTCCAGTTAAATTACTTTCAAAATATCCAACAACTTTCGTGTATGGGTTTCCTGAAAGTGAGATGTATGTAAGAGATATCATCAGTGAAAGTGTAATGTCTGTGTTTATCTGGAGTGACAATCATGTATTAACCTTTATTTAGGTTGCTAAATACATAAATCTTTCAAACTTCAGGGGCTGAACTTTCTTGCATGTATAAGACTGAAGAGTTGTTTCCCTTGGCTAGCACTTGCGACCAATAACGTGTTAACGCTTCATTTTTACTCTCAGATAAACGACGATAGCTTAAAATTCTGGCAGCAGTACGAGTCTCAGACGAATCACCTGTCACAAGAGCTTTGTGAGAAACTTCGTATAGTGCTTGAGCCAACCCGTGCCATTAAACTGCGGTAAGATTACTTAGTTTGACAAATATCTTTAAAACAGTCTGTTTGGGAATATGCTTCATTAATCCTTTGACACTCATTTCAGCTAAAAATTGCTTATACAGTGGTCCTGAAAAATGTCCATTTGCAGACCAAGAGAGAACGATTTTTGAAAATTTACCACTGGATTGACTGACTTGGTAACCGAGCCAGTCATCCCAGTAGTAAATTTTCAAAAAATAGTATTCTCTTGGTCTGCAAATGAACATTTTCTATGAGAAAATTTAAATTTGCATGAACAAATTTGAGGGTTAAAGGGTTAATATGTCTGAAGAGGGTGGTTTGTCAACCTAAATAAAGCGGCTTCCATTTACTAACTATATAAAATGCTTTTCCAGATTGCTTTGAAATTTTATTGATTCATCGCACCTGTCATCTCTGTGGTGAATATGTAACATCTCTTTGCCAACATTGCATATTATCATTATCATATTGGTGAAGAAAAATTTCATGAAAGATATGTCATTATGGGAGAAACAGTTGAAAGGTTATTTTACATTGTCGCTTTAACTGTACCATCAGACTAGTTTAGAACAAAATTCTGTCTCTTTCAGTGGTGACTACAAGACAGGAAAGCGATTGAATATGCGTAAAGTCATCCCATACATTGCTAGTCACTTCCGCAAAGATAAGATCTGGCTGCGACGTACACAACCCAGCCAGAGACAGTATCAAATTATGCTCGCTATCGATGATTCTGCCAGCATGTGTGATAATCACTCTCAACAGGTACCCAAGCAGCGGCACAATCGCATGCATGCATGTATATATGCATGCACACACGCACGCGCGCACACACATGCACGCGCACACACATGTCCAAGCCACAGACACACATATGCACATGCTCAGAAATAACATGTTTCCAAAACAAAATTAAATGTACAGTTGAATATTTTGGACTTGTTTAGATTCAAGCAAATTAAGTCGAAAATATGCAACAGAAGATTTCGTAGTTCGTGTTCAAAATTGTACTAACGAACATGCTTGTGATTTTGTTTTCGAAACATGGTAGCTTATTTATGAACTATGCTGTATACACATACTGATGCAAGAATGTGCAAGCATCCATCGCACTGTCTTCTACTTTGCATAACAATGATTCTTGGTTATTATTTCCTTTATATTGTTGTATTTTAATAGATGGCATTCAAGTCGGTGGCAATGATCGCTAATGCATTGACTCTTCTAGAGGTGGGACAACTGGCCGTTTGCAGGTAGTTACCGTGTTAAATAGACTGCAAATTCATCAGAATGTACAGTCAACCCTACCTATTACAGTTACCTACTTTCGAGGGGCCATCCAGATGGCATCTATTTAAGAAGCTGATATCAATATAGTATTAATGGTATATATGTGTAGGTGTGGTTTATCATCTGCTTCTATGTGCATGCTCAGCCGACTCCAACTTACCACCTCTTGATTTGGCATTATTTTTCATTCCTTCTCACTCTCAACTTCATTAGGAGTATACAGCCAGACTGCTGTATATAGGCACTCAATGGCTTTTACATTCCTTATTGCCAACACTGCCCTCACAGGTACCTATTTTACAGAGGTGAACTGGAACAACACAGAGTGAAATTCCTTGCTCAGCGATGCAACACTGAATTCCTGTGGGGGATCGATCGCACAACATTTGAGTCAAAACCACTTTGCCACTGTGCAACTTTTCAAATCCTATGACAACTGTCTTGTATTATGAAACCACTTGTCTATAGGGACAACCTTTTCATGCCTCCTGAGGGGAGCATTATAGACATGTTTGAATCTATTCATAACACTTGTTTTATACATGTACTTGGTTTGAGGCTAGGCTTCTTTACATTCTGAATGAACTTGGTTAGCCCTTTCAATCATCCATACCCAGTATGACAAGCTCTTCATGTAAGAAACACAGATGTAAAGGTAATAAATACATATAAGAAATACATCAATAACCTGTCTATAAGGGATACCTGCTTTTGGGGCCAAAAGATGGTGGTTCTTTTAAGACATGTATGTGGTCATAAGACCAATGACCCATCTTAATTACCCACCATCATTTATGACCGAAAGCTGTATACCATGGCCAATGGGTTGTATTAAGTGACTGCCCATCTTTTGTGACGAATGGCCTACCGAGTATACAATATCTGCTATGGAAAGGTTTGATGGTATAATTCATGGCGTACTTTGAAACAAAGCTGTATAGAAGCTGTTACTTCCTAACAGTTTATTTTTGTTGCACTTAATAACACCATGTTTATATCATTCTTTTTCTGTGCTAATGCTATCATACATTTTAACCCTTTCACCGATGAATTCCCATTTTTCATTTTCAAGGAAAACCTACAGAAAAACTGTTGACTATTTTGAAATTAATTTGACTGGATGCCGTTGCTGCAACAATGGCTTCCAGTCAAATTAATTTCAAAATATTCAACAGAATAAGTTTTATAGTGTAACGATTATACTTTTCTTGGAATTGTCGGTGAACTGGTTAACTATCAATACAAAATGTACTCAATGTATTATGTGAAAATTCTCTATTTAGCTCTTTAGTGCTCAGCCTGGCCAAAATGGCTTCGGCAGTACTCTTTCGAAATGTTTATTTGCAGTCAAAGAGAAGACCGAAAACAGTCTTTAAATTAAAAATCTATGACTGGCTTGA
Source organism: Chaetoderma sp. LZ-2023a (assembly GCA_034401795.1). Classification (NCBI taxonomy): domain Eukaryota; kingdom Metazoa; phylum Mollusca; class Caudofoveata; order Chaetodermatida; family Chaetodermatidae; genus Chaetoderma; species Chaetoderma sp. LZ-2023a. The sequence goes on along the minus strand of CM067362.1, from coordinate 19,775,999 downwards.
TTATCATACAATCGAGCCAATCATACCAGTAATATATTTTCAAAAATAGTTTTTACTTGGCCTTCAGTCATGCTTTTATCAGCAATTTTTATTTTCTTGACCATCTATGGCTGAGTGCTTGGTGTATCTTGTCACGAGTATCTGGCTCAGTTATCGAGCCGGTCATTTCAGGAATACATTTTTATACTTGGCCAAGTATTATGTGATGGCTCCATCCGTTCTGGTGGACAGGCGGCAGAGTAGTTTCCGGATGATAACTCCATTACCAGTTATCGGATCAATCTGAAACTTTATAGGGTGGATGGACCAGGTCTGGGGAAGAAACCTATCAAAATGGCCGATGATCCAAAATCCAAGATGGCCATTAGTGTTATGTTATATTCCCTCAAAAACGAATTTCGAGTGGATATATAGGAATGTGCCCGTTCGTACTGATTGATTTCCGGACAGTAACTTGTGTTTGTCTGTACCGATTTAATACAGAGGCCAAGTTCGAATTTCGGCAATTTACGTCAAATTTACCTCGAATTGTCTTCCCCCCCGCCCCCTCATTGAAAAAATATACGTCAATTTGACAATTTCCAAGCAATAACTCGTGTTATACTTAACCGATTCGAGTCAAATTCAGAATTTACCTTAATACTAACGAGGCAGATGTCAAGTTCATGTTCCGTTAGTTTTCGACAATATTTGCCAGAGTTGTCACCCTTGAAAAATACAAACTTTGATAATTTGGCCATTTCCAAGCAATGACTTGGGCTAGACTAAACTGATTCGAAGCAAATTCCGGAGGCAGATGGCAAGTTCGTGTTCCATTGAGTTTCATCAAAATTTGGCAGAGTTATCACCCTTCAAAAATACAAATGTTTAATTTAGCCGTTTCCAGGAAATAACTCATGCTAGAGTAAACAGTTTTGAACCAGATTCAGAATTTAGATTAATAGTATTAAGACGGAGGTCAAATTCCTGTTTTGTTAGTTTCCACCAATAATTGCCAGAGCTGTCATCTTTGAAAAATACAAACTTTATTAATTTGATGTCATCCGCTTACAAGAAACACTGTAATGTAAGCCCATATACCAATTTTATGGAGCAGGCAAGTGAATTGTCCAGATTCCTTACATGTCATTTCAACAAAAGCGGGAATCGAGGGGATTTGTGTTGCTTGCAATGCCTTGATTACGATAGGAACCACATCAGCATAAGCCGGAATGTCCTGTTCTTGTTTTCAGTTTTGGCGAGCAAGTTCAGCTGATACAGCCATTTTCTGAGCCATTTACACAGATGTCAGGTTCACACGTATTAAAACAATTCACATTCTCACAGAAAAAGACACGGATAGCACAGGTAAGAATGGTCAATCTTTCTCATCTTATCAATAGCGGTAAATGAGGTAAATGATTCCAGCTACCATTATTCATCTCTGTGTCACCATATTTTGCTTCTGACAACTAGATCACCTGCGTATTAAGGCCAACTTACATGTTTAAATTCTGTGCTTATAATATGAATAGGATATAATTTTATATATCAAGAGTATATCAAGATGGTTAGTGTCAACTCTCATGAAAAAAATAAATCCTAGATTTTCATTATTGGCGATAAAGATTTCTCAAAATAATTGAAATTTTTGCTCAGTTAATATCCGTTTTCGGGTCAAGCGAAGACTATTTTTGAAGATTTAGCACTGAAATGACTGTCTCTGTTATCGGGCCAGCCATTTCAGTGTAAAATTTCAAAAAAGGAAAAAAATCAGTGTTAAAGATCTCTCTTAACCCTTTAACACTCATATTAGCCAAAAATGGCTTCTGCAGTGGTCTTAAGGAATGTCCATTTGCTGACCAAGAGAAGACTATTTTTGAAAATTTACCACTGGAATGACTGGCTCGATAACCGAGCCAGTCATTCCAGGGGTAAATTAAAAAAAAATAGTCTTGTTCTGCAAATGGACATTTTCCATGAGAAAATTTAAATTTACTTGAACAAATTCAAGGGTTAATACAGGTAAGGTGGTTTAAGAAATTACTTTTTGTCAACCAGAAGATGTCAGTTCTTTAAGACAAGTGGTCTCCAAATTGTTTAACTCTGGATACGCTGACAATTTTGAAAACAATTTGTCTGAAAGTTGTTGGTGGCTAAGCCACCAACAACTTTCAGTCAAATTGTTTTCAAAATAATCAGCAAATCCAACGTTATTACCCAGTGAAATTATTGTCTGGTGGCTTGTAGCAGTCAAGCAGTTAAGACGACCTGGTCATCTTTTGATCATTTCTATTAAGGATTCGTTATGTGTTGGCCTCCAAAATAAGGGAAGTCTCTAAAGTCAGTTTGAGTGTCATGGTAACTGTTCTGAAATGATACCTTGTAATTGTTTATTGCCAATACAGATGTTAGATCTCGCTACTGTTCACATGTTGGAGACGCGTACATCGGCACCAGTAACCCATCGAAGCGCTCTGCCCGCGTCACAACTCCTACTCATCCTCTCTGATGGCCGAGGGCTGTTCATGGAAGGAATGAGTACTGTTCAGAAAGCTGTCAGACGCACAAACGATGCCGGCATCTTTGTTGTCTTCATTATCATTGACAATCCAAACAATAAGGTATAGAGTATTCCATTTAAAGTTATGCCCCTCCTATTTATAGCCACCTTTCCAAGTTTATCCACTAATCATATGACATCACAATCAATTAAGTAATGTGTATGATGATGTCATAATCATGATGTCATAAATGACTCGATATAGCCCGTCTTAAACGCTTAATAGTCTGACACGTACGAATTTTAAGTTTTTGCTATTTAATAAACATGCTGTTGAATATTTTGAAACTAATTTGACGTGACGCAGCAACAGCGGCCAGTCAAATTAGTTTCAAAATATTCAACAGGTTACCTGTATTTTTTTCTGAAAATTGATAGTCCGGGAGTTCAGGGATTGATCGATCCCATCATGAGCATAATGTGGGTGGAGCTTAGCTAGAGATGGGTGGGGCATAGCTAAAATTGGAAAGGTCCATTCCAGGAATGTAAATTTATACAGGCAATCTGTTAAATATTTTGAACATTGTTGCTGCCATAAACAGCTCCCAGTCAAATTTTTTTAACTTCATAATGTTCAATAGAATGTTTATTAAATTGTAAATACATCAAATACATACAATTCGTACACTTTAATGACAGACTACGATTTTCGTGACATATTTCATTAGAACATCAGATATTTGCTGATCGTATCCCTCCATTACCAGGATTTTCATAGCGTCTGTACTTAGTGATTGTCTCAATTTATGAGGTTCACCGACATCAGACACCGTAGACTGGAGACATGAGAAATCTACCTTAGCAATGCTTTCATGCTGAGTATAACTGAACATTGTTAGAAACACAAGTTAGTGACAAGGACCTACCAAGGGATTGTGTTTTAATAAAATCTGTGATGAAGATTAACTTTAAAAATTCGTCTTCTCATGGTCTGCAAATGGACAATTTTCTCAATTTTCTATGAGAAAATTATGATTTTCTTGACCAAAGTTGACCGCTGAATAGTTAATACAAGTCTGTTGGCATATAAAATGATTTTTATGAGCAAACGGTTGTGTTTAGACAAGAACTAACATCATTTGACCACAAATTAAGTGACCCTTATTGATAGATCTGTATACTGTACCTAGCATGCTGAAGAGCAATTAACAGAGGCATCAATTTCTCGCTATGCCACGCCCATTTCTATCTATGGCGCACCCTTTTCTAGTTAAGTTCCACCTAAAGTTTTATGCGTATTGGAATCGATTTGGAATGTTGCAGCCTGTGAGTGTTGTCAAATTAGTTTCAAAATATTTAACAGTCTGTTTATTAAATTCTAAGATATTCAAAGTGATACATTCATACACTTTGTGACCGACCTTTGTGGCAGAGCTACGTCATTTTGAATGTGACATCAGCTACTATGTGACATAATTGATTATGACATGAGATACTTGAGTGAGAGGTCGGATTCCTGATCATTCCTTCATATTTTAATGTTTGTGGTGGTTTTGATTGTTTTCAGGATTCCATTCTCGACATTAAGGTGCCTGTATTCCATGCAGCAGGGCAGGTATGTTCTTTACTGCGACCTACTAATTTATTATGCACCTATATATATTAGCCAATGAAATGGCTGCATTTCTACCACATGACCATGCAATAAAAAATGTTATTGGACTCTAAAAAGTGTTATTGGACTCTAAAAAGTGTTATTGGACTCTGTCTAAAAGTGTTATTGGACTCTTGCAGCTATTTATCACATCATAAGAATTTTACGTCACCGTGGTTTATGGCGTCATTTTATCAGAATTGTTACATCACGCAAACATAGTATTACTCAATGTGGTATTACATCACAAATGAATTGCTAACTCGTATTATTCATGCTGTACATTTGGTAAATAATAAATCCAACGAGCATGTTGCTTTGAATTCCAATACTGACTTAAACAAAACGTGGACTCGTACAATAAAAATCCATATTGTACTCGTAAAGGTTAAATAACGTAATATTATTCCGTTAAAATGTGATTCAAATCTGATTAGTAGTTATTGAGAAAATCATTGATCTGCAATGATCTAAATCTGAATCCATATTTTTAGATCTATATCTCAACCACAGATTGGAAATCCTAGTGTGTATTAATGACCCTTATTCTGTTAAAATATGAGGAAAATCAGATTAGTAGGTTTTCAAAAAATCAATTAATCCATCATGATCTGAATCTTAATCCTTGCTTCTAAATCTGGATCAAAGTTTGGAAATCCTACATGTAGTTAATGTAACATTATTGTGTTAAAACTTGGTGAAAATTCACACATGGTGCACGCACGTACGCACACTACCCTCTTCCCCTTGTAGGTTGAGGAAAAACATAGACGCACACTAAGCGTAACACAATACATTGAACTGCTATGTTTGTGCCTTATACAGACATCTAATTGGTTAATTTTATGATGGCTGTCTTTGTTTTTGCGAAAAACTCAGAAATCGTCTAAGATTACTCCTTATTAACCATTTGGTGAAACTAAGTGAAATTTGGCCGGAAGGACCATAGGGCGATCACCATCCAGAAAACGTGTACCTAAATTGGATTGGTTAATTTGTCAGGGAGCTATCTTGAACTTTGAAATTTTAGGACTTGCTGCTGTTTTGTTTCATCTGTACAGGGGTACGGGCAAGATAGGCAAAAACTGGCTAAATATTTCAATTTTCCTGACTGTTAGCGGCGTAAAGCTTTGCTGAAAGAATATACATGACTGTATGTAGTCTGCTGCCCCTTAACCCGCAAATTTGTTCAAGAAAATTTTAATTTTCTCATAGAAAATGTTGATTTGTAGATCAAGAGAGTATTTTAAAATTTTCAAAAAGTCTTGGTCTGCCAGTGGATATTTATCAAGACCACTGCTGAAGCTGTTTTTGGCTGATATAAGTGTTAAATGGTTAAGGGAGGTGTCAAGAAGCCTATTAATTTTAATAAAATTGTCTTAAAATTATGGAAATGAGTCATTGTTATTCTGATAATATGAGGGACAATAAATCAGCAATCTATACATTGCGTCATTAGCATCCTTGCTTTAATGTAACCTTGTAACAACTATTTTTTATTCAGGTTCCTGAGATCAAGCCATATCTCGAGCATTTTCCATTTCCATACTACATCATTCTTCGAGGAGTTGATTCCCTTCCAGGGACACTGAGTGATGCTCTCTTTCAGTGGTTTCAGCTTGTCTCGTGATAGACCGGTGTCACCGAGGCTGAGATTGTGGTCTTAGCCTTGAACCCATGCTGGAGTGAGTTACACTTTGTATCAAGGGAGAGCAGAGACATGGTTAGTCGAGTAGTTGTTGAGCTCAGTGCTAGTTATAAATCCGACATTAATGAGTTCTGCTTTTGAGAACAATCCTACATATTACAAGCGATAAATTCATTTTGATGTGCGAAGTATTTCTGTTGAATATTTTGAAACTAATTGGACTGGAAGATGCAGCAACAACTTCCAGGCTAATTATTTTCAAAATATTAAAGATATTAATACCAGTTGCAAAGCTTACCTGGTATATGTCTTGAGTATGGTTGCTTTGGGATTGAGAAACCCGAATTTCAAGAATGAAAGCGTTAACAAAAATGGATGTTCTTTTAACAATCTGGAATATTAATCATTTAACTCTGAAATGGCATTCTTAAAGCCTTACAGAAACCATACAGAAAAGCTGTAATTTGAATATTTTGAAAATAATTTAACAATAATGCCGTATCATAATTACATCATAATGAATTAGTTCTATATCCGGTCTGTATGGTTGGATGGGTTAACCGTTGAGTTTGTTTATGACAATTTTATTTTCTGCACAAAAAAATGTCCATTTGCAGAACAAGAGACTATTTTTGCAAACTTACCACTGGAATGACTGGGCTCTAATATCGTGCCAGTCATTCCAGTTGTAAATTTGCAGAAATAGGCTCCTTTTGGTCAGCAAATGGACATTTCACAAGAGCACTGCAGAAACTGTATTTGGCTGACAAAGGGTTTCCATGACCCTCCCTATCAGCCTGTGAAGAATTGATGAGTTAATCAATGGTAGACACGTGTGTACATGCATAAACTTGACCTCAGCCGCGCTTTCAGTGGTTCTAGTTTGTTGCGTTAAGCATATGATGTATTTATTCAGTACCATCTTTGGACAATTGTCGATTATTTTATTTGTATAATGTAAAATATATCATATTGTTAATGATGATAAGAAGAAATAGAAAATCCATGTACACAAATCTGAGTTTGTTGCCTTTCATGATTTCTTCTCTGTTATTTTCACAAGGTTAGTCAAGTTTATATGGAAACAATGCTTGGGATTCCTATTCAATAAAATCTGTTCATATTATCCCTTCCCAGACGCAGAGATTCCTAGTTAACTGATCACCCCTTCTCACATTAAAACCCTTGGTCATGCATGCGCGCATGCATGTAGACACACACACACACACACACAAGCATGCACGCACGCACATACACACACATGCACGCACGTATACACACACACACACACACGCATGCATGTAGACAGACACACACACACGAGCATGCACGCGCACACATACACACACATGCACGCATGTATATACGCACACACACACGCACACACGTATATGCACACACACACACAGGCACGCACGCACACACACACGAGCACACACGCACATACACACACATGCACGCACGTATACACACACACGCACACGCACGCACGCACGCACACACACACAGGCATGCACGCACTCACACACAGGCACGCACGCACACACACACAGGCATGCACACACGCACGCACACACACACACACACACACACACACAGGCACGCACACACACAGTTGTTTCACCAAAAAGAAAAGAGATAAAAAATTCCAAAACCAAAGGAGTTAAAAATCTCTAGAAAGCAGACTAGCCCCAGTGGAGTAAAAATATTGTGAAGATTTTCATCATACCCTAACTGTGCGGGAGAGGACATAGATTTTGTGATAGAGTTAGAGGGATGTCTGCCCCTCCTTCATATAGTAGATACAGAATGGTCAGAGAAAATTCCCCCACCCCCACCCTACCATTCCCTCCCCCCCCCCCCCTTTGAGTGAACAGTTAAGCAAAAAGCTTTGATGAAAAGAATGTGCACTACTCGGAATATTATAATATATCTATCTCTATTTACCTATTAACCCTCAAATTTATTCAAGAAAATTTCAATTTTCTCAACGAAAATGTCTAATTTGCAAACCAAGACTATTTTTTAATATTTACCACAGATAACTGGCTCTGTTATCGAGCCAGTCATTCCAGTGGTCAAATTTTAAAAATAGTCTTCGTTTGATCTGAAAATGAACATTTCTCATGACCACTGCGGAAGCCGTTTTTTGCTGATATGAAGGCTAAAGGGTTAAGAACCTACATTGTACGTATTCATGCCTCTTCATATTTTATTAGAGGATACCCACTTGCAAGCCAGGAGGAAGTCTCTGAAAATTTACTGCTGGACTGACTAACTATAATCATTCCAGTGGTAAAATTTCAGAAATACTCTTCTAATGAATTTAAAGCATGACTATCCAACAAATTAGGTACTTTCGCAACCTATATAAATAGAGCAGTAGCCTCGAATACATACTGCCTGCTTTAGCCTCAATACACATTGCCTGCTCGTGATTATGGTAGCTGAAGCGATTACAATCAGAGTCTGTGAGGAACCGCCTCTTGGAAGTTCCTATCTCAGGACCTGAGATGACTATCCAACAGTGCCTGCCACCACATTGGCCAATGCCCTTTCCAACAGTAGCGACTGACAACCATCCGATGTATTCAGCCATAGTCTTTGGTTTCCTGAGTGACTGCTGTAGCAATTCACCTTTCCAGAGTCCATCGATGATTTGACGTCATAATCATTACGTCATAAATGATTCTATTAGGCCAGTCTTTAATTCTTAATAGTCCGACACATTGTAAGAATTGTATGTTTCTACTATTTAATAAACATGCTGTTCAATATTTTGAAACTAATTTGACTATGGCAGCATAAGCACCCAGTCAAATTAGTTTCAAAATATTCAACAGCTTACCTGTACAGTTTTCTGGAAATTGATAGTCAGGAGCTTCAGAGATCGATCGATTCCTGCACGAGTAAGGTGTGGGTGGAGCTTAGCTATAGATGGGCGGGGCATAGCTAAAAATGGAAAGGTTGATTGACCCGTGATCAGTGACAGCAAGTGTTGGCAGTGATCAACAGACGTAAGTGACTGTAGTGACACTGGCTAGTCTGCCAGCAGTGATCTATGGCAGTGACTATCAGTGGCTGTGACTGATGGAAGCGATAACTGGCACTGCTGCTGCCTCTCAGTACAACAATTTGCGGCACCGAAAAGCCAGCTTTACAATAAAAATAGCTGCTTAGAGCAACCGCCTCTGTTTGCTACAATGTCCTAACCGAAATATCCGAGCTAATATTAGGCTTATGGTTTTTTGCGGCATGTCTCGTGTCTATTGGCGCAGGCACTAGTGACGGTCCTTAGTGAAAAACTGTTGCCATTTTTAGAAAGTTATGTAATACGTTATTGAAGGTATGTAGTATTATTTAAGCGAGTGCATATTTTGGCTTAGAACTAACTTAACAAGAACAAACAGTCTAATAACGGCACTGGCCCTAGGATCTAGCTCATTCATGATCTGGAATGTAATTGCACCTTTTTCAATTTTTTTACCCAATTGGGGTTTGAACCTGGCAATTCTATGGCAACTTTCGCCTAGCAATTGGGAGGCAAGTGCTCTACTACCAGACCACCACCCAGCGGACAATAATCCTCTATCACTGGACTGGCCTTCAACCACACGAATTACCTCGAATTTTGATGGTGTACATAGCAGATATCGTAGTAGTAGTGGTGGTAGTAGTAGTAGTAGTAGTAGTATAGTAGTAGTAGTAGTGGTCGTGGTGCTTGTGGTGGTGGTGGTGGTGGTTGTGCTGGTGGCGGGGGTGCTGGTAGTATTGTTTGCAACCTACTACTACTACTACTAGTAGTAGTAGTAGTAGTAGTAGTAGTAGTAGTAGTAGTAGTAGTAGTATTCTAATGTGAAGGCTCTGTCTGATTGGTTGATTGTAATGTATACTAATTGTGCATGATCAGGAACATACGTTCCGAACTACAAGGTATGTGCACAATTTATGTATATAATGTGTCAGCTGTATGTCTTATTATTATTTATTATTATTAGTAGTGGTAGTAGTAGTAGTAGTAGTAGTGGTGGTGGTGGTAGTGATAGTAGTAGTAGTAGTAGTAGTAGTAGTAGTAGTAGTAGTAGTAGTAGTAGTAGTAGTAGTAGTAGTAGTAGTAGTAGTAGTAGTAGTAGTAGTAGTAGTAGTAGTAGTAGTAGTAGTAGTAGTAGTAGTAGTAGTAGTAGTAGTAGTAAATGACGTCAACAATGGAGAACGGTTATTTTTAAAACTAGTCAGATCAGTTGTAAAGTTATAGGTAAAACATGTTTAGATATAATTAGCAAGTATGAAGCTTAACTGAATATGAAGTATAAGTAGAAACTAGACTTTGTGTTTGTATTGTTAATATTCCATCAATTTTCATAGAATATATTCAATGTGTAACCTATTTTCGGGACATATAAAGACACGCCTTCATGAACTTGTAACTAATTATTTCGGAGACAGAATCAGGAATTCATAGATACGAACTTATACACAATGGCGCTCGTGCACACTGAAGAAAGTAACAGTAAGAAATCAATTAACAGTAAGAAATCAAATAAGAGTTCAAAGTGTTACTCTGTGTCTATCGGGTCCAAATGTGGAATCTTTGTAGACAACTGGCCTGCTTTCAAAGAAAGTGGAGATAAATATGCAGGGACTAAACACAGATCACTCAGTACACTGGAGAGCGCTGTAGAGTTTATGAACTTGGCAGGGCATAAGCATAATGAAATAGTTGTATACTCGAAACGTGACACCTATGAAAGTTCTTCCCTTCTCTTGGAAGAATTTTGTACACTTGAAAGCATGAAAATGTCAACATTCACTGCAGTAGCATCAATGTGTAAAAGAGATATGAACAAAGATATTCCAGTAGTTTATGTTGGTGCCTTGATAATGGTAGCCCTAATGCCAAATCAGGATATGGCATATTCTCGTCCGAGGAAGACCCAAGAAATATTGGTAGCCCACTCCCATTGGATGGATTCCAACCGACAAACAACTGTGCAGAATTGTATTCGGCAATCTTTGCTCTTGAACAAGCAATTACCAGTAAAATAACTCGTCTATACATTCGATCAGATAGTGAATACATTCTGCAGGCGATAACTAATCATGCCTCTGAATGGATGAATGAAGGCAAGCTACAGGTCATTCAGGCGATCCAGTAAACACAGCAGCAGATGAACTAGCAAATCATAGTGCAGCTCACTATCCAGCAGATTCCACTCAGCAGATATTGTCTACATTGATCGAAGCACACGGACAGATTTTTCAAGTGCATTATCTTCATCTTTGCCATCAACTGAAACATTAAGATTTATAGTGACCAAGTCCACATGTGAACAAGCGACAGATGTTCAGGTTCTGCCTGATAGATATGCCAATGTGGATCAAAGTGAAAATAATCAGAACAAGAACTCCACACATAGCCTAGTAGCAACTCTAAGTGATGCGATTCAACTGCTATGCTCAGTGAGCGACTTCCAGGCCATGATCCGCAATGTTTAGAGCACATTAGATGATAAGCTCGTCCCGTCTACTAATGAAAACGGCAAACTGAGGAGCAGTCACTTAAATATGACATCATGCGATTAAAGCAAGAAAATCATGGACCAAGGAGTGATATCAAATATAAATTCCACTCGAATTGACACACTAGAGTCATCTTAGTATCTTTCACAGCAAACTCTATGCGAACACAAAATCAGGATATTACATGTAAATTATGCACTGAGTTGAAATCTAACATTAATGAGTTCATTGCAAAGGGAAAAAGATCCTCTTGTGAAAGAATTAAGTGCAATGAATTCTGCTCATATCAAATTAGAGTGTATGCTAAAATCTGTGACCTCAGCTCAGTGTCAGAAAACATCAACTGATGATGTATTGACTAATATTATAGCCGAAGTTAGTGACCTGCAGTCAGTCCTTTCTAAAGCCTTCCATAAATTTGATAAATTAGCTGAAGAACTTCACACCCTTAAGAACACTGCACCGAAAACTCTCACTCAGAATAGTAACAAGATCATACCTACTGCACGCCCCAGTATGCCAGTGAACAGGAAGTCCAGCCATGTCAATTATGAGAAATTTTACCAGTCATCGATGTATATCCATATGAATTGGTTTGCTGCTATCTCTTTGGGTGAGGAAATCGAATCTTCAGATAAACCATCTCACAATAATGGGTTAGATAAACAAACAAATCTTCGGACCTTGACAAACAATGATAGCCTGCGTAAAAATGACAATGGCCAACCAATAGATCGGAATGCTAACATGTTTGATGCTCTTGTGATAGGCAACTCCCATGTGCGCATTATTGATTCAGAGCGGATGTACCGATATAAAGCATGTAAAAGCATACGCCTTAATGATAAGAGTATCCATGGTGCATTGGAGTTTGTAAGTCATTGCAAGCTTCAAGCTAAATGTTTTATTCTACAGATGGCTGATAATTCTCTCGTCAGCAATACTGTTGAATCTTGCATAGATCTTATGGAACAGCTGGCTGTACACTGCAATAAAAAATTTGGAAATCCAGAAATCTGTGTTTTGCACGTTCTGCCCAGACATCTGCATAATCAGGATCAAATGCGAACATATTGCGAAAAGGCAAATTCTTTCAATGTAGCTCTGCAACAATTGGATGTGACGGTCGTACACAAGAGACGATCGCTTTAGATGACACAAAACTATTTGCTGCTGATGGACTCCATTTGTCTAAAATGGGCATGTCATCGCTAATTCAAAACTACAAATATGTCGTCAATCTGTTAATCGGACTGCAGGGCTATCCTGAGTATGGCTCCAGTAACGAAGAATCTCAACCAAGATCATGTAAAGGTAGTGTGAATTCTAATGCACAAAGTATGAGGGACATTGCAACGCCACATGTAAGATCCTACCCACACAGTTCAAATCGAAATACTTGATGGCAGAGACACGCCCCAATATCACACCTTTCAAGTGTCAATAACAATTCAGTAAATAGTGGTGTAGGACATGACATCAATTCGGTACATGAATCAGACAAAAGTATAATGTCTGCTTTCCAAACCTTAAATCAAGTCAGGGGAAACTAACTCCACATATATGTTTAACCCTTTAACACTAATTTCTCCAGGAAAAATTAAATTTTTTCATGGGAAATTTTCCTCTACCGGTTGTGGTGTTTATCATTGGAGTAATGGGTTCAGTTATTGAGCCAGTCATTCCAGTGTTAAAATTCCAGAAGTGGTCTTCTTGGTCTGCGGATGGGCATTTCTCAGGAGCACTAGAGGCCTTTCTGGCTGTCTTGAGTGTCAAAGTGTTAATGTATGCAATTTTCTGCAGCAATACCTAAGCTGAGATACTAGTACACGAGGAAATGAGTTTTCTTGGCGCTTTCAACGACAGATCTTGGCTGATAAAAAACTAATATTTCACATGGACTGTTGTATAACTTAGAATGGACTTGATTGCGAGATGTTGCTGCCTAAGGGTAGCATCAGCTTTCAGTCGAGTTGCTTTCAGAATATGCAACATGCTTTGTGTGTGTTGGTTTTGAAATTGTAATAGCTGCATTTTGTCGTTGAATGAGCTAGGTGTTGATGTGCGCACGCGGGTGTGCATGCGCGTGTGTGTGTGTGTCAGTGTGAGAGAGAGAATATAAATTCTATGACTGTACCTGTCTTATAATTATCAGTATTTATGTCAATTAATAGTGTACATCCACTATTGACTAATAGTGCACTACCACTTGTGCCATGCGACTTGCGCTTACTGTGGTTGTCAGATGGAGAGGTGTCATCATCAACATGTGCATGTGAACATTTCATTGGTAGGCCTGTGAGGATGTTCGAATTGCTCCATCTGATGAAAACAGTAGCTCACTTTTCAGTTTTGCCGATGAACATTTAAAATTATCATTTAGAACTATGTTAAGTACTGTTTCCTTCATCTTTTGCAATATTGATGGTGCCCATGGCATAACAGTAGATGGCGAGAGGGTATCTAAGCTTGAAGACCCGGAGTTCTATAAACAAGCAACTAAATTTGATATCTGCCTCCTAGCTGAAACCCACTGCAGTGAGCAAGACACACTGTCCCTATCGGGATATTATATACACCAACGGATTAGACCCAAATCTGGCAAGGCTATACGCAACTATGGGGGACTTGAATCTTGAATCTTCTTAGTAGATTCCTCCAAATATGGAGAACCTCCTTTCAAGAGTAGCAAGTTCACGTTGTAAGTGAATAGATAAATAAGTTAATCACGCAGGCACGTCGATATCCGAGGCAATGGAGACACGGTTAAATAGTAATCTCGCAAGCACATCGATAACCAAGGCAGCGGAGGACTTAGTCAAACGCTAACTGGGTGACTAGTAATTACTTGCTAAAAGGTTCCTTGAATTAATTTGATCAGACAAGGTGCAGTTTACATTCAATGTGTGTGGATCGCTGAACGTGGCGTAGTTACGGGGCCGGTTGAATTGTTGGTCAGCAAACACCATCTCTCTCTCTCTGCAGCTTGAAGAGTAAGGAGCATGTTATCTGTTCCAGCTTCATACATAGTTCGTCATCAGAGCGGATCACCTCTGGTATAGACTCATAGTCTAGGTCCAATATGGCCTGAAGTAGTAGCTCTTTGTTGTGAGCAAGGAGAGCGTCGCACCCTGATGAATTTGTGGCGCTAAGTAGGTCGTTGATACATGGAGCACGTACATTTGCTAGGCTAGGGCACACTAAGATAAAGTGCTTTCTATCTTCTGCTACTGTGCCACAGAGTTTGCATGTAGGATCTGTGTTGAACTGATTTTGTTTGGCCTGATTATCCTGGAGCCAATATGTTCCTGGGAGAATCCTAGCTTTGATGACTGCTTTGCGTTGCTGGTTACGACTACTTGTGGAGGCTTTCCATAGTCTGGCTACATTGAAGGAGCTGATAGAAGCCATAGAGACGTACTTAAGTAATGACTTAGTGGCTAGTTCACCTGTTGACACATCGCTCCAATAGCTCTTAACTGCAGATTTTACTTCTTTCGCCCATAGGGTTTTAGAGGGGATGTTGCTGAGTAACGCATGGGCTGTAGGCAGTCTGTACTTATATAGAACATCCTGAACATAAACAAACCAGCTGGATGATGTGGAACTCTTCATTGCTAGCTGACGGATGGCTATGCCATGCTCCAAGCTCCCTTCCAGGGCCAGTATATTTCTGAGTAGGCCAAGAGTTCTCATATCTATGTAGGCTTCAACTCGTAGAACTCCTAGTATACCGCGAACAGCTATTGTGGCAGTATTATCAGGGAGTGCCTGAAGTCTGCGAAGCATAGAAGACTGGAATATGAGACTAGCTGTGTGCCCTATCTGGATATTATATACACCAACAGATTTGACCCAAATCTGGCAAGGCTACACGCAACTATGGGGTACTAGCTGTGTGTGTCAGCAAAGGAATACGCAAGGGTGTTAAGTTTATTAACTTGGCCAATACTAAATCTTATGGATAAGGGTCTCAAAATATTTTTCAAAACTGATAAAGACATATATGTAGTGGCAGTTTATGTTAGTCCCCCCAGATACAACATTTACAGCACGAAGAGATGATATTTTGGCTATTTTAGAAAATGACAGCAGTTCACTCACAAACGAGTGACTGATTGCTGATGACTTCAATGCACATACATCAACTTACTACTGTCCCGATGACCAATAACCTATTATAAATTTGAATCAAAACTATGTATAGATCTGATGTTGAATTTCCTAGGAATAACATGGATTCCTATAATATTGATCCCCCAAGGTAGCCAGCTCTTATTCATGTGCAAATCCACAAATATGTGTATTATTAATGGTTACACCTTAGGTGACTCTCTTGGCCATTGCACATGTTATGCACATAGGGGACTACCTAGTGTGATAGATTACATGCTCATATCTACTCATCTAAAACGTGTAGAATGCGTCTGTAAATAATCCAAGTCATTTATTTATCTATTCATTGTATGTTATCCATGATTCTTAGTACTGGTATTTATGATCATAACATAATGATACACCCAACAAACCATGCCCAAAATTTATTTGGATGGAGGGTGATGAAATTAAATTTATGAAGGCAACATCTGACCCTGAAACTCAAAGGTCAATTAATGAACTAATGCCATTAGATTTCTGTAACTTACCCTCCCTAGAGTCTGCAGCTAAGTCTCTTACCAACATCATTGTCAATGCTGCAAAAATATCAGGTATAAAACAGTCACATTTAAAAAGAACCAGTGTTAGCAAACTTAATACGTCTAACAAGTGAAAAAACAAATGGTTCAGCACTGATTGTAGGTCAATTCACAAGGATCTCAGCAGGCTACGTCAAAGAAGCCATAAAGAGCATACTCAGTAACTTCCGGAGACTACGGAAAAATTCAAGAGCACTGTTTCCAAAAAGAAAGCTTATTTCAAGCAGCAAATCTTAAACAAAATGGAATCTTTACAGTCCAATAATCCACAGACCTTTGGGAGTCTATATGATGAACTAAGAGATGCTGTCAAGACATCTAAGCCAAGTCCAATTTCCTGTACAGATTGAGTGCCCCATTTTAACAAGCTGGTTAACAGTGCACCTGCTCGTGTAGATAAAGATCTTGATGAAAGTACGCAAACATTCATAGAGTCAAACAAAAATAAAATCTTCAATGATCTTAATTTTTCAATCAAGTCCCCTGAGATCTCTGACGCTATTTCCAAGCTTAAAATGGTAAGGCTGGTGGTCTTGATATGACCTTAAATGAAATGCTTAAAGTGGGCCACCATCAGCTCTTACCCATATTACACAAACTATTCATTTTTTGCTATCCTCTGGATATTTGAAAATTAGTTGGCGCTGCAACTTGTTGACACCGATACACAAGAAGGGAGACACTTCAAATCCAGAAAATTACAGAGGCATAGCAGTGGGGACCAAGTTATGCAAGTTATTTTGTAGTATTAATATGCGGATCATATTAACCAAATTTGTTGAAGAACACAAGCTAATTCCACAATGCCAAATTGGGTATAGAAAGGATGCTCAAACCTCAGACCATATTCTGACTTTGAAATATATTATCAATAAATACGTAAATTCTGCCACCGAAAAGTATCTCTACTGCTGCTTTGTAGATTTTGAATCAGCATTCGATACTGTGTCACGAAAGAAACCTATATATAAACTGCTGAAAACTGGTATTGGTGGTAATTTTCTGAACTTTATTCAAAATATGTACGCTAATGTAAACTATGCAGTCAAATTATGTGATGGTTATAGTGATAGTTTCTCATCTAGTGTCGGTATCAAACAAGGCTTGCATACTTAGTCCAGCTTTATTTAACTTATATTTACGTGACCTACCAGAGACAGGTTTTGACAGAACCTGTGACCCTATCCCCCATCAACAATATTACAGTCGGTTGTCTTATGTTTGTTGATGATATAGCCGTACTGTCTGAGACCCCAAGTGGTACACAGAATTCCCGTCTTAATCTAAGCAACTACTGCTCTACTTGGGATCTCACAGTGAACATTAATAAGACTAAGATAATTGTTTTCAACAAATGAGGTCACCTTATAAAAATGATTGAAACTGTAAAATCATATAGATATCTAGGCATTATGTTCACACTATCTCGTAACTTTAATATGGCCTTGAAACACTTGCAGAGCAAGCCCAGAAACCACTGATTAAACTTAAGGTTTTAAATGTAAAGAATAATATTCTCATGGCGTTCAAACTCTTTAACTCACTTATCCTTCCGATAGTATCATACTGTAGCGAGGTTTGGAGCATTTCTATCTCAAAGGAATTAATGCAAAAAAATTTTATGAACATTGGCGACAAGGTACCTGTCGAGATGGTCTCGATTAATTTTTGCAAATATTTACTTGGTGTAAACGGGTGGACTACCCATGCTGCTGTCAGAGGAGGATTTAGCCAATATGCCCTGCTTACAACTCTCCTCTTACATTCTGCAAAATTTTGGTTTAGACAATGTGCACTCGCCCCTGAAAAACTAGTTTTTCAAATATATACTGACTCATGCCGATCACTAGACCCACCGAATTGGGTATCTTCAATGAAAGGTTTATGGACCGAATTCGGACTTCAAGACATTTGGAGTAAGTCTTTGGTAGCAAAATTAAATTGTTAAAATTACTAAAAAGTGCAATGGAAGAAAGATATCGGTTAAACTGGTATTCCTACATCAACAGAGATGGCATATGCCCACCTTGAATTTTCTGGACATGGTTCCAAATTGAGATGCTATAGATCCTTTAAATATGGTTTCTCTATGGAATCCTATTTATTAACTGAACAACACTTCAATAAGAGAGGAGCATTCTCCAAACTCGGGGTCAGTGCACATAATCTCCAGATTGAGCTGGGTAGACATACTATCCCCAAAGCTCCAGTAGATAAAAGACTGCACATATTGCAATACTGGAGCAGTGGAGGATGAAAACCATTTCATCCTCCACTGCAGTCTCTTTGACATTGAAAGAGACCTATTGTACAGAAAGCGTATTGAATTTGTTAACTTTAGTGACCTTAATGATGAGAAATCTTTTTAATTTTTAATGTCATAACAGTGGAGATGTGGAAACAAGTAAAGTTTTTATAAATTATGTATATGACTGTACTTTCAAACGACAGCTTGTTTATGCCAATTCTTAACAGGGTCACAGAATTTATCAAAAAGCCTTCCACTACTTGTACCAAATGCTCGTTAACTCTGCACTGTTATAGTCGGTTCAACACTGTGCTCCGCTCTAACAAGGCGGGCTGTAGCAGCTCCCATCATTGTGTACTCCTTCACTACACTCCCGGTGCTTTGAACATAGACCGAATTATAGTTTATTTTATTTTATAACCAGCATCATCATCATCATCATTATCATCATCATCTGCTACAACAGTAAAGGCTGTTGAGGCCTAGTGTCGATCTAAAAACCACAGTATGATTTACTCCTCCTTGAGCAATCAGATGAGGGCTAGATGCATATGTTTGGTTGAGGACAATCAGATACACATGCTAGATGAATTTATGAACGTCTGTTAGCATACGACGACTAATAGGTATATGTCCTAAAATACTTTAGTTGGGGGGTGCCCATTCACGCCAGAGTGCTTGTGAATAGAATTGTTATGGTCTTATACTTTTGGAGGCGTCACACTCCACTCGATGTCTGTTGACCGTCAATCTTCAGATATGAGGGAGACTGCTGCTACAGAGGAGGTGACATCCCACACCGCACCAACCAACAATACCCCCCCCCCCCCCCCGTGCGGTGGGCAGGGAAGCAGCCTGTTCAGCAGACTCTCGGCTCAAATCTTTCCGGTGCCTAAAAATTATGACAAGGCACCAACCGTCGTGTAACGGGGGATGACCACATCCCCCAATCCAAGGACCGCCCTCTCCATAGGTCCACAAAGCCACACAAACACACACGCACGCACGCACACACACACCAACCCTGACTTCCCGCATTAACAACAGACTCGGCATTCACCAGCGTGGAAAACACTGGAATACGCCCGCCGCGCATAGCATTAGCATCATACAGCAGTGCGGATCTCCCTACAATAATACACTATCGTCATCAACACCAGCCAACATTTCTTCTGCACACACCTTCTTATCCGGTTACGGGAGAACTGATCATGCGGGCAGAAGGAATGCACCGCAGCCATCTACAGTACACGCTACAGGGGAAACATCCACCAGCCCCCATCTCTCCCGGAAACGTCGTACAGAAACGGCTAACGTTACTACACTTCATTCACACGTAATAACAGTCAATATTATTAAGAGAGCAAGATGCCCGCAATGTTGTCAGTCATGAGTAGGATTTTGCTACCGAAAAATTTCATTCGATACCGAGAGGGATAGGCTCCTCGAAGGGTGTCGAAAACAGGCGGCAGTGGGCCCACAAGGGTCCAAGGGCACGTAAATCTTCAATTATAATGCAGAGGAGATACTGAAGGCCTCCGTGTGTGTGAAGGATGAATTAACATTAGCCGTCTAGTCGGCGTATTGTTCGGGCTACTGAGATATTTGGTTCATCCGATCTCAGTAAGTGGACATGCGTGGTAGGAGGCAACAAACCTCACCCTGGGAAATCCAAGTCTCTGGTGGAATCGGTAGCAATGCTGGAGATGCCCTGCAGGCCAGACCGGGGGAAACGGTCAAAGTTTGTGTTCTGTTGGCAGATAGGTACAGATCAGACCGTCGGTTGCCCCTGAACGTGATCTCAGATGGTGATCGCTATCGACTGGGTTGCCGGCCGGTCATCTTGATCATGTCAGTTCATCTGTGTGACCAAGATGGCTCAATGTACAGTCAGGCCATGGCAAGTGTTCGTATTGCGAGTCATGCCTCCTGTTATCAGAGGTCATGAAAAGTGATTCTTTGGGAAGCAGGAGGATATGTGCGTGAGACGGTGTAACCTGTCACTTGCCAGACGGGTGGAGTGGTCTGGGATCCAAGTACCCGTGGGGTGGTTGACCTCTTGTACGCTCTGAGCAGGGCCTCTTAGCTAAAATGATGTCAAAGAACGATCTACACGGAGGCCCTAGCTAGAGAGACGTCTGGTAGGCATCATCCCCATGGTACAGTCCAGCCGAGCTACGGCCCACGCGAAGATGACCTTAATTGGCGCCCAGTACTTGTACTCCCGCTCAGCACGGGAGTTGTCAGTGTGCGCCTTGACTCTGTCCCGGATTATGGTCCCATAACTTGGACAGGTCTTTATCTCAGGCATATACAGAAAGGTACCTAGCCTAGGCTGCATCATGAGTGGGGAACTGGGCGTCCGTCTGGCGTGGCGTTGACAGTGAACCACACCAGGAAGGCCAAAGGGTACACGTGAATTGATTGATCAAAGTTACGACAGCATCCTTCAGGTCATCTACGCTTTAAAATAACTCTGTTCTGCCCACGGGCTCGGCCATTACAAAGCGAAATACCTGCAGGTCCGATAAAGTTGACACCACGCCGCAGCACACCTCTCCCACCCTGCTGCAATAAAAATGTTACAATCTCACCACAGCACAAGAATCACCCACAGATAACCAGCCATGCGTATCAATTAAAATCACCAACATGTCAGAAACACAGACACTCAGGTTGACTGTATTCAGAATCTCCATACGACGTTACTGTAATTGTAAAAACTGTGGCCACCCATGTTTCCGAGCTGTAGTGTAATTATATTAATATGTGTGGTCTAGGTAGGGATGAGGCTAGTCCTACCCATAGAGGAGGATGCTTGGCAGCACATCCGCTCGGAAAACACAGCTATCTTGGCGGAATCAGTAACTTTGATTTGCGCAAGAATAGATCTGTTTAAACCACACATCAAATTACATACAGTTTTAATGTCCTATTTTTGCTTAAGAACACAACTGCTCTACCGTGTTACATATGTTTATAGGGACGCTATTTCAGTAGAACATATATTTCCATTTCCCACATCTACAACAAGTATACATCAGCAGTTTTATTCGGCCATTAAGAATAAATGATATCAAAGTTTCCAATCAACCACGTGTTTTCAAGTGCCACGTGACTTTCACTTCTATCTCCAGTAAACTTGGATCAAGAGCTTTAAACACAAGAGCCGCCCAAATACGCGACTCACACCGTGATGGAGGAGTGGAGAGGGGTGAGTTGGGACTATTGCCACTGACGTCATTGCGCTCCCCCACACACACCATCAGCCGCTCCAGCCTAAAATTAAGAGAGGTGAGTTTATAAGCATCCAATCTGAGAAACCGCATCACACTAATTAAAAGGTGAGCTTCCACGGGAATAAGTAGTTCCTAGTTTTGGGTTGATTGGAAACTTATATTTCTTGCAGAATGGAGGGGAAGTTGATCGGCCATTCTCCTTATAATTTTAAATACTTCCTTTATACGGAAGGAATAATTTATGTGACTACAGGAATTTGTAACTTAAAAACTTTCCATATAGGGCGTGGCCGAATCACTCACAAACTTCCAGGAATGGTCATCCGCCCTCCTGTGACGTCACTAAATAGTATAAAAAGGGGATGCGCGCTCTGAAACTTCATCTTCCCGTCCAAGTTCGACACTAGGGAAGATCACAGCATTAGGCTACTTTCGTGTCGCAAACTAAATTCTGCTTATTATTATTATTATTATTATTATTATTATTATTATTAATATTATTATATTAGGTCTGGAAAGCTTATGAAGAGATAGGACTTAGTTTAGGGTAGGTTCCCCCACAATATCGCTACTATGCGGGGACATTATGTCGCTTGAAGAGGATTTGGCTCTCAGAATTATCAGGAGAGTCAAGTCACCTGTTCTCGTGAAGAAGTTTTCCTGTACCGTGCTTCTAACAGATGGACAGCAATGTAACCGTGCCTTCACGCGGAATTCTGACCTGACAGTTCACATCAACAGAGACCACCTGCTTAAAAGCGCGTTCTGTACGGACTGCCTGTACTTATTCAGAGCAACACATTATGGTGTGACGCACGTGCTTAAACATAAACATTGTGTCTTAGAGGTAACGATAGTACCAGGAGAAGAGAATGAGAATCGAGCAGTGTTAGTCACTCGTTTTGAAAACAGACTCCCAGTAATAGTGTTATCAACGGACAGAATGGCTAGAAGAAAAACCACCACGCTCCGTCATATGGTTGTTACCCGTCACCGTTCTATCACCACAGCAACAGTTTCCCCCGCACGTCACACGTTCAGCCACCTAACCGCCATCGTCACGTCACCACCATCAGTGCTTTCCAGTGTGATCAAGATATCCACATCACCCGCACAATCCAGTCCGGCAGCACCCGCAGTCCACAGTCAACAACCGCACCGCAAGTCACCAGCCTCTGCCACCGCATCTGCATCAGCACCCGCAGTACATAGTCAGCAACCGCACCGCAAATCGTCAGCCTTCGCCACCGCATCTGCAGCATCATCAACAGTCGCCGTCGGTCACCCAATACCAGTGATCATGTCAACACCAGATGTAGATTATCCGAGATCGCCATCTCTGAATGATCTAGTTATAGACGAAGGAGACCAACGCGCACCGCCAGCATCCATCAGCAGCACGCCAGTCATCATCCCGACGTCACCGCAGCACTCCAGCCTCCTGCATCCAGCTGTGAGAAAGAGCACTACTTCAGACCGCCTGTATTCAGGGAAGAGGAGGAGGATAGCCCATATGCAGGAGATTCTTCAGTTCCATGTGTCACCGCTAGCCATCTCCTCAAGGCCGCCAAGATACGGAAGCAGTCTACCCCTGCCACTGCAGCTCCATCTCCTCCGCACACAGCCGTCAGCGTCACCGCTCTGGAATAATCAACAACAACCACACCAGCACCGGCAACACCAGCAAGGACAGCACCAGTTCCCGCACCAGCAGCAGCAGCAGCCACCAGCATCCCAACAACACCATCGCCCGCAGTCACTGTTTGTTCGGACATTAATGATACCACCACTACCACCTGTGTCTAACATTAACTCTCTTAATTTTCGCCTAATTATAACGAAGGAATATCGGCCGTCCAGGAAAATCCGCCACGTCCCACCACCACCAGCCACGGAACTCGGACGCGATGGGGGAATTTCACAGCCAACACGTGCAGACATTTCTGCCATGGGTGTAGCAGAATTTTGGAGTGATGCGAGGAATGGAACACTTAATTATATTATTATATTTTTATTTTTGAGATAGTTTTCTTCTTATTATATATGTTCTACAAATTGCAGCCCTGTCCCCAGGATCACTACGGTTATCCTACACAGCTGCGCAATATTCTTGCCCAGCTGTGTCCCTATAAAAAATGAGCACTGTGGACTCCTGCATTGTAAGAACATTGTGTGCGACGTATAGTACACAGCGCACCGTAGTGCAATAATGTCATAATCCTGTCATGCAGTCTCAGCTATGCTGGGGCTGGCTGATAAACTAGCTGTTTACTTGTTACTATACTATTTTTCTTATTATTTTTCTTCCCGTCTTAGCATGACGGGACGGCTACGGGGTCAGTGAGAGCTGCCCGTGCGAACCTGCTATAACGGGCCACAGTTTACACATTTAATTAATACATGTTGCGTATCCCTTTTCTTACCCGGGATATGCAGGTAATTTGTTAAATTCCCAATAAGGGTATGTTATGTGAAAATATTTTATATATATATATATATTATATTATATTTTATATTATATACTTATAACTTAAAATTATGGTACATTGGAGCTTGAGTGTTCTCTGCGGAGAAAATACTTATCCGCACCCAAAGAGAACACCCATGCGAGCTATTGTTTTAGCAATCATTGATTAAAATAGTAATAAAGCACGTACAAAGAAATGAACATAAAAAAAAAGAAAAGATCTGGAAAAATAATTCCAGATCAAAAATCAAACTAAAAGTATGCCTCCCTTGTCCTGTCTCTCATAACACGTGCCTATTGCGTCACTACTCTCAGGCCACTCGCCTACCCGGGAAGTCTATAATTCCCGCCTAGTGTGCGTCCGTGCGGCGGTGTGTGATCGTTTGCCACAGATGTCAAACTAGGAGGGGGTGGGGGGGGGGGGTGTAGCACGGATCGACTGGTCGGGCACCGGCCGTACCCAGCTTAGATTCTGGATTCGTTCCTATAAGCGCCCCCCCCCCCCTTGGTAGAGCAATAAGTGTGTATAAGCCTACACAAGTGGATTTTTGTCGTGAAAACGACAGTTCATTGGAACGTGTGGTACGCATGCACGCGCCTGTCGCTGTTTCGACGACACATGTGCAGCACAAGAGTGAGTGGTGCTTTTAGTGTACCGAGTTGGTACTCTTTATTTGTTATAAATTACGTGCTCCCGTCCCTTCTGGTATGATCAGAACCAGAATTGGAAGGGCTTTTCAAAACTATAAACTATTTTAAAATTCGTACAAAAATGGCTGAGTTATCGCCGATTTTTTCCTGTAAATTATGCTCAAAATATAGGAATGGCGTCGTAATCGCGTGTATATATATACACCTGTGCAAAAGTTAGGCACCAGCAAAAACAATAGAACGTAGAAACATGATGGTACAAATAGGCTGCCATAATTTTTGTCACCGCGTTAGCTGACATAATTCCAAGTACGAAATGCACATGCATGCATGACTTCACGCCGCTTGATGTCCGTGCGTGGCGGGAAACAGCACACGTGTTCAGTTATGTAAAAGTCCAGTTTGAGGTGTAGAACATTACATACAGATTTAGGCGACAAGATTAGGAATTTTGTGTTCATGACCGTGGTTTATTTGTATAGAGAGAATTAGCTCTTGATTGTGAACCGCTATGGCAAGACGAAGGTTAAGTGATCGTGTGAAATGGCAAATCATAGGCATGCATACCACTGGTATGTCATGCAGAGAGATTGGCAGACAGCTGAACATTAACCATACTGTAATCAGTCGTTTGATTGCAAAACATGGGCAAACTAACGAGGTGAAGGACAGGCCTAGATCTGGAAGACCGAAGAAGACTACTGCCCGTGATGATCGAGCCCTAGTACGCCTTGTTACGAGATCTCCATTCACCAACAGCAGACTGCTCAGCCAGCAATGGGAAACGCGCAATAGAGTGTCAATGTCTACCGTCAAAAGGAGACTATGCTGCTGGCATGAAAGCTAGGAGACCTGTCAGACGTCCTCTCCTCACTGCACAACACAAAGAGGAGCGTCTGAGGTGGTGCAACGAAAGAAGACACTGGAACATGAGATCCTGGAGACGGGTACACTGGTCCGATGAAAGTCGGTTCCTGCTTCATGCCACAGATGGTCTAACTTGTGTATGGAGGTCCAGACGCACGGCGTACGACCAACGTAACATCATGGAAGAAGTTCCATTTGGTGCAGGTTCCGTTATGATATGGGGGTGCATCTCATTTGATTGTAAGCTGGATTTGTTGACTGTACCTGGAACACTAAATGGACAAAGATATCAAGATTCCATACTGGATAGAGTTGTGGTCCCTCATTTTGTAAATCATGCACCTGGAACCCACCCTATATTCATGGATGACAACGCCCGACCACATCGTGCTAGAGCTGTGCATGAATACCTCCGCCAGAATGCCATCGAAACCCTACCATGGCCAGCAAGGAGCCCTGACATGAACCCTATTGAGCATATCTGGGACATTCTGGGAAACATGGTGAGAAGGAGGGATCCTCCTGGGCAGAACCTACAGGAATTAACAGACGCACTCCATCTTGAATGGCAACGAATACCACAATGGCGTATCAGTCGGTTGGTGACCAGCATGAGACGTCGTGTCCAGGCCGTCATCCAGGCACAAGGTGGATATACCCGGTATTAATAATGAGTCTCAAACTCGTGCACAGATGTTAAACTTCGTTTTCAGACACCATTAATGACAATCTAGCCACGTGTGTCAACTGTAGGGCAATAGTTGTCAGTTGTGTCAACGTAACCATATTCAGGCCTCGTTTTCAAGTTCAAACAAAAACATACAGTGTTTCCCCACCATCATAATCAGCATTCCTCTAGTTGCATTATTACCTCTTGCACTAAGATGGATGGGTACATAAATGTTTATGCTATTGCTTTCTTCATAGCACATGAATATACCCTCGCATGTGCGTAAAAATAGGGTGGTGCTTAACTTTTGCACAGGTGTATATATATATATATATATATATATATATATATATATATATATATATATATATATATATATATATATATATATATATATATATATATATATATATATATATATATATATATATATATATATATATATATATATATATATATATATATATATATATATATATATATATATATAGTTAAATAATCAGTGATTTGTGTAACACGTGACTCACTACGTCATCTTCACATCTATATCTATCACGATATTTAGATAATTGTGTACACGTCAGAAGATTACAGTGCGCTGATTGGCTGGTTCAGCAAATTCTGATTGGTTGAGGCAGCCAGTTATGACGTCACCATGAGTATAAAAAGGGATGATTTTAGCAGATCGAGAGCATCGTCGGCCCGTGGCCGATCAGTCAGGAGCTGCCCAACGTATGGGAACCTGACGAAACAACCGAAGACAGATATATACATCATCTCGGTTTCAAGAGGTTTTCCGATCAGCCCGCACCAAAGCAGTTCCCATCTCACCGCATTAAGAACTGTAGAACTTAAATATGTTCCTATTTTAATTACCATCTATAAGGAACTGTTCTTGCGGTGAGCCCTAGTGGGCCAGTCATGTAATTCTACGTGATGTAGTTTAGCGATGTTCCTCGGTGGATAACTCACCAGATCTGCCAGCCATGCCGAAAAGTGGACCTTCAACCACCACACTGCATGTCGTGTGTGTCCTGATTCAAGTTTCGACCGCAGCCAAGTAAACTTTGCCTGGTGCGCCACAAGAGCTATTTGGCACACCCACACCGTTAAGCTTTAATATGTACAGCATAATTACAACTATATTAATAACCCTTCCTGTTAATGGGTTATCATTAACTTACTTAACTTACAGTCATCGGACGGGAGCTTTCATCACTACAGTAGTATTATGTAGAACTTACTAACTATTCGGTAGACATTGCTTATACTGTGTTTCACTGTCCTGAGTTTGTACCGTTTCCATTCTAGACCAGCATGCGGGAACCCTGTCTTATGGGAAATCTATATGCGGAGACGTATCCAGCTTTCAGAGAATGTGTCAACTCACGTCACAAGTGTAGTGACGTTTCAATTTCAGTAACATAGTAGCCCGTTATATAAGTATGGCTACTGGGTATTCAAGTAACTATACAAGATATCTTTAATTACATCTTTAATTATTATAATTTATTACTGTAAAAAGGTACCGATGACTAATAGGTACCGTACCGGTCCTCGGACTGCAGCTTATAATTTCCTTATTATTACTGTTTATAATTATCCTTGTTTACTGTAAGGTGCTTTAACTAACTGCACCGTATTAGGTCTATCAACCTGTATTACTACTGTTTTAACCTAATTATGTACCGTTTTCTACTTGGTTAGTTAGGTATATGGCCAGCGGACATCTTGTTGATATGTTTTGCTTATTTGTAGAAAACTTAGGACTGCAGTGCATTAGGAATTACTTTACAGCAACATTTATATATGCATCACTTTCTCCCGCCATCAACAATTTTATACTGAGGTCACTGTCCGTGCTATAACTCTGTTTAGCCCGGCATGCTACCGACTAAACCTGACTATTCAGCTCGATAGGATAGGTTTAATGTGATTAGAGACAATTTCTTCATTAGGAGACACATAGTGTACGCCTCTTTTCTGGTCGTTGTGGTAATCTAGCCCCCCCCCCCCCACCCTGGCAAGGTTGTGTTAAATTGGCCAATATACCTATAAGGCCTCATATCTATAAGTTATTGTCTCTTTTCATGTTCCACTAAGCCTGATGGCTTCTTAATTGTTTGATATCCCTACCCGCACCATGGGCTGATCCGACTCTGGGAAACTATCGGAGGTTTCCGAGCGATGATGACCAAGGTACGGTGTCTCATACACTCCCCCCTGTATCTTAGGATACTTAGTAGTTAGTTATCTTTGCCAATGTAGGAAGCACTGCGAACACATTAAAATTATTATTTTATATTTCCTTTAGAAAATTGCCCCAGCACCACAATGCATATTGGGCAACTTGAGCTTAAACCTAATGACAAGTCAATACTTAGCTCCTTAGGACTTGGTGATGGACGAGATGCGCATCTCCACCCAACTCATTAAAATGTCTGGGCAAGATGTTGGAATCTGCCACGCCCTCACGGGAAGGACATTTGCAATGGATATTTGTCTCTCTATCTCCACCATAACAATAGGTCAGTTATAAAGATCTGCTTGTGACAATTTCACAGCACATTGGTTGAATAAAAGAGTGGCCCCTTTTGGCCAACACATTTCCTCCGCTTCGGCAGTGGGGACATTTTCCTGTAACAGAGGCCCGTGCGAGGCACCCACCTCTCGCAAAGATATCCAGTGACGGTGGCCTACACGAGGTTACTACTTCCCACCACAATTTTTATAGCATCTAGAAGTAATTCCCGCGTGAGGCACAATGCCTTTCGCGGGGTACCACTGTGGACTCACGGGTCTGTGCGGTACCTCCTGTCTCTCCATGTGTAGAGGTTCATAAGGTGTCTCTATGTTATGTATTATTCAAATGATCATTGTTATCTAGCAAACTTAACGGTTTGTATAGGCTATATTTTCATAATTACTATTTTTAGACACAAATCCTTGTACGTTCATAGTTTCAAAATTGCTATGGACAGGCATGCCCGTGACACCAATTCACGGGCTGACACGGTTCAATTCAATGTTAGCGGCAATGGTCGCACAGCCCCACCGGAACAATTGAGTTCCACCGGCCTTAGGAGCCCGTCTTTGTTGACCGCAGGTCTGTGTCACACGGGATCCAAAACACTGTGACCGGGAGATAACCAGCCGTCTCGTTCATCATGCACATGTGGCACGGCGACCCGACATCACACACAGGAATGGCCTGACGCAACCCCGCGAGCTACATAATGTAGCCCCGCACTCCGCCAAGGTTGTGAAAAATTGGCCAAATACCTATAGGGCCTCGTATATATCAAGTTATTGTCTCTTTCCGCGATCCACCAGCTCCATGGCTTTATAATTGTTTGGATTCCCTATCAGCACGTTGGTCTGATCCGGCCCTGGGAAACTATCGGAAGTTTCCATGCGGTGATGATTAAAGTGCTGATTTACATACATCTCCCCCGTATTCCCGGATACTTGTTAGCTAGATAACCCCACCAATGAAGGAAAGCACTGCGAAAACATATAGTTATAAATGTGAGTTTGATAGTTTCTTTACCGGCCCACAGTCCATATCTGGGCGCATTGGAACTTAATCCTAGTGACAGGTCAAAAGTTAGATCCATAGGAATCGGTGATGGACGAGACGTGCATCTCCATCCAACTTGTTGGAGTGTCTGGGAAGGATCTTGGAATCCGCCACGTCCTCATGGGAAGAACGCTCGCAATGGATATTCGCCTCTCTATCCCTGCCTTAATGATATGTCAGTGATCAAACTTGCTTATGTGAAATGTAGCCATTGTCCAGCTGATGTTTTATGTGGTTGCGGAGCAAGGTAGCCAGATTTTCATCAAATTCAGATGGGTTGCGATGTAACATGTATACATGCTGTCTGTGGAGGTAGATGCTCTTTCAAAGTGACCTACGGGAAGCTAGGAGTCTGCGCCCATTGGACAGCTGTATCTAATGATAGGTAGGAATCCCTGCCACTTGCGGCCAAAGCTAGTTTTCGTTTCTAACAACTAACTGGTAGGTTAGATTGTAGTATAAGGCCCTCATAAATAAACCGGCATCTACCAATACAGCATCTTGGAACTACATAAGATGGTGATGTGGCAATTCTTCGGAAATCGCTCATTCTGCCTTCATGTAAACCAGTACGCATCATGTTAATTATGGCTTCACTAGGATTTTCAGCACTTAGAATTTTCTGTTGAGCAAAAGAGTGGCCCTTTTTGCCAACTCTTTTCCTCTGCTTTGGCGTCGAAGGCATTTTCCTGTGACAGAGGCCCACGCGAGGCACTTGTCTCTCACCACAGCGAGAATTCCTGTGACGGAGGCCGGCGCGAGGCACCTCCCTCTCACACCATCATGGAACATTTGGTGATGGAGGCCCACGCTAGATACTTTCCTCTCACAGCAACATTGCTCTCTCTGTGTATGTTAGGGGTATATTAACTTATATTAAGTTACTCAATAATCTCTTATGCGGATGCTTCTCTTACCAGGATACCTCTGTGGATTCAAGGATCTGTGTGGTACCTCTGGCGACACCACATAGAAAGGACACCAGCTAGCTCTATATTGTATATTATTGTGCTCATTCTACTGTCAAATGATTCACCTTGTTTGTATAGTACTTATTTATATTTCTAGTATATTATTCTAATTGTTCCATTCTCTAAATTAGTATGGATAGACACACCGGTGACACAAATAGTTGGGACGACACTGTGTGGTTCAATCTTGGCGGCAACTGTCGCACAGTCCCACTGGAATATCAGTGTTCCACCAGCTCTAGAAGTCGGTCTTTGTACACTACGGGGAGACGTCATACGGGATCTGCAACCCTGAGATCCACAGCTAACCAGCCATCCCGGTCATCATGCACTTGCGGTGCGATGGGCGGATATTTATCGGCAGACCAGCATGTACCCCCCATGAGCTACAATTACACATGGATTAGTGGCATTTGTTGGGTTGTGAAATCGAATTGGAAACATGAGTCCCTAGTTCAACTTCATAACTCGGAACGTTATATTGATTTATGCGGGATGGAATCATCATGTGTTTGGATTTATTTCGTTTCATTGCACTGGCATATGCCATTTAAGCCTCTAAAAGTGTACGATTTTCGCAGTTTTGTTTTCGGCCATCTTGGTGTGATTGTGCCCCTTTAGTTGACAGTTTGGCTACTCGAAAGATGATAGAGTTATGAGTTATTGGATTGCTATAAGTAAGACCCTTAATTTGTTCAGTCCAATGTAACATTGTGGTGTCCGAATTGCTATTAAGTATAAATCAAGTTGCACTAACTTGACTATAGCATAGCGCCTACTGTCAGCCTAAACTTTAAAAATGTAGCATATGTAATAAATATATTGTGGCATGGCTGGACGCATGTTTGTGCTTGTACTCCTCCAGATATTCTATAGCAGTTTTATCACGCATTTTCACGAAGTTAAAAAAAGAGATTTTTGGGGAGGAGGGAAAAATGTCAGAGTCCGGACAGGTTAATCTTTTTAAAATGACATTTATGGTTATCCAATTAAAAAAACCATCACACGGGTGTGTTCTATGGGATGCTTAGGTCTAGTCTGCATCAAAATTATATTTATTTTATAATTTTTCCATACTTTTATCATGTTTGAACATAGAATATTGTATGTGTCAAGAGTTCTCTTTCTTGGCTGCATTAAGCTTTTTTAAAACGACATTTGCACCCACAAGGGGATCTATGATTTAAAAAAATATGTCACAGATTTGTTCTATACGATGCTTAGGATCAGTCCACGTAAAAGAGAAATCGACTTTCAAATTCTTTCCAGAATTTCTTTGGCGTTTAAACTTTGACTATTTTAGTGTGCATGTTATATCCTGATTATGGTTCTTGGCTGTGTGAAACTTTTTTCAAATGACATTTACAACCACAAGGGGTTGGGAGATTTGAATAAAACTTCACAGATTTGTTCTATATGATGCTTAGGACTTGTCCACATCAAATGGAAATCGACTTTGACATTTTTTCACAGCTTGAACTCTAGTAGTAGTGTTGGGGTCAAAATGATACCACCTCCCTCAACTGGCCGCCGTTCGGCGATTCGTGGCCCCCACCACCCTCTCAATCCCTGGGGCTTAGGTTGGTGAGACGGGGACCACCATGGATCGCTGAATGGCTGCCAGGGAGGTAGGATGATCCCGACACTACTACTACCAGGGTCTGAACGCCCATTTAGAGACAAGCCTCCACAGTGATATCCACCACTGATCATCATCAACAACAGGGCCGGCCTTGCTCTCTCTCTCTCTCTCTCTCTCTCTCACTCTCTCTCTCTCTCTCTCTCTCTCTCTCTCTCTCTCTCTCTCGCTCTCTCTTCTGTGTAGGCTCAGACAAACACGTAGTCTCTGCTAGAGTCGCATCGGCATGATGGGACCAACAATAGGGGCTTCCATCTACCTTGACAACACTCACCTCGGAGGAGGCTAAAGTGATTAGCATGTGAACCACGGCACACTTTGGCATGTTCACATGTTACGCAGAGAATATGGTGCTGAGCAGGGGTCTCCAGCAGACAACCATGGCCTACCCTCTCCACCCCATAGAAGTGGCAGACAGACTTGATCTCTTCACGTGGGTGAAAGCAGTCATAAATGTTTCTCCACGAGGGCTCGACCCAAGGATTGTACTGGGGGTCATCCCGCAAGTGGGCCCACTTGGCATCCAATATCATGGCAGTCTCAGCGCCCTGTGCCACTGCTGTAGACGCCAGCACGAGCAGTATGATGAGAATCATGGCTGTATATCAAGAGTTAAACTG
This sequence comes from Chaetoderma sp. LZ-2023a, assembly GCA_034401795.1. Lineage (NCBI taxonomy): Eukaryota > Metazoa > Mollusca > Caudofoveata > Chaetodermatida > Chaetodermatidae > Chaetoderma > Chaetoderma sp. LZ-2023a. The sequence goes on along the minus strand of CM067362.1, from coordinate 19,743,046 downwards.
GACAGAGTGAACTCCTCGAGAAATATCTGTGCCAGATTGAGCCCTGTTCCATCCGGATCGATAGTGATCTTCATCCCCTCAGGGGCAGGGGCTAGCTGCTTGACTCTGCCGCCGGCTAAGAAATGTAGCTCTAGGACTATATGAGTCGTTTGCGGGCTAGTGAGTCCGACTTGCTGAAGCAGTTTAACAGCACCCTTGACTTTGGAGACATGTGACACACCATCTACCCATAGGGTGCCCTCCTGGAGGTTAACAGCTTCTTCTGCTCCATCGAATAGTCGACGCAGCAGGAGCTTTCCACCTGTAACCCCGATCCGGTGACCCACCCTCGGCAGGGAGACACCTTCACCTATGTAGGTGAGGAAGGATGATCTCCGATTGTAGAGCTTTTGAACTGTCCCATCCTTTTTCACAACAGTGGAGAGGGGAGTAACCTCTATGTCAATGACTGCGGGAGGCCTATATAGAGGCAACCATGTTTGCCAGTCACCCCCAGGTCCAGCGCGGTACCACACTTCATTCTTCTCAAATATGAACTGCAGGTTTTTTGCCATGGTCAATAGCAGGCCATCATGGGCCATTGGCGGGACACCGCTCGAATAGGGTTTGACCATATGACAACTGAGGTCGTTATTTAGGGTGTTGATGTCTGCCGCCACTGTATCTGAGAGCTCAATCAACGACTCGAGGATGTACATCCTCTTCGGGAAATCATGCCGAAACACTATCTTGTGGCCATCTATGTTGCGATCCAGGCGCGCCTTCATCACATCCTTGAGGTCTGTGAGCAGCTCCACCCAATCACCACCAATGGGGTTGAGGGAGAATGCATTTGAGCTTGCTTCGTACTGTAGGGTGAATGACTTGCCATCGCTCTCTTCTACCTTGGCAGCATCAACTGCGTACAAATCTGCCAGGTCAGCAAGACTAGCCGAGTGAGCAAATATGGGTTCCATAGCACGCTATACACGGGGTTTAAACAGGAGATATAACCATGCCGATTGTCCAACTGCTGCTCTCCGGTGGTGGGAACATAATCTCACCCTCTCTAGAGGGGGAGACGGGTGGTACAGTACTGTGGGGAATGGGTCCTCTTCGAGGTGCCCCAGCGGGGCACAACATACATACACACCAATGTGCTACATCATCCTCCGGGCAGTGCACACAGAAGCTCACTGGTAGAAGTCGGCCGGGACATGATAGAGTATCTCCAAGGTGCCAACAGCAACCTATGGAAGGCTAGCCTGTTCACAAATGTAAATCATCTGTTTGACAGCCCCTCCATTAACATATATGCCAGCACGGATGCGATATCAGATGCCCATTTAGAGTTCACACTCTTATTACTCATTGACCTGACATAATATCATACCAGCATTATCTGACCTTGGCCGAGATGATGAAGAAAGAGGTTCACCCCTTCATGACCCCTGCACAGATAAAGGCCTTAAGCGAACAGAGGCTCGCACTGCAACAAGAAGGATAGCGACTACAGTGGGAGAACTGGTATCAACAGAACACAAGCCTTGCAAGGAGGCGAAGGAACAGTGAAGATTTCCGATCCTGGCAGGCCCTCCTGGAGGAGAGTAAGCGGGGTGCAGGAGTCTTGACAGACGATGATGAGCTAGATGTCTTCACAGACGAGGATGAGCCAGGTGGCTTCTCAGACGAGGATGAACCAGATGTCATACAGTGGAAAGAGGAGATGGTGCAGAAGTGTAAGACCAAGAAAACCATCCAGCATGATCCAGATGTCACGTCTCAGAAAGCTACTGGCACCCAACATAGTGCTGGATGACCTCTGTCTAAGAGACATCTGTCTCGAAACCAGCAAGCTGGCACGGTTTGCCAGGCTCTCCAAAATGAACCCTTCTGTGACTCATGAGCAGATTCTGCAGGTGATGCAGGTTTAATCTCCAGGTATACTATGGCAAAATCAGAGTGGAGGAAGCAACCAGAAATATACCCCTCCCTTACTTCTGACGAGGGGGGTACAGTACACAGCTGGCGACTCCAGCAGATAGATACCATCAGACAGAATCTCGTCCATGGGGCAGAAAGGTACAGCAGAATGCGCAGGCGATATAAGACAGCCTACAATGTCCTCGCGCATACAACCACTGCTGTGGGTGTGATTGGAGCCAGTGCTGGGGTGGCAGCTGTGGCCACTCTCGCTACATGGGTGGAGGGCATCGTCGATATCCTGTTGGGTGGCATGACACTAGCCGCCACTGTCTTGGCCACGGGCTTGGGGGTGGGGCAGCAGCAGATCACAAGGAGGCTGGAGAAGCATGCTAAGTATGTGGCACTGGCACAGAGTATGCTACGGACTATCGACGAGTCTGTCAGCAAAGCTCTCGAGGATGGCCAGGTCACCGATGAAGAGTACCACCATATATTGAAGGTCCAAGCCCTGTACCGCACGGAGAAACCTAAAGTGCGACAGCAATACCTCAAAGGCTCCAGCAGGCGTGTTGATATGGAGGAGTTAAAAAACGAGATATTACAGCGAGGTCGCCTCGCTGGTCTCTGGAGTCGAGACGGCTACAAATAGTGTGCTGTGGTAGCTTTAAGAACACCAGTATAGATGACCCTCCCACTGAACCTCACGATAGTCGTCCGGAGCCAACCGCCCCACCTGGGTACACCATTGACTGGCCTGAGAGGTCTACTGGATGATATACCAGAGCTAACACTGTGCTCCATCACAGTGGATGGACGGTCCCGAACCAGCTTCTCCGTCAACCCACAACCGCTGACCAACCGCCCCATCACCATCAAGGATGCGAAGCAAGCTCATACTTGGATGGCTGCTCCAAGCCTCTCATACTGGAATCAGCAGCTGCACTTTGCCGTGTGGTGTGCCATGGCAGGATGTGGAGTAAGTTCCGCCCTGCTTCACTCCTATTCTGGTACTCCTGAAGCTGTGCTCATCGCCAGCTGTCTCAGATTCCATGTGTACTTCACGGTGTGACGATTCCTCCATGAGCTGGGTGCAAGCCTCCCTGATACAAATGCCTTCGACCCACAGCTCAACAGTGATAGAGTCTCAGCGGCCAGCAGACTACAGAGAGAGGTCAACGCTCACCCAGACTCTCGGTGGCATGGAGGTGGCAAGAGCGGTCTAGGGGTTATGTACGGTGACCCGAGACGTGACTACTCAGGATTCTCCTATCGAACCCCCCGACGAGTAGGCCGTTGGAAGACAGCGACATTCTCATTCGATCCAGACTCTGACCCTGGAGCGCTGGTGCAAAATATGCACATCACCGGCTTGCAGCAGGACTATCCAGATGTGTGGAAGTACTTTGTCCCATGAACCATCTCAGGCCTCACACCAGCAGGGATCATTCAGATCAACCAGTCCCTGGAAGCACTGTGCTACTGCCTCCTTATGGCACAGCCCCAGGTACAGCATTCCATAGATGGTGTCAGCGGGGCAGAGGTTCAGGCCATGTTCATCAGTCTCGTTGAGGATATGATCATCGTGGCAGACCCCAGTAGTCTTATTGCTAAGTTCCAGCAGGGGTTGCAGAAGGCCCGTCGGAAACTTGACTTTGCTATTTCGCCACACCTATGCTTGATTCCGAGCAACATGATCGTGAACATCGAGGACCTTCACGTCAGGGGCTATAACAACATGATAGTCGAGGGGAGTTCCTCGGTGTCCACTTCGGCTTCAACAATGCCATCAATGCACCTACGCGTAGTACGAGCCATACAGGAGTTCCGACCCTGACACTGCAGCCAGTTGACACGGCAGCTCCAGGAACCCCGACACTGTAGCCAGTCAACACAACATTGCTTCCCATGGTAGCTCTACATGTGGTGTCAGGCCTAGCTATCATGGCACTCGGGATCAGCCTACTCCGCCGCTAGCACATCAGCTATAAGACTATCCTGACTCTCTACAGTAGCAGTGGGGACCACGGTGAGACACTGAACCAGCTTGGCATGCCCTACAGCCACTATATCCGCTGCCAACATGCACATCCAAGGGCTGGACGGTTCAGCAGCGCATCCTTTTTCCAGCTGGTAGTATCGCAGAGCCGTGGTAAGCTTTGAGTCCAGTGAGACCATGGCGGTCTGCAACCACTGGAACACATCTGACAGATACTCCCGATCCTTGTAGAAACCTTTAGCTTGCAGGAGCTGCTCGTCGATACTCCCGCCCATGATAAGGTATTCGAGGAAGCAGATCTGTACCTTGCCAAATCCTAGATAGAGCTTCAAAGCTGCCAGCTCCTCTGTCAGCTCAGCACTGGAGAGATGAGCGAGCTCATCTGGTGTCTTCTTCTTGTAGTCCTTCAACTCCCTCCGGAAGACATCATAGTACTTCTCGCATAGCGTGAGCCTGGACATGTTTAAGATGTCTCAATAGAGAGATGAATATTCCTGAGTACCAACCCGGCCACCTGGCAGATGCAGACTGGGAAGATCTTATTAGGTCTCTCGACAGGGGATGCAGACGTTTAACCACGTTGTATACTCAGTGCTTAAACAATGACGTCAATGGTACAGATCGTGAAGCAACTGCCCGAGAACCAGGCGAGTCTTCAGAAGGTGGAGAACCTGCTGCGAACCAAGACACAGAAGTTACTGACCAAAGCAAAACCTCTGGCAGTCCATGTCGCCAGTAATGTGGTGGCGAATGTGGCTGTGGTGAAGATGACAGCGGGGAAATGAGGTTCTTCCTGCCGCCACTGCGGCTGTCCTTGCTACAGTGGTGAGTGGGGTGGCCGGGAACTGTCTCGGAATAACTCACCCCATCCCAGAGATCACCCTCAGTGGTGCCTCGTATACTGTTGCCACCAAGATCATGGGTGAACGTGTTACACTAATGGAGGCCGCGGTTCGAGGGCTAGCAACGAGTGCAATGGCTGAGAACATCGTCGCCTACGTTTAACGCCTCTGAATAGTGACAGATGGATCACAAGACCCCTGCAGCATATGAGGCATGGCGTGCCGGAGGGTGGTGTGTAGCATGTAGTCGAGCACGCGGACTGAGGATCGCCAATGCCTGGGAATGGTGGACCGCCAACAAGGCGTGCCCCTGCAGAGAGGGCCAGTACCCTGAGCACTGCTACCTATTCCCTTGGCCGACTGCATGGTCCTCCAATGCCCAACTATTTCACTGGGGGTATGACTAGTAGGTTTAAGCCATCTGTATATGACTATGACTCTGTCACTCACAGACCTAGAAGGCAATCTTGCTCTCTTGGGTGAGGCACGCCTCGGTTCAGAGGACACTGTTGCCCCTATCTCCTTCCTAGACTTCGATGAGATGGGAGACCTGCGGGTGATCCGCGGTACCATCTCAGCCTGAGATCTCATCGGGAACACTGATACGGTAGGACAATCGGCCATTAACAAGGCCAAGACTGTATACAAGGGGATGGGCATCAAGGAGAGGGTGATGATGTGAGGTATGCTCGAAGTCGATGAGGCTGAAGGTATCAAGGTTATGGCTGAGTCCTATGCACAGGACCTGGTTAAGGATCTGAAACCACTGAGCTCATTCCGACAGGATGGAGAGAATCTCAAGATAGGCACCCTCGGCCTGAGCCATATCACTGTCGACGGCCAAACAGGTGCTTCCATCAGCCTCCGGCTACCAGAGGTAAAGAAGTCAGGGTTCTTTGGTTTGCCGTTTAAGACCACAGGATAGTCATGGCTTCCCGTGCATGTATCATACAGATACTGGATGTACTAGACACTGTGGGTGCTGACACAGGCCCTCTACGCTATCGTCTCAGCTGCTGCTGGGATTTCATGCTTGACGCCTCCATCGCATCCTTCGTATCCACCAGAGGTGCAGGATTCCCCGCTCTGCAGGCGAAAGATATGGTGCAGGAAGTACTGCCATTTAGTCTCCCAGATATAGATGACCAAGTGCTAACCATCATCCGCACGCATGTCTGTACCATTCGACAGTAGGCTGGCCGATGCTGGCCAGGTGGTGCTGATCATTTCCCCATCAGGACACGGGAAAAACACCTTGCTGCGGGCCCTCCTGGCCGAACATCTACACTCTCAATACATCCTTCTGGTCTCTGACTCCGCCACTGAAGCGGTTGACAGTAATGATCAATGGTACAATGGCTCAATCACCAAGACGCAGAACCTGCAAGCACTGATGGAGAAGCTGTTGGCAGCCCGACTGACAGAACTACTTGTTCTAGTTATCGATGACCCTGTAATGGATCAGAAGACAGTCACCTACCTCAGCAACATCACCAGGCGCATCCGGCACACAAAGTTAACTGTCTTCATCCTCTTTCAGAAGTACACCCGCGAGATCTCACCAGACATCTGCCACAATGCCTGGTTGCTATACTTCCGCTCCAAGTGTGGACATGCCCTGCTCGAGACCATATACGACAGCCTAACCTGCAAGGAGACCAAAGGGGACTTTATCGCAGGTCTACAGAGGGCAGCTGAGCTGTACCGCTTCATCTTCAGCAACAAGGAGACAGGTGAGCTGTCACACTTCAAGCCATCTCTGGAAAAGGCGCAGACCTTCACCTACAAGCTGAATCCAGCCAGGAAACTAGCCTGCTCTACGCGTCATCGCTGACAGACTGTTGCAGCTGCCGCAACTATTTTCATACATCAGAAGGCTGCGCGGTCTCCGCTACTTCGTCCGCGGTCTCTACTACTTCGTCAGATGCTTGAGGAACTTCGTCAGAAGCTTGAGGAACTTCGTCAGAAACTTGAGGAACTTCGTCAGAAGCTTGAGGAACTTCGTCAGTTTCATCAGAAGACTGTCGCTTAAACTATACCCACTGAGGGTCAGAGTCTAGGACTCTCTTCTTCTGGAACTTCTCATGGAAGATCCACTTTGTCCATGCATGATGAGCATCTGACTTGCGAGCGGATTTGATGAGGTAGTCCTGGTAGTTATCTGGAAATTTCAGAAATGCTGCCAGATCACTGGGCAATCTCCTGCGCCCTTCTTCGTTGAAGATGTGCTCAACAGCCTCCTTGCGGCCAACAGTGAACGCCTCCTGAGTACCTTCTGCATGACCGGTGTCATGGCTCTCCGCTACAGCGGCAGTGACCTCCTCCCTGAAGTAGTTATTTGCTCCAGACTGCAGGCTATCCAGCATATCTCGCTTTTCCTGGCTATGGAGGCTAAAAACGGTAGCCCACTTCCTGACCATTAGTAGATCTTTGGGGTCGACCCTCGCCTTTTGGAGAGCTAGAATAACAGGACTATTGGTTGGGACCACCGGTAGGTCAAGTGTCCTGCCCAGGGTGCTGTCAAACTTCCGGTAGAGTATCCGAGTCAGGAGTTCTTTTGTACTACGAGCTGGCGCTCCTTCCTCTATGGCGGCCAGTATCTCCGCATCAGATGGCGGTGTGACCTTGGCTCGCTCGTGGATAATTTTGATGTCACGAAGCAGTCCTCGGACCCTGTCACAGTGGGACAGTGCACGCTGTGGCTGTTGTGCCGACTTGTCCTGCTGCCTATAGACAATCTGCTGGAGAACTTTACCAAACATGGCTGCCGTTTAACCCCTCTATATACCCAGACCTTAAACATGCTGCAGTATGTGCAACACCCAGATGGGGCCATTGAACCCGTAACATCACACTGCACTGATCCGCGGAAGGACTGCCTGATGGTCATTTGACCCAGTAAACATGATGAGAACCCGTTGTTCGCTGCTGGGAAGTACATTGACTTTGCAATCTCGGCACAGATCCACGAGATCAAGAGCATGACACTCGAGTTCAAGCTTCAGAGCACAATAGAGCAGATGGTAGAGCTCCCGCAGGTTCTGAACAGGTGGGAGATCGTGCAGAGCAACAGCACTGTGGACACCACCTATGTGAATGATGAGTACCACGTCCTAGGTCCGCTGGCTCATGGCCCAATCTTCTATGCGAAGGGAAAGAGGTACTACGCTGTGGGATGCAATGAGGGGTTCATGGAGTTCGAACTACGGGCAGGTGTCGAGAAGCCTGTGGCAGTTCCACTCTTAACCCTCCTCGAGAACACACACATGAATCTGGGTGGCATGCAGGATAGGCTTTTTCTCCGGGTGTACACTGAGCAGCTCGCAGATGCGATGATGAATGCTCCAAGACTTCATGTTTGGCATGACGAGAATGACCAGGAGCTGAAGCAAATGGGTTCCAAACGGCGAATTGTGCATGTGGAGCGAGAACACCAGCAGGTCCAAGCCACGGCTAACCAATGGGTAGAGCTGACATTGCATCGTGGTGCATCGGACTGTGTCGCTGTTTCGGTCCTGGTTCAGAAGGGAGGTGCCATCCAGCAGGTGGATAAGCTAGACGACTTCAAGCTTGTTGTTGCTGGAACCAATGTTCTTGGTGAGGTACGTGAGCTGGCTGATTGCCAACTCTACAGACAGAAAACTAATTCATATGCTCGTCTGCGCCTAACCAGTGGAAGCGAGGACCTCGAGTCGGCACTCGAGGGCCGTCACCACCTAGGGGGCAGGTACATCCCACTTAATCAGGGCAACCGGATCAGCTTCAACATTGGAAACCTCATATCTGGGACTCGCTCTTTAGGTCTGACAGTACTTTACTTTGGCTATGCTAAGGTATGCGTGTCAAACACATCAGTTATTCAGCTTGAGCGTGCGTAGAGCACGACTCCTGTTGTCACCACTGCAGCTGCCATCACTACTATAAGCTCTGCTCTCTTCTGGCCTGTCGATGCTTCATAGTCGAGCATTGGCTCAGATACAGCCTCGTAGTACTCATCGCGACTCTCATCTGCCTCTTTGAGGCTCTGGTTGGCCTGAGCTCGGAGTCGTCGTTGGCTTGCCTCCCTCTGGCGCATATGCTCGAGGGCTTTGCTGTGCTCAAACTTCTCCTTAGACAGCTTCTCCATCGCCTGGTTATGATGCTCATGCTCGACCGATGCCACCTTCTTCTCAGCGAAGCTGAGTCCCCAGTTCGCTAAGGCAAACACGCCCGCATTCAAGATTGTGGATGCCATGCTATAGAATACAGTTTAAAGCTACTATATAGCTGTCCCCCAGCGATGGATCCCCAGAGCGATGTATGAACCAGAGGCTTATGAAGATCCAGTCGAGGATATAGATGATGAGGACTATGATGAGGAGGATGGTGCAGATGACTACGATGTAGCGGAGACCACGGGTGAGTATGATGATGTAGAGCCTGAATCCTGCAAGCTAGTACACAGAGTGAAAGGAATCTATCGCACTTACGTAAAAGGTTCTATCGGTCTGCTGGCAGCTGTTGGGACTCTGATCGCTCTGTTCACAACGAAGGCTGGCGAGATGGTCGGCAAGATCTCCAACAATGCTCTCCATGGGGTGGAGAAGATTTTTGAAGCCATACCAGTCATCGCCTCAGGAGTAGGTATGTTCTTCGGAGACGCAGGCCCTTGGCTACCATACGTTGCCATAGCGCTCGTGGCCATCTGGGCTGCCGAACATTTAAGCCATACTATATAATGACAGCATCTCTCTATGACCTGGTCAAGGCCCTTAACTTCCGAGGATTGGTCGATAAACTACTCTTCAGTGAGGATCCAGCAGAGATTAGACGCCAGTGTATGGAGGTGTTTGAGGAGGTCTTCAGTGATGGTCAAATGAATGACGGCCATCTGTTCGTCTGTTTAGAGTTCACCCAGGCCGTGTGTGACAGGATGGGAGTGGACGTCAGTGATGAAATCCGGGAGTTTATCAACCATCTTTCTTGAGGAACTCGACTGTCAGTCTCGTGGATATTACCGTGAGACCCCTCAACTACTCGAGGCTGCACGTCGCAAAGGCTACAACTTCACATTGGAGACAGTTAGCCAGTGGCTCAGTCACCAGGCGATGTGGCAGATATACAGACCTCATCCACAGCACATCAGGCATGCCCATTTCGAGGAAACTGTCCCGAACAGAGTTCACCAGGCGGATGTTCTATTCCTTCCACATGACTCGATTGGTCGTAAGACCTACAAGTATGAGAGTCTCCGTGGGATGAGTCTTGAAACCATCTAGGAGTGCTTCGAAATTGTAAACTATGAAGTGTGGGTATGGGACAGGCCGAACTCATTTAGGGACGCTTGGGCAGCATTTTATACAGCACTCCCACTGTACCACAAGCGTGCATCCAGAGGCTCTCAGCTTCTCCTCTCTCAGGACTGTCTTGTGGTATCATTGTTCGGCATCCTCACCTCGCTGGTGTTGTGGACACCCGTGCCGGTGACAGCCATGGAACTGGTAAATGGTGTTGGTGGTTGGATCATAACCATCTATTGGAGCGCCCTCGATCCAACGCTCGCCACCATGCCCACACTCTACATGGTGTATGTGTACGCCTCTGTTTCTCGACTCATACTCAATCCAACGAGTAGCTGCTGAACTGGATGGTTGGGGCGGATAGAAGGCTTTCTCATACGCAGACTGTGGCGCCTCAACCTTCTCGCCAGGACACACGATTTTTGTTTTGCCGCCTGTACAGTGATCAGTGTGGCATTGAAGATGGCATGCCTTTGTAAACCTCTGCTGACAGTGACTGCAGACTAGTGTATGTGCCAGCTTGGAGATGTTCTTGATGTAGAAGGCATGGTGGTCCCACACTCTGATGGTCATGGTGTCACGGTAGTGAGCCGCTTGCCTGATCATGTGCCAGGTGCCCTCTGGTTGATTCATACACGCAAATCCCGATCTTGGCGAAGAACTCTACCTTGTCCAGCTGATCCAGCGAGATCTTGCAGACATCAGTTACTGTCTTGCCGTAGAACTGTGTGGCAAGCTCTCATGCAGGAGCTGTACTTCTATCAGCTCTCGCTCCTCAGTGGACTGCTAGACATCTCCAGAGACACATGTTGTCCCTGTAGGTGTCGAGGGCAGTCATACTCTTCTTCTGTCATAGCCAGTCTGGGAGGGGGCCTGTCCCAAGCAGAGGTTGGTGGTCGATGACAACCCTGACCTCAATGTTGATTGATCGAATGAAAGCCCACTTGGTGTTGGGTTGATCGATATTGTCTGCGTCGAGGCGGGCTTGCTCTCTTGCTGCCACCCAGTCCTGAGCTGCTCCTATCGTGTTCAGTCACGGGCTCCCTGAAGCATTCTTGTGGAAGAGCATCACCCTACCATCTTCGATGTGACGGATGCGATAGGTATGGGTGTAGCGGAGGTAGAAGGCGTTCTGGACAGTCTGTTGGATCTTTTGCATGATCTTGCCTGTGAGGTCTCCTTCTAGATCTCTGAAGAATGTCCAGCATACTGACCGGCATCCTCTATCCTCTGTTTCCCTTTCGCTGAGACACTGGTCGAGAATGTGTTCGCCTTCTCGCCTCATGCTCCGGGCTAAGGGTTCAGACCTCGGCCCCTTATGCTCAGAACTCGGCATTGCTTAACGATCCTGCGTTTGAGAGTTAAGCGCTCCAGTGGATGGGCCTCCATCCGCCTCACTACAGTCTTGGCTCGCAAGCTAGCAGTCACCTCCTCGGCCTACTGAGGATGCTCACGTATCCGCTGCGCTTTCTTGTGGGGATTCCAAGGAGCCTCTTTGGTAAGCGCTGGAAATCTTCCCCTATTCATTGTTCGGGAGAGTCGCTTCTGCCACTCCTTGGTATGGACCTGTCCGATCATCTGGAGCAGGTCAGCTTTCTTGGCCTTAGAGTCAACTCCAATGCTGAATTGCTTTGCAATAGCGCGAAACTGTGCAACAGTGCTCATGGTGTATATCCCTGTGGATGCCTGCATAGGGTGCGGGGGGGTCCCCCTGCATTGGAGAGTTAAGGGCTCCAGTGAATGGCCCTCCATCCGCCTCGCTACAGCCTTGGCTCGCAAGCTAGCAGTCACCTCCTCGTCCAACTGACTAAACTCACGTATCCACTGTACTTTCTTGTGGGGATTCCAAGGATTCTCGGTAAGCGCTCGAAACCTTCCCGTATTCATTGCTCGGGAGAGTCGCTTCTGCCACTCCTCAGCACGGACCTGGTCGATCATCTGGAGCAGGTCAGCTTTCTTGACCTTAGAGTAGCCTCTAAGGCCGAATTGCTTTGCAATAGCGCGAAGCTGTACAACAGTACTCATGGTGTATATCCCTGTGGATGCCTGTCTCTAAATGGGCGTTCAGATGATATTATGTGTGGCGATCAGTACGTGTGGGTGGTGTATATCCCCTGTCTGGGCGTTCAGACCTATTATGTGTGGTGCTGGCAATCAGTACCTGTGGGTGGTGTATATCCCTGTGGATGCCTGTCTCTAAATGAGCATTCAGACCCTATTATGTGTGCCAATCAGCATTCAGACCTATTATGTGTGGTGCTGGCGATCAGTACCTGTGGGTGGTGTATATTCCTGTGGATGCCTGTCTCGAAATGGGCGTTCAGACGCTATTATGTGTGGCGATCAGTACCTGTGGGTGGTGTATATCCCCTGCCTGGGGGTTCAGACCTATTATGTGTGGTGCTCGCGATCAGTACTTGTGGGTGGTGTATATCCCTGTGGATGCCTGTCTTGAAATGGGCGTTCAGACCCTACTATGTGTGGCGATCAGCGTTCAGACCTATTATGTGTGGTGCTGGCGATCAGTACCTGTGGGTAGTGTATATCCCTGTGGATGCTTGTCTCTAAATGGGCTTTCAGACCCTATTATGTGTGGCGATCAGTACCTGTGGGTGGTGTATCCCCTGTCTGGGCGTTCAGACCTATTATGTGTGGTGCTGGCGATCAGTACCTGTGGGTGGTGTATATCCGTGTGGATGCCTGTCTCTATATGGGCGTTCAGCCCCTGGTAGTAGTAGTGTCAGGATGATCCTACCTCCCTGGCAGCCATTCGGCGATCCGTGGTGGCCCCCACAATCTATGCCCCAGGGATTTAGAGGGCAGTGGGGGCTCATTTGTGTAAATGGAAATCCAGTTGAGGGAGGTGGGGGCCTCATTTGTCTAAAGGGAAATCCAGTTGAGGGAGGTGGTATCATTTTGACCCCGACACTACTACTAACTCTGATTACTTTATTGCCTGATTTGTATGCCTGTTATGTAGCCAGGTATAGGTTTTGGCTGCGTTTAATTTTTCTTTTAATAACGTTTAAACCAACAAGGGGTTATGCGATTTGAATAAAACGTCACAGAGATGTTCTATACGATGTTTAGGACTTATCCACATAAAAAGTAAATTGATTTTTTCAACGTTTGAACTTTGAATTTTGTTCTACCCCCCCCCCCCCACACACACACACACCACCACCACCACCACCACCCCACCCCCACCGCCGGGTGGGGGGGGGGTGCGCTGGGCCCAGGGGTCAATGGGTCAAAATTGGCCAGTAATTATCGATTGTAATGCGACTCCTCCAAGACCATTTCAGACAGAAACTTTAAACTTTGAGGATGATTGCACATATGGACAGGAATGTGCATGACACTTTTGGAATTTTGGTATGACCCCAGGTGTATGGCCCTGGGGTTGGGGACTGTGGGTACAACATTAAATTTATCCAAATGTGGCCATATCATATATTATATATTATTCTCAAGCCAATGATGAGTAGAGTACAATACACGGAATTATTTTGATCTTGGATCAAACTGAGGGTGGGGGCGGGTCAAAATCGGGCACCAATTGATTGTAATGTAAATCCTAGATCATTTCACATCCAAATATGTATTATGCTGATTGTTTTTGAAAATGTTTTTTCTTTTTTCACTATGAACTTTGCTTATGTTTGAACCATTTGCCCTTTGGTTAGCCACAGGGTGCCAGTTGTCATTGAATGACTTCAGGTTACTACTGGGCAGAAAGGCTTTATAGTTCTGTCTCCAAGCTATTCTTGCCAGATGGGTAGTACCATGGGTGTTTTGCATTCGCATGTTGATTATCAAATTTCAAAATGAGACTGTATCCGGTGGTCCATAATATTCTGTAATGTACAATTAATGTACAGTACAGGTAAGCTATTTGCTATCTTCTGATTGCTGTTGTAGAATTTTGGTATGGCACCAGGGGTTGGAAATATGGGGTAAAAAATAACATTTTTCCAAAGGTGGTCATGTCACATATGATTTTGAAGCCAATGATGAGTAGACTACAGTACAAGAAATTATTTGGATCTTGGATCAAACTGAGGGTAGGGGCGGGGTCAAAAAGTCAAAAGTGGGCACCAATCGATTGCAATGCAACTCGTCCTAAACCTTTTCAGATAGAAACGTGAAACTTTGGGGATGATTGCACATATGGCCAGGGATGTACATGACACTTTTGGAATTTTGGTATGACCCCAGGGTGTACGGCCCTGTCAGTGGGGACTGTGGGTAAAAAATTAAATTTATCCAAAGGTGGTCATATCACATATCATTTTCAATCCAATGATGAGTAGACTACAGTACAAGGAATTATTTTGATCTTTGGTCAAACTGAGGGTAGGGGGCGGGGTCAAAAGTGGGCACCAATCGATTGTAACACAACTCCTAGACCATTTCACATAGAAACTTGAAACTTTGGGTATGATTACATATATGGCCATGGGTGTGCATGACACATTAGAATTTTGATATCACCTCCAGGGGAAGGGGTGGGGGGGGGGGGGGGCAATGGTGGGCAGAAAATAAATTTTATCAAATGTGGTCATGTCACATATCATTTTGAAGGTTGTAGTTAGTAGACTACAGTACAACACATTATTTTGTTCTTGAGTCAATATGATGGCAGTGGCCAGGGGTCAAATGGCAAAAACACATGCAATACTAGCGGTATATGTTTCATGTCCCTGAAAAAGACTAGTGATCTGCATTCTAGATTCTGATCTGCATTCTAGAGTCCACATTTTCCCACATGTTCACTTTCTCTGAATGATCTACAAAAGTCTGGCGACATATCTAAAGAAAATGTAATCATAAAATGAGTCGCTATGGGTCGTAAAGTCGTTATGGGTTTGTTATGGGTCGTTATGGGTGGTTATGGGTGATTCGTCGGTCCCTTCGGAGGACGGCCGATAGTAATTCATTGTTTACATTTTCCATGAAGCTTAAACCATAAAATCGTGTACCTGAAAATCTGTAAAAACACCGCCCGGTATCAGAAAACAGTCACAAATCAATTTTGCAAGAGTGTAAAGAAAATGTAATTAAGGTTGCCCATTCTGTAATCTGTACTCGGAACGCCAGCCTCGATGGGCTCACCCCTGGCACGAGCAGGGTAACGAATAGTTGCAACTTGAGTTGCACAATAGTTTATTATTAAAGTTTTTATTAATTTAACTAATGTTCGGAAGACACGAAGAAGCAACGGATGAAATCCAAAATCGAAAACAAAATTGACTGGCGACTACCTGTTCTCACGAACAAAGTACTCATCTTTGGAGCTTCGAACCTGAGTCGCATTAATGTTGAGCCCCACCCTGAAACGCAAGTTGCCTGCTACCAAGGAGCTAAATTGTGTCATGCTAGAGGACTAATTCAAAAGTACACTGGATCATTTAAACCAGAGAAAATAGTGATCAACATTGGCATTAATGATATGAATGAACCCATCTCTAGTTCAAAACATAGATTAATGCTGCTTCTCAGTGCGATTAAGTCCAAATTCCCAAAGACTGCGATTTACTTCGCAAAACTTAACTATTCAAGTCGGTTGACAGCTCAGCAGAAGTTGGCGATTCAGTCCATCAATTCGACGGCTGAATCATCAAAATCTGTGACTGTCATTCCTGCACTTAGACTCTCCGAATTTAATGTTGTTAAGGATAACATTCATTGGACTGAGAAGACAGCTAACTCGATGTATTCTGCCTGGCTTAAATTCGTAAATTTAAACTAGACAAGGCCAGGGTAACATCCGCCCGGAAACAGGACTGGGCAGTAATATTGTCAATTTAACTGGCTCCCCATTATGTGAAGCAGAGCAGTCACTGCTCAATTTTGGTCTTACATTTGTCCCAACACCAAAACCTAAAACAGGTTTGGATGCTCTTTTAGATAATGGCTGTATGGAAACATCTGAATTTAGTCACCGTATTAAGTTAGCAGACTTCTTTCGTAACTCTAATAGTAACATTCCACCATTCATTGAAAAAACTGGCTGGGCACCAAACGTAAAAATCCTGGACCCAGCGATCGGTGAAAGCATAGAACTCTTTTCAGAACGTGTTAAAAATTCTAAATTCCCTAATGATCAACCAAATTTACCCTATGAGGAACGCCAGGCCTTAATTGAATTGTCTAAAAACAGCGAAATTGTCATCAAACCTGCAGATAAAGGGTCAGCGACTGTAATAATGCTTAAAGATAACTATAAACGTGAAGCACAACGACAACTTAGTAACCCAAAGCATTACCAGAAACTAAGCAAACCACTTTGGCAAAATAATTGCAGCAAATTTAATGAGATTCTTCAAAAATTGCTCGATAGCAAGAAGATCACCGAAAAGCAACATAAGTATCTCTTTGCTAAACTTGAGTCAAAACCACGGACTTTCTATCTTTTGCCAAAAATTCATAAACCCATAGATTCGTGGTTGGACACAATGTCACCGCCCGGGCGACCTATAATCTCTGATTGTGGCTCAGAATCCTACAGAATCAGTGAATACATCGATTACCATCTACAGCCAATAGCAAATAGACACCCCAGCTTCTTGAAAAACACAGAAGACTTCTTATCACAGGTCTCTGAGACCTGGCTACCTCCAAATTCATTCTTGGTCACGCTTGACATCGATGCTATGTATACAAACATTGACATCGAGAAGGGTATAAATTCTATCCGTAGAGCATTCGTGAACTACCCAGACACCAACAGGCCAGACAGAGAAGTAATAGCTCTATTAGAGCTGAGTCTGAAAGGCAATGATTTTGAATTCGATGGCGAAATTTACCAACAAATTTGCGGCTGTGCGATGGGCAAGCGCTTTAGCCCATGTTTTGCCAATATTTACGTCGCAGAGTGGGAGGAGGAAGCGTTAGAAAAGTGTCCAAAACATCCCCTCATTTATCGCAGGTACCTTGATGACATTTTCATGATTTGGCAACACACAAAGGCAGAGTTTGATGAATTTTTCGAAATTCTGAACAATCACGATCCGAATATCAAATTAAAAGCAACCATTGACGAGATGTCCGTAGATTTCCTGGATGTAACTGTATATAAAGGTCTAAAGTATGAAACAACTGGCTACTTAGATTACAAAGTGTATTTCAAACCAACCGATTCGCATCAGCTATTGCACAAAAAATCTTTCCATCCACCACATACTTTTAAAGGAATAGTTAAATCACAAATAATCCGTTTTCACAGGAATTCTAGTGATAGAAAAAATTTTGAAGAAGCGTGCTCTACCCTATTCAAAGCCCTCAAACCACGAGGTTACTCCTCACGATTCTTGCGCAAAATCAAATCTGAAACATTAGACGGCTTGGAATCCATTCCAGATAATGCCTCAAATCGTCGGCCTACCAAAATTTCTCACAATCGTCCTATTATAGGTGTAGGCGAATCTCGCAAATGCGGAAAGAAAAGGTGCAAGTTAGATGAATTTCTCCCAAACCAGAATACTTTCACGAGCTTTCAGAACAAAAGCAAGTTCCAACTTCAGTCTAATCTAGATTGTGACTCTGAAAATGTTATTTATCTAATTTCATGCAAATTGTGCCAAAAACAGTATGTCGGCGAAACCAAATATCCATTAAGATGGCGGGCAACTCGACACCTCTCAGATATTAGGCTAGAGGAAGACACACATGTTTCCGAACATTTTAATCTTCCTGACCATTTAGTCCTTCGTGACTTTGAAATTATGCCGATTGAACAGCCACCCCTTTCAGATACGGCAGAAGAAACTGATAAACAAAGAAAACTTCGAGAATCGTTTTGGATTAAAGAACTCGAAACACAGTGGCCAAGGGGAATAAACTCGGACCCAGGCTTATCTGATCAACGTGACAAAATTCCATTCATTCTGACCTATAATCGGAAAAACGTTGAAATTTCCAAAATTTTGAAAGATGAGTATCAAAACCTACAGGAGAAACTGAAACAACCCTTTAACAAGCGACCAGTAATTGCGTTCAAGAAAAATCCGAATCTACGTGACATCTTGGTAAAAGCAAAACTCAAATAGCTATCCATAATATCCATCTCAATCATTCAACATTAACCCTTGCATGATGGTCAGCCAAAAACGGTCAATTTAGTGATCTTGGGCAATGTCCATTTGCCGGCGGGGATTGGAGTATTTTTGAAAATTTACCACTGTAATGACTGGCTCAGGAACCGAGACAGTCGTTCCAGTGGTGTATTCTCGGGAATGACCTTGTCTGTACCTGCAAATGTACATTAAATAAGTAAGCGCATATTTGGATTTTACTGAACAAATTTAACCAGTAAAGGGTTAACATTAATGCCATATGGCTTTCCTCAAACAAAATGACAAATCTCAGGCAGTAGGATAAACCAAAATATCTTAAATTTTTGAATTTTTTCAATTATTGAAGATTCTGAGCCAGTGCGTTGACAATATTGACTACTACTACTACTACTACTACTACTACTACTACTACTACTACTACTACTACTACTACTACTACTAATACTGCTGCTGCTACTACTACTTCTACTCCTACTACTGCTACTACTGCTACAACTACTACTACTACTACTACTACTACTACTACTACTACTACTACTACTACTACTAGTACTACTACTATTACTACTACTGACTAATCAATAACGTTGCTACCAATAATGGTTATATACAATGTTTAGATCAATAATGCCACAATTAATTTTTATAAAATGCTTGTTAAATTTGGTTAACTTTAAAATTGGTTATACAAATATTGTGTAATAATGTTTATATTAATAATGTGTAATGTGTTTATATTGTCTTTGTCTATAATGCTGTCACCGATGTTGATAACAAGAATGTCTACACCAATTATATTCATATTATAGCACTGATGATAACAATAAGCTTGGTATGAATAATAATAATAATAATAATAATAATAATAATAATAATAATAATAATAGTAATACCTTTTAAAGGTAAATCTCACTCAGACCTGTAAAAATTAACTATTATTTTGTACTCCCCATATGTCACATTGTGACCTTGGAGTACTTGAATAAACTTGATATTAATACAATGCTTTTTGACGCATCCAGATTTATATTGTTTAGCAATACTAATTATAGAGAAGCCACAAAATATACTCAAATTAATATAGGCCTATATATACGCTAATAATTTTAACTAAAATCATTCTTGATTCAAAGTTGATTCAATGTTTTAAAATCTTTTTTCAAAGTTGCTTCAAAGTTCACCTGTGACCAACAATTTTCGCGATAGTCACTAAATACCGTTAGACAAGTTTATTGACATAGAATGTTACTTATTTCTGTTATAGTTCTATAGTCGTGGTATATACCGGTCTGTTTTAGTCGCGTGATATCGTAGGCCTAGTAAATTTTCTGAGTTTTAGCTATGTTTGATTGCTGCTTGATCTTCTTCACTAGCTAACTTGGAATATGTAAGTATTATTATTATTCTGTCAGATTAGTTTCAAAATATTCAACCGCTTACCTGTGTAGTTTTCTCGAGATTGATAGTCACGGTATTCCTAAGTGCAAAAACAGTTACAATTAAGTAATTACATTAAAGCAACTAATGTTGAATTTGAAATTCCTGCAGTCTCACCAAGGGCTGGTAGGAAACCGGGCCAGGTTAGACGTCCAAGGGCTGAAAAAGCAAGACCACGTAAGGTATAACTGACATTTGTTCAAGGTTATCGAGCTAGTCACTCCGGTTGTAGATTTCCAAAAAAATAGTCTTGTCTTGGTCTGTTAATCATTCCCTTAAACTGTAATGGTCAAGACGGCAAGAAACTCTCACTACAATGATCTTAAGAATGTCCCGAATGTAACCGAACCAGCCATTCCAGTGGTAAATTTTCAAAAATACTATTCTCTTGGCCTGCAAATGGACGGTGGCTAATAAAAAAACCTCGAACTTTCGTAACAATTTCCCCATTTGGGCGTCAACCTGGTCAAACACATGCTCTGTGGTTGTCTTGAGGCCAGAAAACGATTCTATAATATTCAGTGGTGAATTTACCAAAAAGTGGTATTTCCTTGGATTGAAAAATCTTGGCAATTAACTGGTTAATTGATATGAGCTGCAACCTGGGCGCTTTGAGGCGCTGTTGACATAAGAAGGGTTACATTTCTCAAGACCATGACAGAATGAGTTTTGAATGAGTATTAATTTATGGTTAAAGCTGCTTGCATGTGTACATACTGTAGATATGGGATTGTCTTGTGGGAAGTCATGACCCCGCTGGATATCCCGAGTAAGTCCTAAATGAAATTCATATTTGAAAATGCTAGGTGAGCTAATGGACTGAGTTACTCTATGCATTATTATTTAGTTAAGTATTATACAGCACTGGTTGACATCAGCTGATGATGTACAGTTTCAGTTTCGGCGAAACTGATAAGGATTGATGAATGAATATTTAGCATCAAAGTTTAAAGAATGTAATTGAATAGAATAGGACCTCCGGTTCTGAGTTGATGTGTATCTGGAAATAGTTGAGATAAAAGTTGTTGCTGTTCCGTCGGCACACACTTTTATAATATTCAGCAGTCGTTTAGATCAGTAGTTTAGGAAATAATTAAAGGATAAGAATCGATGGAATCGTACGTGACAGACTGACTATAGTTGATGACGATAGGCATTCGGATTCTCATACGAGAATAGAACAACACCAGCTGGCAATGAGATCATACAGCTCATGTGCCTATTAACGCTCGTATCCTACAGGCATATTCACGATAGGCAATGGATAGGACAGAGACATTGTAGCGTCCTGTAGGAATTAATAACACAATCGAAATTTGTATACCAACTATATGTCAATCATACAATGGCATGCTACAACAGCACATTCCATAATGTTGTTGTTTAGCTGACAGATCGCATCAAATCAGAACCAGCCAACACCGCTTTGACTATGTGCAGCAGTAGCTCCATAGAAGAGAAGCCCAGAGTTTGATTGGTAAGAATGACGTCATGATCAATGAGCGTCGATCAAACTCTGTGGCAGAGAATCAGAAAGAACAAGTTTCAAAGTAAGAATCGAAAGGTAAGTGATCATGGATTGGTCAGGGAGACCAACAGTAATAGATAGAAACTTCTAGGAGGGAATAAGCATACGTTGATTGGCGGACTGATTATCCGGACCAGTCAAGCTGTACCTATAACCTACCTAGAAGAATCATTAGCACAAAGAATAAATATTACGATATGTATATAACTATATATCGTAATATGTATAGAACTTCAGAGTTGCTGAAGAGAATAAATAAGGCACTTTGCTGTTTGTAGAATCAATCAATCCAACACCAGGGTTCCGTAGACATCGCTGATGCTACGTTAGTTTGGGTACTGTTTCAGTACTAGAAATATTAAAGTTAGAATTTACCAAAGTCTTTTTATTCAAAGTTGTACAGTTAGAGTAGCTTCATTAAAACTATCATCTTGCAAAAGCAAGACAAGAGTTTGGTTTTTTGTTCATTAGTTACGGACTCTAGAGTGAAGAGAAACACTCCACCGAAGCCGGGAATCTTCATTCAAGTCAGATAGGCCTGATCGCCACTTATAAATGTCGTCGTGGTTCATCTAGCAACGAGGCGAGCCGACGATCATACTTCTACTGCTTCCTTGGTAAGAGGTTGTCGCAGCAACCTTTCAACATCATAATCTTACCATTGACGTAGTAGAGAATATCATCAATTAAGAAACCACCCGGAGATCCAAAATCTTCAATACGTTCGTGGGCTCTACCTCTCCCACTTCAACTCCCTCTCATCCCCGACCCCTCCCTCTCCCTCTCTCTCACATAAGAGTATTATAATATAATTGTGCTAAACTCATGCTATAATACACTTTATATTCACTATTTTGCTCTAGATGTACTACTTGTCATTGTGCTATAATTTACCACTGTATTTGTATTTTGCATTCATGGTTTTATTGATTTGTTATTCATTAAAATATGAATATCCATTAAAATTCTTCTTTGTTTATTTATATCCACGCATGCATCATCAAAGTTATGCTGAGTCATCATAGACAGACAGTAATGTATCAATAATCAAGTTCAAGTTCAAAGGTGCTTTATTTCATATTTTTTTCAATACATAGGCATGGCCTATTGAGTGATGGACTCCATACACACATTACAAAACATTTATACATTGACATATTTACGACACACAAGACAGTGGTACTGTGACAGAATGCTGAAAAGCTACCTTGATATGAAAGTCCTGGACTATTTTGGTTTGTCTTGTGGAGTTCGGACATAAACTTTGATATATATATATATATATATATATATATATATATATATATATATATATATATATATATATATATATATATATATATATATATATATATATATATATATATATATATATATATATGTCATATATACATGTATTTAATACATATGTCTTCCATTAAGCGGTGGGTGGGTAGGGCTGTCCCTTCTTTGATGTTTACATAGATATATGACACTATGTACACAAACATAAAACACACGACATTCAAACACATATTTATGGCATTAATATTTAAATACACGCATACATATTTACTGACTTAATTAAACATATAGTATACATATACTCCCTAATTACATCATTATCACATTTTATTTAAATTTAGTTTGGGGTGGTTTATTATTATATAGGACTTTTGTATGCTACTGAGGGTGGGGTGCGGTGGGGTGGGGGCAGGGAAGAGTTCATCACTGTAATATAAAGTTGAGATAGTTAGAGTTTGTTAAGAATCGATAGATGCGTTGATCGTATGTGGGCTATTTTGGTGTAGTAGTAGTGAAAGTAAACTGTGAAGTATGTTTGTGTTTAGACTTCTTACTTCAATTATTAGGTTAGGTTTGTTTATCTATAGTGGTTGTGGTGGTGGTGGTGGTGGTGGTGGTGGAATGTCTTAGTCTTGTATTCTTATTAATTAGCAGAGAATCTGTGACCATCAGGTACAAATATATTAATTTAGTACTTGTCGACCATAGACTCCCTGGCAATCTTCTTAAAGGATTTCAGGTTTAATATGCTATCACGTATTTTGTACTGGTGCTGTTCCATAGTTTTGTGGCTGCTATTGTAATTCGTCGTTTTCCTATTTCTGTTCGTGTAAATTGAGTGTGTAAATTGTGTTTTGTCCTAGTGTTGTGTTTGTGGATGTCGGTGCTTAGTGTGAAATTGGAGGCTATGGATTGTGGTAATGTATTGTGGTGAAACTCCTTTACAATGGTGTACATCTATAGTTTGCCTATGTCCTTTAGTTTTAATAGCTTTTCTGACTTGAATATATTCTGGCCCTTTGCTGGTTTAGAAAAGAGTTTTAGTGCCTTTTTCTGTAGACTTTGTAGTTTTGTTAGGTTGCTATTGTGTGTATTCGTCCAGATAGCGTTACAGTAGGTGAGATGCGGAAGAACAAGGGTGCAGTATAGAGTTTTAATTGTAGCTGGTGTCATGTAAGGTTTTAGTCTTTGTATGACACCTATGCCTCTTGTAATAAATATAACCTTTGATGTTACCATCTCGATTTGTTTAGCCCAGGTCAAATGTTTATCCAAATATACTCCCAAGAGTTTGGCAAATAGGACCTCCTCAATTTCTTTTTTGTTTATGTAGATTTTTGGAATTTCATCTTTTTTTAGTTTGAAATTTGTAAATAACATATAATTTGTTTTGTCAACATTCAACGATAATTTGTTTATTGAAAACCAGTCAGTAATTTCTTCCATTTCCTTATTTGTTTTTCTGTATAAGGTGTCTATGTTGTCATCGCAGCAAAAAGCATGTGTGTCATCAGCGAACAGTATTAATGGCATGTGCTTGCATATGTTAGGTAGATCATTCATGTAAAGAAGGAACAGCAATGGGCCAAGAATAGATCCCTGAGGAACACCGCAAGTTAATTGCCTGTTTTCAGAGCATATCTCATTATATTGTACGCATTGTGTTCTTTTACTTAGGTAGTTCTGAAACCAGGTGAGTGCACTGCCTCTTATACCATAATAGGCAAGTTTTTCTAGTAAGATCTGGTGGTTGATAGTGTCGAAAGCTTTTGAAAGGTTCAAGAAGATGCCTATTATACTTTGGGTTTTTTCCAGTGATTCAATAATTTTTTCTGTCATTTCCGCTATTGCATGCATTGTTGAATGTTTCTCACGAAATCCATATTGCGCTTTGTATAAAATGGACCTTTTGTCCAGGTAATTTGTCAGTCGATTGTACATAAGGCCCTCTAGTAACTTGGAGAAAAGTGGAAGTATGGCGACTGGTCTATAGTTTGAGAAGTTAGAATCATTGGCTTTATAAATTGGTGTAACACGTGCTATTTTTAGTTTTGATGGGAAAATGCCTTGTGCTAGGGATAAGTTGCAAATGTGACTAAGTGGGATAAGGATATCCATAACACAGGTTTTATAAATGCGCCACTTAAAACCATCGATTCCGGCACTTTTGGCTGGGTTGAGTTTGTTTAGAATGTTAAAGATCTCTTCAGTGTTAGTAGGGTTAACGAAGAATGATGATTGACAGCTGCCTGTAAGGTAATCAGAAAAATTTTCTTGGATGTTGATTGGATTTTGGTTGAAAGTTCTGGTCCTATATTTACGAAATAATCATTGAATCCATTGGCAATTTCGAATTTATCGGTAATGACCTTATTCTTGTGAAGAAATTGTCTCTGTTGTGCCGTATTGGTCTTGTTTAAAAGTGATTTAATGGTTTTCCATGTCTCTTTTATGTCATTTTTAGACTGTTCAAATTTCTTGTGATAATATGTTTTCTTAGCTGTTTTTATTATTTGATCTAATTTATTTCTATATTTTTTAAACTGAATTTCATTGTAGTTAGTTTGACACTTGATAAATGTTAAGTAGAGCTGATGTTTTGTATGACAGGCAGCTATTAATCCACTTGTAAGCCAAGGTTTAGTTGGGTTATGCTTATATTTTTTACTTTCTTTCCTTGGAAAGCTTTGTTCAAAAATAGTCGTGCAGATGTCATGAAATTTGTTGTAGGCATGCTCACAAGACTGAATGTCTGTTACTATGCTCCAATCGACCTCTGACATATATCTTTTGAATGTTTCAATGTTTACCTGACAGTAATCTCTGCATTTAAATTTTTCCTGTTCGAACTGTTTCTGGTATGTTTGTTGTTTTTCTAGGAGAAATATAGGTAAATGATCTGAGATATCAGTTACAAAAATTCCGACATGAGTTTTACTGATATTGCGATTAGTATTATTGCAGAATATGTTGTCAATGACGGTCGCCGTGGATTCTGTTATTCTAGTTGGTTTAGTTATTGTCGGGTAGTAAAAGTAGGTATTTAATAAGTCAATGAAGTTTTTGGTATAACAACATTTCTGTTGCTGCAGATCAATATTGAAATCACCCATAAGGTAGGCTGTTTTATTTTCCTTTTGTCGTGTATCCAGAATTCTGCTCAAAGCTTCAATGAATTGTTTGTTGTCACTGTAAGGAGGCCTGTAGATTGTACCAACAATTTTATTTCTACCTTTTTGAATCGGAATTTCGATAAATATTGTTTCAATGTATTCTTCCATTATGGAAAAGTGTTCACGCAAAATGAATTGAATATTGTCTTTTATGTACATGCCTACACCACCTCCACCATCCTTGTTAATTTTGTCAGATCTGTGCTTTTCGATAAATGTATACTTATTCTTGTTAACTAGAGTAGTAGGTGAGTTTACTTTTAGCCAAGTCTCTGTAATTCCAATAATTCCAAACTTATGGGAAGTGCGCCATTTAGATCCTAGATCACATCCAATTGGCATACGTACGCATGTACGCGTATAGTATGGACTAGTATGCATTATGCATACACACACGCGCATATTGACATAGTTTCCCAACTATAACAAGAGCATTCAGAGACCGCAAACACATGCAATACTAGCGGTATATGTTTCATGTCCCTGAAAAAGACTAGTGATCTGCATTCTAGATTCTGATCTGCATTCTAGAGTCCACATTTTCCCACATGTTCACTTTCTCTGAATGATCTACAAAAGTCTGGCGACATATCTAAATAAAATGTAATCATAAAATGAGTCGCTATGGGTCGTAAAGTCGTTATGGGTTTGTTATGGGTCGTTATGGGTGGTTATGGGTGATTCGTCGGTCCCTTCGGAGGACGGCCGATAGTAATTCATTGTTTACATTTTCCATGAAGCTTAAACCATAAAATCGTGTACCTGAAAATCTATAAAAACACCGCCCGGTATCAGAAAACAGTCACAAATCAATTTTGCAAGAGTGTAAAGAAAATGTAATTAAGGTTGCCCATTCTGTAATCTGTACTCGGAACGCCAGCCTCGATGGGCTCACCCCTGGCACGAGCAGGGTAACGAATAGTTGCAACTTGAGTTGCACAATAGTTTATTATTAAAGTTTTTATTAATTTAACTAATGTTCGGAAGACACGAAGAAGCAACGGATGTTGCCGAGCACACGCGCACAAGCTGGATTGAATCCGTTGTGACACTGACGCTCCTGGGAGAATATCCAGGTTATATTAATTTCCCAGGAACCGTAGCTCAGGCAAGCAATTCGAATCGTGTTGAGAAGTGTGTGCATACTGTACATAGTTCGTGTGTGACAGCTTGACAAAAGTCAGTGCGGAAAAGGTGTATGTGCACAAAGTACAAATTCACGGAGATTTTGTTATATACAGATGGCTTTCCAGGTCAGTTCGCTTCAAATGAAGGGCATAGCAGAAAGCGCGTGTGATTCTGGATACTTTTTGATAGTTCTCTGCAGACAGGTTGATATCGGAGCAGGTGAAAAGTTTGGAGTGGTCCAAGATTGGTTGAGCCACGTTTTCTGGGTCAGCAATCAGCCTATCATATGCTACTGGGTCGATCTCCTGGAGTACAACAGAGCGGATATCTTCTAGATACGGTTTTCTGGATTCCATCGGCATTGGACAAGTTACGAGGAAGTGAGTTCTGTCTTCTTTTGTTAGCCGACAAAGCTGGCATGTGTCAGGTGCAGCAAACTGATTAAAGCGACTACGATTAGCTTGTAGAATGTAAGTATCAACCAGGAGTTTCGCCTTTATCGTGGCACATCTTACATCTCTTGTTGTATTATCAGTAGAGCTCCAGACATGGTGGACACGGTTCACTGAGCAGTCGAGAACGTTAAGATACTTGAGGGTGGATTTTGTGCTTGTGTCATTCTTCCAGGCTTCATGAACAACTTTATTAACCTGTGTGTCTACTGCTGCTCTCCACTGAGGTTTTGAAGGGATGCTGTCAATCAGCTGGTAGATACTTGGAAGGTCATACTTAGAGAGTAGGTGTTGACATCTCATAAACCAGCTGCTGCTTCTGATACTCTTTACAGCTAACTGTCTCGCAACTATTTGATACTCTAGCGTCTCTCGGTTTCTGAGTATGTTTCCTAAGAAGTTCAGTTTTCTGCAGTCTATCTCAGCTTCCATAGGTCTTATGCCCAGTAAGCAAAGTGTTGCTGTTGAGGATGTACACTTTGAAAGGGATTGGAGTTGCCGGAGAATTTTGCGTTGGAATTGCTCCATGAGATTAATCTCGGTTTGGTTCATTTCCAGAGTTTCTAGACCAAAGAGTAATCTTGGGCGACAGTAGATTTTCCATACATGCGCAGCTAGTGCAGGAGACATTCCGCCATTGCCGTGCAGTCCAGCTCCCATCAAGGAGTACACCGTTCTCTGTGCCATTTGAATCCTCTTCTGCACATTTTCTTAGCCCCGTAGGGAACGTTCTATACCCAGATGTGTTTCACACTTTGATTCAAGGATTTGTTTTTCTCCTAGCTGTATTTTGGGCATTTCTTTTGGTCGTTTGTTAAGAAAGATAAGGGCACTCTTTGCTGGATTGATAGAGTACCGTTCCTGATTGGTGTAGTGGTGGACAACGTTGAGAATCTCTTGGAGATGATTAGTATCGCATGCGAGAATGGCAATGTCATCAGCGCAAGTTGGTGCTGAGCAATTAATGTGTCCAATTTTTTATCTGACTTGCATATCCTCAATCATATGTAGGAGATTGTTGTTGAATAGTTTATAATGGATGGTGGAAAGGATTCCACCCTGGCGTACTCCCTGCTGGATCTGTAGAGGTGAGGAGATTCGGCCCTTAAGCTTGAGCACAGTTTCGGCATCAGTATAGAGGTCTTGGATGGTTCCCCAGAGTGATTGTTCGACTCCGCTTATGTATATCTTACGAAGGAGTGAAGCGTGCCAAACTACATCAAACGCCTTGCTTGCATCTAGCGTGACCATAGCCACTTGTTCCTGGTTGTCCTTGGCCTCGTTCACAACCTCTGAAATGATCAACACTGTATTGTTGGAGGACGATCCCTCTGTGAATCATCTCTGCCACATGGACTGAATGTTATCGTGGTTATGTTTGGTTCGGTTTAAAAGCAGTTTCTCAAGTATCTTCCCGATTAATGACAGGACCGTAATCCCCCCTATAAATATGTTGCTAGTTTACTATCTTTATCTTTCTTGAGGACGGGTGTTAATATTCCTCGCTTCATGTCACGTGGAACATGTCCCTTTGAGAGAATATAGTTCATTAGAATTGCTAAGTGATCAAATACTGCTGCCGGGGCATGCTTCAGATGCTCTGCAGTTAGTCCTTGATAATCCGGAGCTTTATTGTTCTTAAACCCAGCTACGATTTCCCTGAGCTCTAATTCTGTTACAGGCTGATTCTGTTTTTTCTGGTTACGACACAGGTCTTCAATTACGATGAGATCGTTCTCCACTAAGGTCTTATAGGCTTCGTCAAACGCTGCATCTTGAAGAGGACTGGCCAGTGCACCGAAGTGTTCCTTAAATGCCACTAAGATATCAGCCTCATCAGTACACGTTGTTCCATGATGTATAAGGTGGTGGATTCCATTATTGCCTAGAGTACGTTGTTTTGCAATTAGGTAGAAGAAGGTTTGTCTGTCATATTCGTGTGCCTCCATGGTCTTGTTGCAGTGGTCACTCCGTTTCTACCTGTTCATCAGTCGTATATCTTGCCTTAATGCCTGCCTAGCATCTTTTCGCCTACGGTTTGCAGCATTATCATTCTCAATTGACTTGCCTTCAAGAATCCATATCCTGTGTGCTTTTTTACTTATAGTGGCCAGGGCATTTAAAGTTGGGGTCCATATTTTGTTGTTGTTTGGGCGCTTCCTTGTTCCGTCCTTGACTGAACACACAGAAGCCTGGAGAGAAGTGCTGTGCATGGCACTTGAGAGTGTCTTTACCATCATATGTGCTGCTAGATTACTTTCTATTTCCGGGGTTTTGCCAGACAGGATGCCAGTAGTTAAGGGTGCGGCTGAGCGTTATTGTTCTCCACAGCAGGGGGTCTTCGAGAACAATGGGTTTTTTCAGGAGAACAAAAGAAAAGCTTGAGGAATGGAATGTTGAGAACAATGGCGCTCAGGGGCACACGCATTCTAGAGAACAATGGCGACTATAACGCCACGTTTTTCTCGATAACAATGACGTCCAGCCGCACATGTATATTCACTCTGGAATGTTCTATTATTTTGAATGAGTTAACCCTTAAAAGTATAAAAGTTGTGTATTTTACGTTTGAATGTAGTGGCGGCGTTCCCCCCTCCGTGGTTATCTACCGTTGTAAAAATAATAGAGTTTGATGAGTGATAATAGTAAAAGAATAGAGTTTAAGAGGTGGTCCGATAACGGAGGTCGTGGGAGGATGAGGAGGAGGAGGAGTTTGAGGATGAATGCAATGCCGGCCGGCCGAGTGGTCTGATAGTAAACTGTAGAATATTTAGAGATTGCCTGTGAGCTGTTAGTAAGCAACAGCTACCAGTGGATTGTATCATGGGTTGAAAAAGTTAACCCTTTCACCGATGAATATATATCTCATTTTCATCGATACCATACAGGAAAACTGTTGAACATTTTGAAAATAATTTGACTGCCTGTGTCAGTTGAGGCGGAATGCTATAGTATTCCTCCTCAGTTGATATTGCTGTATGATTATGAGGGCGATGCTAGCATACTTGTTTACAAGGTATGCATGATGTACGAATATTTTGATAATTTGTTGCTGAATATTTTGATAATTTGAGTGGTAGCTGAATATTTTGATAATTGGTTGCTGAATATTATGATAATCGGTTGCTGAATATTTTGATTGGTTGCTGAATAAATTGATTGGTTGCTGAATATTTTGAAAACGATTTAACTGTGTAAATTTTAATTTCTTATTAGGCGATGTTAGGTAAGAGAGAGGGGGTCTTATAACGGAGGTCGAAGGAGGAGGGAGGAATGCTATCTAGGCCAGCAAAATGTGTTCCCCAGTCATTTAATTTTCAAAAATCAGACACGTACACAGGAAGTTTTCCTATGCTATTATATAGATAGTGTTATCTATCGTATTTATGTCTCTAAAATGGCAGTCATTTAATTATTAAATTTTCAAAAATATGGACAAAATGCATTCCTTGTCAATGGCAATGCATTAATCGACCGCGAACAATAGCGTACAGATGACCATTTAGAACAGTATCGTTGGTATTGATACTAGTAAAATAATAGAGTTTAAGATAACGGAGGTCGTATGAGGTTGAGGATGTATGAGGAATTACGGTATTGATGTTTGAAAATAATTTGACTGTTTCGTCGCTAGCGTTATTAGTATACTGTAGAATATTTAGAGACTGTCTGTAAGCTGTTAGTAAGCAACAGCTACCAGACAGATTAGTAACAAAATATTAAAAATAATCTCGTATTAATGGTAACCAAGACTTGGTGGTGATGGATTCATTGGATTGTATCATGGGTTAAAAAAGTTAACCCTTTCACCGATGAATATATATCTCATTTTCATCGATACCATACAGGAAAACTGTTGAATATTTTGAAATTAATTTGACGTTGTTAACGTTATTAGTAAAACTATTTTTGTTGAATATTTTGATTGAATTTTAACCGGCATTATGCACAAATTGTTTTTAAATACTTTGCAATAACATCAGACGTTTTAGATACGATGGTTAAAATGTGGTCATTATGTCTCTGAGGGTTCCGTTTATAGAATTGTATGTCGAGCGTACTTATGCTAAAAAGATTATTTGGTGCGTATGATTTATCCATACGTCTTGAATAGCCGTGGGATCGGTCCTTAATCGAGTTACAAACACGGCACGTGTTAATAACGAAAGAATGTTAAAGCACCAAGTTCAATCTTAAATCGAGATACAAACATGTCATGTGTTAAGGAATACTATAAGAATATACCACCCGTCTGGTTCTAAGCACGGGATATTACAATGTCCTCGCCGAGAGTTTGTGAAAATCGATAATAACGCCCGCTCACTGGCTATTGCTGTTTACCGACGCTTAAAGATACGACAATTAAGAGCAACATTTTGAGCGTAGTAGCATAATCATATATAAATATATCCTTTTGGCTACAGAGCAGTGATACATTATAACCATGTTTTTACTATATAATTCAGTCCTGCCCTAAGCGACCACCTCGTGTTGCACCATTACATGGACGCTAGAGACTTTCTTAACCCTTTTAACCCTCGAATTTCTTCAAGAAAATGTCCATTTTCTTCATCATAGTACAAGAGAAGACTATTTTAGAAAATTTATTATCGGAATGACTGGCACTGCAGGCTATCCATTTGTCTAGTCATTGCGCCAGCAAACACCCCCACCAACCACCATCATCACCGCCAACACCCACCACCACCACCGCCACCTCCACTACTACGACCTACACCCAACACCATGCATTAACCCCACCAACACTATCACCCACGCAACCGCCAACCCATAGCGAATTTCTTCATATTCATACTTACATCCTTAGAGAAGACTATTTTTGAAAATGCATTAACCCCACCACCACCACCACCCACGCACCCACCAACCCATAGCGAATTTCTTCATATTTATACTTGCATCCTTAGAGAAGACTATTTTTGAAAATTTATCACCGGAATGACTGACTCTGACAGCTATCCATTTATCTAGACATTGTGGTCGGAATGTGTGAGAGCTCTGTGTTTGAAAAAATGGCATATAGGTTGGAGAGGGTCATGAGGATTTAATAAAGGTCTCACTCATATGCACACGTGCTAATACGTGATACTGCTAGTTATACGTTGTGCGTAGGTGCCTGCGTGCAACACTACGACCTACACCCAACACCAGGCATTAACCCCACCACCAACACCCACCCACCCGACAACCCATAGCGAATTTCTTAATATTCATACTTGCAGCCCTAGAGAAGACTATTTTTGAAAATGTATCATCGGAATGACTGACTCTGACAGCTATCCATTTGTCTAGACATTGTGGGCGTAATGTGTGAGAGCACGGTGTCTGAAAAATGGTATGTAGGTTGGAGAGGGTATGTCATGAGGGTTTAATATAGGTCACGCTCGTATGAACACGTGCTAATACGCGATACTGCTAGTTATACGTTGTACCCTTGTGCGCCAGAAGACTTTTTGAAAAATTTCATCGGAATGACTGGCTCTGCTGGCTAAAATGTATACGTACATGTGCGAACGCATGCAGTCCGCATGTTGTGAATTTGCGGGTGTATATTGCGGATTGCGGGCGCATGATGCGGATTTGCGGGCATATGTTGCGGATGGCACCAAGTGTATGTACATGCCTGAACATGCATACACGCCAAAATGCATGCATACATGTGCGGCTGCATGCGGGCCACATTTGCGGATTTCCGGGCGTATGTTGCGGATCAGGCACATAATGCGGATTGCGGGCATGTGTTGCGGATTGCGGGTGTATGATGCGGATTTGCGGGCGTATGTTGTGGATTTGCGGGCGCATGATGTGGATTTGCGGGTGTGTGTTGTGGATGGCACCAAGTGTATGTACATGCCTGAACACGCATACACGCCAAAATGCATGCATACATGTGCGGCCGCATGCGGGCCGCATTTGCGGATTTGCAGGCGTATGTTGCGGATTGCGGGCGCATGATGCGGGTTGCGGGAATATGTTGCGGATTGCGGGCGTATGATGCGGATTTGCGGGCGTATGTTGCGGATTTGCGGGCGCATGATGTGGATTTGCGGGTGTGTGTTGCGGATGGCACCAAGTGTATGTACATGCCTGAACATGCATACACGCCAAAATGCATGCATACATGTGCGGCCGCATGCGGACCGCATTTGCGGATTTGTGTGCATATGTTGCGGATTGCGGGTGCATGATGCGGATTGCGGGCGCATGTTGCGGATTTGCGGGCGCATATTGCGGATTTGCGGCCGCAGTACATATAATCCTATAAATGGTGAAAATTCAATCCCTTTTCTCATTCCAGTTTAAACATCGCAAAGTGGTTGGACGTGTAACTGCAGAGTAGTAAGGCAGTCAGATTTCTTTGAAGAACCTTGTAACTTGAATACTTGCTAGATTTATCCTATAATCAATATGCCGAGACATAAATGTTTTGAATGTGGTTCAACTTTTAATAGGTCAAATGACCTGAAGCGGCATAAGATCCGATTCCATAACGATGAAGATAGCGAAAATCTAGACAGTGAAGATGAAGAAATGACAGAGATGAAGAGTGAAGATGATGCGTCAGTGGAGTCGGAGAGTGAAGCCGGTAATGACTCAGCGGAGACTGAGAGTGAAGATGAAGGTGAAGATGAAAAAGAAGACATAGGCAATGAGGAACTATTTACCATATTCCAAAATATTAAGCAGGTCTTAGACGCTGATCAATCAGGTTTAGAAGATGAGGATGGCGAAGTGGACACAGACCCGCATGGTGTAGGCAATGTGCCTATTTCCGTATATGCTGATGCTTTAGTTACAAAGTGTATAGATATAATGCTCCAGTCGAGAAGATTACAAAACTCTACGCTCATTAAAATAATTCGTCAGGAAATTAAAGATTTTATCGACGAGGGGTACGCATACGATGAAGCAGTCTTCTCAGCCTTTCGAAAACGAGAGTTTCTGACCAAGAAGTACATAAGGAACCATCTAGATGCTGAGGATAATGATGATGATTCTGTCGGCGATAGATCTGATCCATAAGGAAGCAGTCATCGATAAATGGATCTCCAGAACATTGACTATTTGTTTATGCTACTGCAACTATACGTTTTATCATATGTAATATTTACTTCAATGTGAAAATATGGATACAAATAAAACATTGGTTCTTTATGCGTGTGTTTGATGATTGTAGCTTCTCAGCCGGGTCCCCCACATCCCTCGATATACAAATCGGAGTGCTGATGCTGTTGGTGGTGGTGGCAGTGGTGGGGTTGGCGGTTGATGAAAATAGGTGTTGTGGTGGATGATGGTGGTGGGGTTAATGCTTGGTGGTGGGTGTTGGTGCTTAGTGGGTAGTGGTGCTGATGGTTATAGAGGGATGGTGATGGTGGTGATGGTGATGGTGGTGATGGTCGGTATTGGTAGTAGGTGGTTGCGGCCGCAATGTCCAGACAATGGTTAGCCAACTATATTATTTTTGTTGTCGGGGGTCTCATTGACTAGGTACTCATAATGCATTCATACTGTGTGTACCCAGACATGATAATTTTTCCTAGTTTATTACCGTTAACTGGCTGACTGGCGAGGTGTTTCAGACATTCCAGGGATCTACTTCCTAGCAAAATATTATGGAAACGATTTGAGCAAAAGTTGATGCAGACAGTCAAATTATTTTCAAAATATTCACTAAATATCATGGAAATGATTTAATAGAAAGTTGTCGCTAACACCTCAGTCAAATTACTTTCAAAATATTCGTACAATGCGCATTGTAGGCCTTGTAAACATGTATGCTAGTATACCTCATCCCTTGTGCCAGGCAGCACCGCGCTAGCGTACATCATCCCTCCTCCTCCTAACTCGTTCGACCTCAATTATGCGACCACCTCTACACTCATTTCAGGGATGTTATTTTCTGATTCTTCAAACCTATATCATGGCGCATTGGTAGTTTAAGTGAATAGTTCTGATACTAATTTGACATAGGAAGCTACAATTCGCACTAGCGCCTTCGCGCGCACAAACTCTTAAAAGTGCTGTTCAATGCGACAATTTGACATATAAGCCATGATTCCGCTTAGTTTCAAAATACTTTTTTACTACAACCACGAGGGACCGCATCGACCACCTAATACGTTAAACGATACAAGGGTGCTCGTCATTATTCATCAACGATGACGACGGTGGGCATTGTTCCCACTATTTTTATAACAATTTTTAAAATTTAATAATTAAATGACTGCCGCTTTAAAGAGCACTCCTTAAATACGAGATGCATGATTATTATCTATATAATATTACGCATACAACATCGCTTGGCTTAGCTATATATTACCCGCATAGAGATGTACTTTGCTCTCTGTTAAAAAAATTAAATGA
The DNA here is from genome assembly GCA_034401795.1 of Chaetoderma sp. LZ-2023a. Lineage (NCBI taxonomy): Eukaryota > Metazoa > Mollusca > Caudofoveata > Chaetodermatida > Chaetodermatidae > Chaetoderma > Chaetoderma sp. LZ-2023a. Next base: position 19,707,559 of record CM067362.1, on the reverse strand, counting down.
CTGGTAGGAAGCCGCTTAGTTTCATGTTTGAGGGTTTTAGATGAAGGTTAACGAGTTTGCATACAAATTGAAGGATTAAAAGCAAATCATAGATGCATTATGCACAATAACGAGGTGGTCAGAGAAAACATATTTCCCTGGATACTTTTTTAACATGCACAGATTTTTATGCGCGTAAACCATTTAACAAACTGATCCATAGCGTCTAGCCCGTGAACATATCCAAGATTTTTGCCTGCATGTATGTGTCATTATATGTAGGCCAGTATGCGACAGATTTTGATAGGACGCTAGTCATCTCACGCGATATTCCTTACATTTTTTTTTTGTAGTAGAGCGATGTAGTATAAATGTAAATGTTAATGTACATTCGGCTAAAATGTGTTGCGGATTTGCGGGCGCGTGTTGCGGATGGCACCAAGTGGAAGTACATGCCTGAACACGCATACACGCCAAAATGCATGCATACATGTGCGGCCGCATGTGGGCGCGTGTTGCGGATTTGCGGACGTATGTTGCGGATTGCGGGCGCATGATGCGGATTTCGGGCGTGTGTTGCGGATTGCGGGCGTATGATGCGGATTTGCGGGAATATGTTGCGGATTTGCGGGCGCATGATGCGGATTTGCGGGCGCATGTTGCGGATGGCACCAAGTGGAAGTACATGTCTGAACACGCATACACGCCAAAATGCATGCATACATGTGCGGCCGCATGCGGGCGCGTGTTGCGGATTTGCGGGCGTATGTGGTGGATTGCGGTGCCTGAAGTGGTGGTATTGGATCATCATCGTCAATACACTTGGCATGGAAGTTGCCTTTGCTGTAGACCTTTGTTAGTACTTCTTCCACCTTGTACATGTAGAGCCAGTGCTCCTGCAGTAGGATGATTTCGTTATTCTTTGAGAGCATATGAAGGTAACCAATATTTGTCTCAGCATTCTTTGCGTTCAGTGTTGCAATATTAATCAGGCGATGACCATCTATAGCCGCTGCACTCGATGCGTTTTCCTCCTGAGCTGGTTGGCTTTGCTCAGGTGGATCTGCCATTGGCAGACTTACAACAGGCGGATCACTTGTGGCACTGCTCATAGGCTTGCCTATTTGAACTGTATCATGGGTTGAGATTGTGTTGGTACCCATTGTTGGATTTGGGCTACAGTGCGGGGGGGGGGGGGGGGGGGGGCGGGCGGCAGGAAGTACCTGCTGCAGATATGAGCCTGTCGAATACGGGTGTGGTATGATTGGCCTTGCTAGGGACTGTCGTTGTACAGTAGGTTGGAGATGAGTCATGGGAAACATCATGTTTATCATTGGAGGTCTGTCCCATACAGCCTGTTGACGCTGGTAGTTTGGCGGACGTACTGCAGGGGCAGCTTCTTGATGGCTGATAACCGGTGGAACAAGATATGGATAACCTTGAGCCCATACTGGGCGTGTCTCCAATGGACCATTCACTCGAGGACCGGGGATCTGGTTTACTGTCGTCATAGTGACATGTTGTCGCTTTTTCTGTGGTTTTGTCTTTGGTTGGCTCGTATATCGCTTTTTCTGTTTTTTCCAGTGGCCCACCTCTAAAAAATGATGCCGTTGATCTGGTTGCAGGTTCCGGCACTGGTTGGATATCTGTTTAGTATGCAGTGGCCATGAGTGAGGTAGTGAGTCAGCATCCTGTTGGTCTTGCTGGGAATCATCACTGTTAGTACGTGGGCTGCGCCATGCGGGTGGAGACATGCCGACTTCGTCCGTTCTGCCAGATGTTTTTTCAGCGGGTTTTTGCTGCCATGCTTTGGTCTTTCGAGATTGGTTAGTCGACGAGTTGATATGCATTGCTTTTAGGTGGGGAGGAAGTATTCTGTCACCTGCATGCCTGTTGTGATGGGGTCTCTCAGAAGCGGTATTTTGTGTTGAATGACTGCGCTGCAGGTTCTGATACCGATCAGGTGATTGTTTGTTATGTGATGTGTACTGACCAGATGATGTCATTCTAGTGCTGCCCTGTCTACCATAACACAGTTCTTCAGCAATATTCTGGGATGGCCTACCATGAGGGAACTGGTTATATTGTGTGCTATGCTGGTTTTGGGGCGGCCACCGAGGTGGAGTACTAGTATCATAAGGTCCTGGTGCTACACGTACATGCTGGGGGTAGTTCTGAGCATCAATTTGCCTTGGGGGAAGCCTGTACAGCCTACAGCAGTGGTGTTAATTCATTGCTCGTAAAATGGCATCGCTCCAAGGGTATTAATGGGAAAATTTATTGTGCTGACGTCATCGCGATTCTATGAATCTCCTCCCGTGGTGAGATCGTCCTAAATTGTAGAAATTATCTCCCTTAGATAAGCGGCAAAATCAAATAAGCCAGTAGGGGGCGTTGTCTGTGCAAGGGAAAGGGGGAAAGGGGGAAATCCGGATCACATCCGACCTGGAGCATTATGAATATTCATGGCGTCGTAAGGCGCGCGTATCTATGCTAATACACGACTCATCTAACGTCTACCCCGTGATAGCGCGTGTACGACGGCTATAAGGTCTGCGTTGTATGCGATGTGCCATATATAGAATGTGATTATGCAAAGGAGTAATCTATGCATAATTTTGTTAGAAAACTGTTAATTATTTTACCAACAGTTTTACTCAATGTCTAACAATGTTAGAACTTAGAAAATAAATGTTTTGCCATGTTCACATATCGCGTCCGTTTGTCAGCCAATAAACGATAAACTGGAATCATTGTAATGTTCAATCTGACTGACCAATCGCTAAAGAGCTTACGACGTCATGAATATTCATAAAGCACCAGGTCGCGTGTGATTGAATCGTCTTCCAAAGGAAAGCGTCTTTTTTGATTCAACACTTTTTTAAATTTGCCTTTAACATGGATTTGAAATTGATGAATTTTCCAAGTCTTCATCCGTGCGAGTATTGTTTTCTTCTCTTGAACCTAGTTCTGTTTGTTGTTGGCATATATTTAGGTTTTTTTGGATCGCGAAAAGTATGGATGAGATTTACTTGCATTCACTGTAGCATCGGAGCAGCGTGTTGGTTGCTCGTTCCTCATCATGTGTTGGCACTAGATGCCGCAAGTGTAAGTAAATTTAACATTGAAATGCCCTGCCCTGAAATACAAATCCCTGCCCTAACTCTGATTGGTGCAATATCGGCTTTTTACCCATACGAAAACTAATTACTGTTATGATTTATTTTACCTTTCAGCTTTTTCTGCTTAGCTGAACAAGCAGTGATGAAGATTAGCAGGGACCCAGTAGCCCTAGGCTACTACTACTAGATTTCACATCAAGAGTATACTTACATGTACCATCCCCTGATACTCTGATATATGCTAATATATCCTTCTGGCTAAGTAAACAAATAATTTAAGGCAGGTTACACAACAGTGACAACTGTCAAACTCAGCACATTCTGGGCCTAACGCTGTAATGGCACGCATGTGCAGAGTAACTTGTCGGCATTGGTTTCCGCACTTTTTCGCACCACTTCAAGATATTCTACTAAAAATAGGTATATTACTTTATTGTAAGAAGTTACAGAGCAAAACTACTGTTTATAACCGGAACCTTAGGCTTGCACGATTTCTACTTTAAAACATTGCGATCGATTCTGTAAATAAAAATCGCCATTTTCGATTAAATCATAGGTGCAAATTCCCAAAAGTATAAATGGGGTAAAGTGACAAGTCACGAAAATTGGGACTTGGAAATTCTAGAAGAATTTAAATAAATGATAAAAAAAATAACACCAAAGTAGAAGGCAATTTCATGCGACAAATTCTTACCATTCTATGTCTATGCTTAATGTCTACCTTATATCCATCATCGGGGGAGTGAAATTATTATTCTCCGATCAATACTTACCATTTACATTACTTATTGAATAACAGCTCAACTGAAGCTGTGCACTAGGAATCTAGATTTAGAAAGTTCTACCGGTTACTGAAACCGGGTACCCGGTTCCCAACAACCGGGTACCCGCCGGCCATAGACGCTATTTTTGTTTGCGTAGCAACAAGAGATACAAGTTTTTTTGCGTCAGGAGAAATTGTAGTTTTCTGTGTGTTTTTTTCTGTGGTGTGTTCCTGTTTCTTACCTCTAGATTAACTGGATTAGGTGTTTGTCTAGCTTCTTTTAACACTAAAATCGGTTTACGTCGTTCAACCGTGTGGTCCGAGCGGGTGACATCACACCCTTTTACTGCTCGAATTATTTGGTGAAGGAAATGTTTCATTAATTCGCACATCTTATTCTTGGTAGCTGCGTGCGTTTTTGTACCAGAAACTTTTGAATTATGTCAAGTTTTGCGTGTAATCACGATCTGTTTGCAATGATCGTTGATCTAAAAATTCTTGATTAAGATGTGTGTTCTGTGGCTTTACCGTGTTCTACAGCAGTGGTGTTAATTCATTATGGTGTTCCTTCTCGTATTGTTTGGCATTCGTTTGTGTAGTATAATTTTTGAATTAATTCTTAAATATACCGCGAATGTATCCGATACGGTTCCTGGTTCCATTTTATACATCCTGCTGCAGGATCATTTTATGGGTGTATTATTGACCAGCTCTCGTTCTTGTCGCCATCTTAGGCGATCTGGGTTGTAACATTGCGGGTGTTGGGTGCTGCAGAGTTAATCTTGTAATTTATTGTTAAACTATTTGAAAATTATTTGTCTGCCTTCAATTCCTGTTGCGTTCTGCTTGCTTATTTAAACCATGTGCTTGTTTTCAGGCTTGTGGACTGGCTAGCAGGGGGTGGGGTGGGGGCTGTCCTACCCATGTGGCACAATTTCTCTCCGTATCCAGTATGGACTCTGGGTTCTGGACTGGCGGGGGGTGGGGGACTGGCATGCCTCCCTTGCAGTCCCGTCGGGCTCCGGCCTGGCGGGTACTGCTTCTCTGCGGAGAGTGCCTCTGGATGGTCCAATAGCGGTAGCCAGGGCATGGGAGCCGTCTGCCAAGACGACTCCAGTGTCTCTTAGTCCAGTGATGACTTTTCATGGTCTGAGGATGAGGAGGCCGAAGAGGGGAACTGAGATACTGCAGGTGTAGCGCATGGAGGTCAATTCCATCCTGGACTGAACCCCCCTCCATTTGTCTGCTTTGGCGCAAGCCACGGTAGCTGTTCCGCCCGGCACCCGCCCGACACGGTGATGGGTGTTGCTGGCCAGGCGTGGTATGCACCTATGTCGCCTGGTCCAGCGGCCACAGGCGGGGTGCCATTGGCGCCTGTGTATCGCCCCGGTTCCGTAATCGCTACGGGTCCACATGGTTTTCATTGGGGGCCTACTTCATGGAACAGTGTGTTTCATGGGGTGGCAGGGGAAACCGCACGGTACCAGTGTTGTTGGCTTTACAGCAGTGGCTACTTGCCGGGAGGCTGCTGCTGGTAGACCCGTGGACACATCAACGGGTGATGTGTTTACGGGGATGTCTTCCTCGGAGGTGGACTGGTCCGATGCTCTGGCTTGGCTAGCCAGGGTGGATCCATCTGTGCCACAGCTGAGGAAGACATGCCTCGTCCGTCGGTGGCATCCATTCATAAGGGGGGTGGGGGGGAGGGGGGGGTGGTTCTTTCCTGCGGCTCAGATCCAGTCCAATCCCAAGTTCAAGGAGTTGCTATAGGCTATTTATGCCAGGCAACTCATGACTAAGAGTCAGCTCCCTGCTTGGAATACCCCTGAACGGCCCTAGCATCTTCTGTGGCCAAGCACGGGCCATCCTAGGGGAAACGGCCAACATCGCGCAAAGTCGGTTAGCGGTGAATCTTCAGCTAGAGCTAGTGCGTCAGGCGCATGCACTAGGGGCTGTTGTGAAACCGCTAACTGCTCAGCCTTCCTTCAAGAAGCAGAGGAAGCATCAGAGCAAGGCGAAAGCCAAGCCAGCTCCTTCTGCTCTTGTAGGACCTCAGCCGCCTGCGGCTAAGAAGACGAGGAAGGTTGGGGAGGCCCTGCCCACCCTAGTGGTGGCCCTGATCGCCTGAGAGGCGGGAAGGGCAAAGCGAAGTCCTCAGAGGGTGGAAAGAAGGGGGCGGATCGTACCTGAGGGTATGATAGCTCCCTTTGTATCCTCCTGGACCGCGCCTGTGGGACAGGAACAGCGGTGCCAGTTAGACCAGTCAAACCAAGACCAAGATCGTTCTCTCCCTCGTTAAGAGGTGGGAGGTAGGGGGCCCGGAGCGGATCGTGAACCAGACACCCGCATTAGGCATCAATGCGCCTATTGTGGGTGGAAGGCTCATGCGTTTCCTCGAGGCTTGGCGAGGTGTGACGTCAGACAGTCTGGTCCTGGGATGGATATCCCAAGCGTACATGCTAGAGTGGTGGGATTTCCCACCATAAAATCTGTCTTTGGCACCTGTCTGGACTCCCGTACCAAGGGAGCCAGACAAGTTAAAAGCCATTCAAAACGAAGTGTCAGGTTTGCTTCTGAAGGGAGCAATTAAACCAGCAAACCAGAGCACTCCAGGCTTCTATTCAAACATGTTCCTTGTCCCCAAGAGCACAGGGGTGGGGGGGGGGGTTTGGTGACCCGTACTCAATCTCAGGCCATTGAGTTGGTTTATCCATACGCCTCAGTTTCAGATGGAAACTGCGAGATCGGTGATGGCAGGATTGGGGAAAGGAATGTGGTGTGTGTCGATCAATCCGAAAGATGCATATTTCCACATTCCAATGAACAGGGGTTGTCACAGGTTTCTGAGATTCACGTTTCAGAATCAGGTATGGGAGTTTGTAGTCCTCCCCATTCGGCCTCTGGACAGCTCCAAGGGTTTTCACCAGAGTGGTCCTAGCGGTAACAGCGTTTCTCAGAGGAGAGAACGTGGCGCTTCACACCTACATAGACGATTGGCTTATCAAGGCGGACACACCAGCCATGTTAGGAGTGGATACCGCTCTGATTCTGAAATTGTTTTCAGATCTAGGCTGGATGGTCAACAGTGAGAAATCCGAGTGGGCGCCCACTCAACACTTCGTTTATTTGGGGATGCGATTTGATCTTGAGGAAAGCAGGGTTTACCCGTCAGAGCCCAGAGTGGTGTCTCTGTTAGCCATCCTCAAGAGTTCAATTGGGAAACCACATTCCGGTGAAGAAGTTTCTTCAGATGCTGGGTATGATGGTTTCCATGGAGCAGGTAATCCCGTACGCTGTTCTGATGCGAAGCCCTATCCAGTTGTATCTGATGTCTCTGTGGAAACAGAGAACAGAACCCCTGTCAAAGCTGGTACCAGTTTTGGAGCCAATAATGTCGCATCTTGTATGGTGGAAGGAGCGTCAGAATCTCTTAGTAGGAGTTTAACTTCCCCTACCCCACCCCCAGCTATCCGTGTACACGGATGCATCGTTGGAGGGGTGGGGCCTGCCTGAGAGAGGACCAGGTATCTGGCACATGGACTCTGCAAGAGAGTCAGCTGCATATCAATCTGTTGGAAATGATGGCAGTGGAACTGGCATTGGAAATGTTTCTTCCAAAAGTCAGGGGCAAGGTGATATTTATACGGTCGGACAATTCAACAGTAGTATCATACATAAATCGCCAAGACGGGACCAGGTCATCCACACTGTGTGTGAAGGTGTGGCACTTGATTCAATGGTGCAGGAATTACTCAGTTGTTTTGAAAGCAGCTCACATTTCTGGGTGATTGAACATTCTGGCGGATGCTTTGTCTCGCAGACAGAATTCTGCCAACAGAATGGTCTCTCAACAGTTAAGTTGAAGAGGGATGCACGCTTACGCGTATCCGCCCACCATTCTTCTGCCGAAGGTTTTGGTGAAGATCAGGGAGGAGCCGTACCTGGTCTTGCTAATAGCGCCATTTTGGCCCAGCAGGGCGTGGTTCACGGATCTTCTGGATCTGCTGGTGGACAATCCAGTGCAGCTGCACAAGATTCCGAACATAATCTCCCTCGCCAAGGTTCGCTTCCTACACGAGCGGCCCGAGATTTTCAAATTGCGTGGATGTTATCAAACAATGTTCCTTGTCGGAAGGCTTTTCTCAACAGGCTGGCTTCGAGTTTCATCGCAGCCGCGAGAAGGTCAACCTTCAAGTCATAACCACACGCTTAACAAATTTGCAGAATGGTGTGAAGGAAAGGATATTGATCCCTTTCAATCCACTGTTCAGCAAATAGCAGACTCTCTGTGAGCTGTTCTTTACAGGACTGGCTCCTGTCACAATTGCTGGATATAAGTCAGCTTTGACATCAGTTATCCCGTATCTAGCCAACAGGGATAGGCCAGAGGTGGCCCAGTTGATTGTGGTGAAGGGAATGAGCAATCTCCGACCGAGACAACCGGTAGTCATTCCAGCCGGGAGTCTATCTTCTTCTTTTCAATCGCTGGTATCACACTTGGAGCGCCGTTCTCAAGATGAAATCTGTGGTTTTCTGCAGTTCTTCCACAGGACCATACAGCTTTTCAAGAAAAGAGGTTGACAAAGGCCGGATCTCTTCTCTCAGCAGCTGATACGTACTGCAACATTGAAGTATGTGCTCTGTGGTCTTATGCATCTCCACAAGGACAAGCGGACGATGTCGTAAGGTGGAACTGCCTGTACATGTGTTGGTTTAGTCTGTTATGTCCTGTTCTGAGACGAAAAATGGTCACTTGCTCTGGCCTCGAGAGATGATGGTAGGCATCTTCTGATTGAGGTGTTCTATAGAGTGACTTGATGATAGTCTTCATCTCTGTATGTGTAACCATGTTTTCTGTCTGATTCTCTTCTGCACCCACCTTTGCCATCTTGTCTGCTTCCTCATTTCCTTGGACTCCACAGTGTGAGGGGATCCACTGCAATGCTATCCGAAAGCATTTGATGGTTTGTAGTGCTTCTTCAAGTTGTGGCAGCTTACCTTTGGTGATAGCCTCAAGGACGGAGCGGGCATCAGATAAAAAGACAATCTGTGCAATAGGGTCTGCTGTTCTGCTGATGGTATTAGCTGCATGGACCAGTGCTTCGACTTCAGCTCTGTAGTTTGTGCAGTGTTTGCCTGTCGGTATTGCAGCTGACTCATGTTGTCCGTTTGGATACTGTATGTGCAGTCCGGCACCTCCGCTCCTAATTGCATCTTTGGCCGATCCATCTGTGTAGATCCTTATCCATGTCTCCTGAGGGTACATTTCTTCCAGCATGGCTAGGGTCAGGGCCTTCTTGCTCACATCACTGTGTTCATCTTTGGTTGTGAGATGAGGTACTGTGGTGCGAATAGCTATGCTCTCTAGTTTGTTTTCCCAGGGTGGAGGATCAAGGGTGTGGTTTGGGTCTTCTATTTGTGCTGGCAACATTTCTTGGTGTTTCCTTTGAAGTGCTTTTGTCTCTTTCACAAAACTCGATCTTTTAAGTCTTCCTGATGACAGCTGTGCTTGTCTGATCTTCATCGGGTGGTTGTTGAACGATTTGAACTTTGCAGCTTGGATCAGTGCTTTGCATTCCCTTCCTTTGCTAAGTGGGGGGATGCCTGCTGTCTGCTCCATTTTTTCTATTGGTGTTGATCTCATTCCACCAGTGATGATGCGCAGTGCCTGGTTTTGTACTCTGTCGAGGTTCTGTTGATGAGATTTAGCTGCTGTCATCCATGAGCTGGATCCATACTCAAGGTGTGGTCGTACGGCACCTAGGTAGATGGCCTTGAGGATCCTTTCATAGGCACCCCACTTTGTTTCTGCCAGCTTCCTCATGATGTTTAGCTTTCTTCTGGCCTTTGCCTCTGCATTCTGTATGTGCTCCTTCCATGTTAATCTTCTGTCGTAGGTGACTCCCAGCTATGTCTGCTGGTCCTTGTATCGAGTGGAGTACCGCCCAGTGTCAGATTGCCAACCTTGGTTTTGGTGGACAGTGAGAATAGCATGGCTGATGAATTTTCTTTGTTGATGGTAATACACCAGCGATTGGCCCAAGCTGTAATTCTGTCCAAGGCGAGCTGCATTCTGTACGTGGCAGTCATTGTGTACTCCTCGGTGCACCAGAGTACGAGGTCATCTGCATAGAGGGCTCCTTGGATCCCATTGGGCAGCTCTGCTACAATGTCATTAATGAAGAGTACGAACAGAGTTGGTGATAATACTCCGCCTTGTGGCACCCTTTGTCTCAGCAATACATTCTGTCCAGATTGTCCATACACCAGCACCCTAGCTCTGCGATTGTGTAGGTACGACTTGGTCCATCAGAACATGTTGCCACCGATGCCTGTGCGCCGGAGCTTCACGAGGAGGCCATCATTCCACACCTTGTCAAATGCCTTCTGCAGATCGATAAAGGCAGCTAGCATCACCTTGGCTTGAAAAGTGTCCTCTTTGTCTATCTCTGGTGCTCAATGTACTGGCCAAGCACCCTTTCGAACCTCTGGGTTCGGCTAGTCTAAAGCATCTGACTCTAAAGGCGGTTTTTCTATTGACAGCTTCCTCAGCGAGAAGGCGCTGTGAGATCCATGCGCTTTCAGCAGAGAGGGACCGATTTACGGTCTCCGGAGAGGGTCTGCGATTGCTGCCAAGAGCAGAGTTTATGTCAAAGAATCAATCTTTGAAATATCCCAGCAAACCGATCATTATACCAAGCTAACAAGGTTTGATCGTGATGCCAGTGCCTGGTGTCCAGTCCGTGCTTTGACCAAGTACAAAAAATTGACGGACTCTACGGTCAAATGATAGACATCTGTGGATCTGCTATAAGAAGCCATATGGCGCCGAATCCATGGATTCTATCTCGTTGGGTGGTCGAATGCATTCAGACTACCCACGAGATTGCGACTGGGCACCAGGTGCAATGTGCTAGGGCTCATGATGTTAGAGGAATAGCTTCCTCGACCGCCCTATTCAATGGTGTCCCGTTAGAGGACATCATGGCCGTTGCACAATGGCACTGTGAGTCTTCTTTCACGGATTACTATATGAGGGACAATCACATATGAGACTCCGCCAATCCACTCGCTTTAGCTGTTTTGAAACGATAGTCTAGTGGCCACACTGTTCATCTCCCTTTTGATAACTTTGAAAAGCAAAAGTGGTAAGAACAGACATGGTCAAGTGAGAGGAATTCAACCGTATGGGACAAGTCTGGTCGAAAGTGTGTTGGTTGATGGCTCCACGTCTGGAATCCAATATTCATGAGGTAAGTCAAGTTTGACAGTTTTTTCTATTACGTTTATATGTCATGATCATTCATCTTATATAGTCATGCTCATTCCCAGGCTTATATGTGCAAAGAGCAGTTAACCCTTTTCGCATATTTGTGTTTTCAGGCGAGATGCATGTTCGTAAGTTCTCTCCCTTTTTTTAGGAGAAGGGGTGGGGGGGCTGTGGGTGGGGGATCAGTGATGCAAATGTGATTCGGTCCCAAACTTGTCGGTGCTTCTAGGTCTCGGTATGTCAAGTTTTAAGGGGCAAAAGAGGCTATGTATGGCTTGCCCCTTCCCACCAAGTTACTGTCTAAATCTAGTGTTATCAATGAGTAATATAATGGCAAGTATTGATCCAAGGAGAATGAAGGAAATTTCAATTTCCCTTTCTCCGAGATCTAACAATACTTACCATTATATTACGGACCCTGCCTCCCAGCCCCACGGAGGCAAGCCATAGGTATTCTCTTATTTGGTAGCTATGCAAACAATATGATTGTCTCTGGCAGATGGGTACCCGGTTCCAGGAGCCGGTAAAGCGTACTAAATCTAGATTCCTAGAGCCAGCTATCAGGATAGCTTGTTATCAATGATAATATGATTAGGGACTAAGGGCCATTAGAGTTTGTTAAAGGGAAGTTAATGCTTAAAAAAACATGGCTGCCATGCACCAGTCAAAATGTAGCGTGTTTGGCGGCCATATTGGATATATTTATTTGATGGATTTTGGAGCCGAAATTAGTTTTATATATGTTTTTGGTTATTCTGACTTCAAATTTGCTATTTTCTAAGATGTCGGATAAACAGTTTGTCAACCATCTTGGATCATTTTCCTGCCAAAAACTCCCATTACTCTGTCGCTACAACTCCCCGTATTACGACAACTTGTATGAACTCATACCCAAGCCTTTACAATCAGTAAATTCAATCCTTGTGCCTCCACTCCGTATATCCCAGTCTGGGTTACCCCTATCTCCGCTGATATGTACACCTCTCCACATGTACGCATGCGTGACCAACCCTACCTATCGGCTAAGAGTTGCTTAGCATCGGACAACAATCACCCACGAACGTCATTAGAATTTTTACTGCGGTAGTCTTTATGTCGGGAAAGATTTCAATTCAGTTTGTTCACGTGTTAAACAATTTTGTGGTTACAGATTAGCTTCTGCGAGTTATCATGGTTTCACCGAAGAGGAACTTACCTAGCTAAGTGCCGTATGCAGGTTTTATAGAGTTATATTGCCTTGAAGACTATTCCAGTTTTTGTTTTTGTACACATGCTCCGAGAACATTTTCGTTTTCAGTGGTATGGCAAGTTTTTATTACGTTATCGGAGGGAGAAATTATTAAAATCACGTTTTGAGGCGTTTTTGTTTCATTCCCGGTCATTAGTTTGGTGTTCGCCGCATTCAACCACGAATAGAGTTCTCGATTCAATTTTAATCTACTTTCTATCCAATTGAACGTGCTCTTTTGTATTGGAGGCACGCTCTTTTGCAATGAAGGCTTGCATACGTTACTATATGAAAACGGATATGTGCCGAACATACATTTGAGCCTCACAATGAATTCATGGTTTGTAATTATTTGTTTAAAATAATACCTAAAATGTTTTACCTTGTCAGATGTTTTCAGGAGTATATTTATATTGGTAGTAATATGAAATTGGCAAGAATGTGAAAGTCCTAGATGAATATTTACACATGAAACAAGGCATTGGATGCCTATTGAGTATCCTTCAAGATAATAAATATAAAGATAAGACGTGGAAAATTTTTAAGCTGATGCAGTAACAGGCTTCTGGATTATGCCCGTAATTGTGGTTGACGTATAAAATAAAATGGTTAAGAGAGAATTTTTTAAAGTGCACCGTTGAGTTATTGTTGTTTAATAAAGATAGAGGTTGTATACAAATTCTGTATCTTTTTACAGATCCAGGAAAGGGAATGGAACGCCCAAAGCCTCAGGGGTCAAATGTGCAGAGAAATTGTGTGCGAAGCCCATTAAGCCGGAGTTTAAGGGCCATAAGTGCTGTTCCTGTTCGAAATGCACCAGGGAGATCATGTGTGATTTGTGTAAAGGGTGGTCCCTAGAGGTGGTCAATACATTTTTTGAAGAGGTTCAACAGGCCCTTGATTTAGGTGGGGGGAGAGAAGTCTATAAGTCTAAAGAAGGCGGGAGCCCAGCCTTCAGCTCAGCTAAAAAAGGATGGAGGCGCTTCCTCTCAAACTGTTGCTGTGGGAGCTCCTCCCCCTTCTTCAAGCTACATGCCTTCTCCTGATCTTAATTCAATGATGGATTTCATGGAGAGCTACATGGACCGTGGCTTTGCCGGCATGTCTTCTAAAATTAATGATCGGATAAATGACCTTAGTTGATATGACAAAGTTTAGTGGCCCTCAAGTAATAACTGCGGCCGCTCAGAATTATGCAGAGGTGGTAAGGCCCCCCCCCCCCCCTCTTGTCCTTGTCATCTCAGGATAAGGGTGTGTCTAATGATTCTTTTTCGCCTAGGATGAAGATTCCCAGTGGCAACCTTAAAACAGCCTTGTGATGATGATATCCTCCTCCATTCCCCTCTGATGAATGTTCCGCCAACTCTTCAAAATCTCCGCCAACTCTTCAAAATCTCTTCTGGAAAGCATTAGCACCTCCATGACCGCTACCTCTGCCATCAAACTGCCTTGGTCTCTGTGTATATGAAGACTGCTGTTGAGATTTCATTTGATTAGCTTGTCTCTGACGGTAATTGTCTGGTTATACCTTGTTCATTACCCCGCTGAGGTATTCTGTCATCCGGTTGGCTAACAAATTTACTATTTGTAAAAACTCTGGAACCCCTTTTATAACTCTGCACAGGAGCTCTTGAAGCAGGAACATTTGACAAATATCCAGTCTTTATATACTTTCTTTGTGATGAACCTGGATAATAAGAAAAAGGATTTGTCCATTTCTTGAAATAATCAGACTGAATGACACTTAGATTTTTAGTATTCTTAAGTCTTCTCACTTCTTCCTCAATCACTTCATCTGCCTTGAAACCGAACAGGTCATCACTTAAGGGAGGTGCATTCTTTCTCAATTCATTACTAATTCTTGTCGCTTTTAGATGAGCTTTTCTCCTAGAAGTTGTAATATGCGCCAATACTCTACTATTTACATTTAAAGCTGCCCTAATTGGATCTGCAGATGCCCGTAATACACTTTTCGGAACACTTTCATTTCTATCTGCTGCTTTCAAATTTGCTTCAGACATTAATGTCAATGAATTTAACAAGCGATTCTGTAGCCTTGCAGCCTTTTCCATAGAAATCATAGCGTCCTCTAAATTCACACTATCCTTTGAAACTAAAAGACATTTAGACGAAGGACCTGTTAAAGTTGGCTTTAATGTTCTAATTATCCTTTCTGATGGATGTTGTACCAGGCCCACTCGAAGAAAATCGTATTTAGCCACTCTCGAAATATCCTTACAAGCCACCAGAGTCATCGAAATTTTTTTTGGAGTATTTGCATCTTTCACATGTTTCTGTAGCATATCTACTATCAAATCATTCATGGGAAGAACTGGCTTAGGCCGAGATAAGTCCTGTGGAGTACAGTCCAGAATGGATTTCGAAGATTCAGAGAAAGTTTCTTCCTCCAATAAAAAACCCATCGTCTTAACTGTCCAATTATTTGCTACCTTCCAATCCTCCTCTGCTGCTCTGAAAACAAGAAAACAATCATTGGCTATCTGGCCTAAAGATTCCTCCGACTCTACCATTGGTCCATGATCAATTTTTGATACTGAATATGATCCTGACCTTCCACACAGTTCTGAAATTGCCCAATCTCTTGATTTATCAAACGACTTATCAGAAACTGGACATGGTTCTGCAAAGTTTCCAGCTGTAGATGATGATGCAGACTCTTCTTCACAATATACCGCCCGAACAAAACAATCCCGCTGTTCATCATCGATCCAATCTTGAGGAAAACCAGAAGCACTAGAATTCCTGTTATCTCTTAATATGATCACGTTCTGACTACAGTAAAACTTCAGAAATTGGAAAATACTGAATTTGTGCATTCACATCCACTGTAGACCGATGCAACACCGACCTATCATTATCATGTTGAATTTGTTGATTAACATTTCTAATGTCCACATTTTGCTGTAATGAACTGTCCATGACCGTTGGTGTTAATTGTGTAGACTGTTGTGATGGATGCATAACATTAGCTCCACCTTCAAAGCAAGATGGGCCAATAGCAGATGCTGTTAAATTAGACAGAGGGAGCAACACGGGCTGAGATGGCGACGGTGAAACACCAAGCACACTGACACCCTCAATTCGATTATCTGTTGACACCCCAGATATGATATCTGCAGATGCCCGGGAAGGATTTTGTTCTGTGGAAATATCAGGCCTATAAATGCGAGGATGTGCGCTTGAATAGGAGCACTCCCGCGATTGCGACATTAACTGATCACCTTTTAACTGAGAAGGAAAACCACGACCATGGTTTTCCGCCACAGAGATACTTGACTTGCTGAAGATACTCTAGTAGGATTTTGTTCAGAGTAAACATAAATACGATGTGTTCCTGAATAGGAGCACTCCTGCGTTTGGGATATCAATTGATCACCTGTTAACTGAGGAGGAAAACCACGACCATGGTTTTCCGCCACAGAGATACTTGCCGTAACTGGGTATTGATAAGGCCCCCCGAGTTGAAACCTGAAATAGGATCATAAGGCATAAAAACCTGTCCAGAGTCAAAGCAGCTCTGACTCCCATTGGAAGGGTCTTCACCAGGTCATTGATGAATATTGTGAAGAGGGTGGGAGAGACTACACCACCCTGAGGTACACCATGTTGTAGCAGGACTTTCTTGCTGCGCGTCCCATTCAGCTGTACTGATGCCTTTCGGTTGTGGAGATACTGGCATATCCAGCTGTAGATTTTTCCAGAAATATCACTGGTCCTGAGCTTTTGGAGGAGTCCATGCATCCATACTTTATCAAATGCCTTCTGCAGATCAACCCACACAGTGATGGTATGCTTTTTCTGTTGGAACGCCTCCTCAATAGACTGTGTCATATGTTGTTTGATCCTCAGTAGATCTACACTTTCTGAAGCCATTTTGTTCATCCGCTAAGAGATTGTTGCTTTCAAGATGTCGAAGAAGTCTGGTTGAGGATTCTTTCCATGGCTTTGACAGTGCAGCTAGTCAGACTAATAGGTCGATAACTTGCCGCTTTGGATTTATTCTTGCCTTTTTTCGGTACAGGGATCATGTTGGCCTCTCTCCAAGACTGGGGAACTTCTGTGTACCAACTGTGGTTGAAAATCTCCAAAAGCTTGTGCTTTCCAATAGTACCCAGATTCCTCAACCTCTCATTGGTTATTCCATCTGGTCCAGGAAACTTCGTGTGTTTCAGAACTTTCAAGCTTTTCTCCAACTCGCTGATGGTCAGAAACTCATCCATTCCCGTGGCATGTATTTGTGTCTCTCTGTTCCCCTTTGCAGACTTTATTGCAGCTTTTTTACAACTCACTGGCACATCTAGATTGCTTACTTTCTGAAACATACAAGCAAAGTGTTCAGCAGCAGCCTCTCCTGTTTTAATTTCACAATCCTCTTCATGCGTTATGTTCGGTACTCTGGTGTTTTCATCGTTAAGCTGCTTTACAAGCCTCCAGAGTTTGTTCAAGATTTTTTTCAAGATTTAAGCTTGACGTTTTTTCTCTCCAGGATTCTCTGGTGGCTCTGATTTTGGCTTTCAGATATTTTGCCTTGGATTGTTGGAGTTTCACATGGTTGGCTTCTGTTGGGACATTCTCTGCAATTTCCCTTGCGTTGGACATTTCTTCGTGTAACTTTTGCAGAGACGTATTCCAGTAAGGGCTGTAATTTTTCCTGGATCCCCTAGGAATGCATTTGCCAGCAGCAGAGAGTAAAGCAGAGTTAAGCTCTTTAGGAACTTTATTGATATTTTGGTTCTTGACACCAATGTCTTTTACCAATCTGTCACTCTTCTGATATCTGTCCCAGTCTGCTTTCTTATAGTTCCATCGAGGAGTCTGATTTCGGTCAATCTCAACATCCATGTTAATGGTAATGAAAACAGGGCGGTGATCACTGCCTCCAAGCTGTTCCCCAACAATACGCAAAGATTCTTGATGTAGATTTTCTATCGAAAATGCTAGATCAGGAGAACTTGAGGTATGCCATCGTCTTGAGTAGAATGTAGGGGGGTCATCTGCCTTATTCAAGAGAATCAGCTTCTGCTCATCCATCCAATTTTCAATGTCCTCACCCCTCCTATCAGTAGAATGATAGCCCCATAATTGAGTATGACTGTTGAGGTCACCAGCAACGATAGTTGAATCTGGGTGAACTGGGATTTTCCTGAGATTCAATGGTTGATTATTAGGGCAGTAATAGTTGACAATAGTGATAGGACGTTTCTCTGGAATTATCTTGATTGTGAGAATTTCAGGTCCTTCCATGTCTCTTTGAACTTCAATGGCGTTTAGGTTATTCCGGACCAGGGTTATGACTCCTCCTTTATGTCTTCCATCCCTGTCAGATCTGAAGCACTGAAATCCTCTTATAATACAGAATCTTCTGTTGGCATTTAGATGAGTTTCTTGGATACACGCGACATCTACGCCTTTCTCCTTGAGAATTTGGCTACGCTCCATTTTCTTGTTAGAAACTCCTTCACCATTCCATTGCATGATAGTCAGCAGTTTGCTTACTTGTACTTTAGGTTGGACAACCTTCTTCCTTTTTCTCCAAGGTCTGCGAACTTTACCACCAGTATCTTGGGTGGACCCCTTCGAGGCTGGGGGCCCCGGTGCTTCACATGCCCGGCGGGAACTCACACAGCGAGCACCATGACAGATATTCATAATATTAAGTGTCATGAAAGATGATTTGTTTAGTGCTATGGTTGGCCACTTGCTCCAAATACCTGACTTGGTACCCAGATAAAGTCTTACACCCCTGCGCCCGACCCAAGATCAGAGATCTTAGATCTACTTTGAAACCTAGCACTTGTGGCAGGGGGGTAAATTTTCAAAAATTGTTTTCTCCCTGTAAATGGGACTACCATAGCAGAGGCTGGTTTAACACAGGGTTAAAAACAATAAGAAGCACTCTGTGTCTGCATTAACCTTTGCATCCAGTGCTGGGGTCACATTTCCAGAGTATGCACCCGTCATATGACGTCATAATCATCTACGCGGTGTGTAGAATGACATCATAATGGATGACATCATGAATGACGTCGATAAGTACGTCACGAACGCATATTTGAAGACGGTCTATGCGTTGTTGTACAAATTGTTTGCTTTTACTATTTAATCAATATTCTGTTGAATAGGCAGCAACAGCACCCAGTCAAATTAGTTACAAAATATTCAACACCTTCCCTGTATAGTTTTCAGGAAATTGATAGCCAGGGCATTCGGGGATCGGTCAATCCAAACACGGCGAGGTGTGGGTGGAGCTTAGCTAGTGATGGGCGGGGCATAGCTAAAAATGGAAAGGTGCATTCCTTTATGAACGTGACCAATTCCTATTTCTTTGATTTTTAGCTTACCTGGCCGAAAGGGCCAAGTGAACTTATGCCGTGGCATCTGTCCGCTGTCCGTCCGTCCGTCAACTTTTGCTTTAAAACACTACTCCTCATTAACCACTTGACCGATTTCAACCCAATTTGGCGGAAAATACCCTATGGTCGTAGGCTCAAGAACTTCCATTCGGAATTTTGATTCATAAATTTTTGGGTGAAAATCTGAGATTTTATGAAAAATGTACCGGAAATAGTCAAATTACTTCTTCTCCTGACCATTCTGCCGATTTCAACCAAATTTGGCTGAAAGGCTCCTATGGGCATAGGCTCCAGTACTTCCATTCAGAATTCTGATTCATCAATTTTTTGTGTAAAAACTGATTTTATGAAAAATGTACCGGAAATTGCCAAATTTCTTCTTCTCCTTACCATTCTGAGCGATTTCAACCAAATTTGGCTGAAAGGAGCCTGTGGTGATGGGCTCTAGAACAAATCCATTCAGAATTTTAATTCGTCAATTTTTTGGGTGAAAATCTTAGATTTTATGAAATATTTGCTGGAACTTGTCAAATTGCTTCTGCTTGTCAACTTAACTGATTTCAAGCAAATATGGACAAATATCATACCTATGATCATATGCTCTAGATCTTGCATTCAGAATTTTGATTCATCAATTTTTTTGGGGTGGTGGTGGAGGGGGTGGTAAAAATCTTACATTTTATTATAAATTTACTTGAAATTTCTTAATTGTTTTCTCCTCCTTACTACTTTGAGCAATTTCAACCAAACTTGGCTAAAATGATCCTATGAGCATAGGCGCCAGAATGTCGATTCCGAATTTTGATTGGTAGTAGATTTTTCCTGTAAAATTTTTTCCCCCATCTTGTTTAAATGTAACGAATCTTGTATATTTAAATGCAAATGCTTCAAATGCTAATGGGTCAGGTGAGCCTCACAGGCCCTTGGGCCTCTTGTTATCAATTACAAATTTTACTATTAAAAAAAGAAACCAATTTTAAATTACTTTAAAAGTACACAATTCCAAATTCCAATTACCAATTTCTTTTCCTGTCTGCCACAAATTTCAATCAAATTATTGATCAATCTGCCGGGGCCACTTAACCATGCATTGGTCTGGAGAACATGGAATGAAATGGGGTTACAGGTTAATTAAATAATAGAATCTGTAGTAATAGATGATTGTAAGCATGCAATTTACACACATCTAGCAGGTCCAGTGGCGCCTGAAGACTAGACAAAAACATCTTATGCAGGTCTCTTGTTAGTCATAAGCTTCCAGTACAATTAAATTCAAAATATCAAACATAATTTTGTATTATTAACGGGCAATTAGACACGTTAGAAAGAATAGATTTCAGCCTGCATGTCATGAGGAAACCACTAAATATGTATCCCAAGCATTAAATTGTATTCTTGGTTGTTCACATGGTGTTAGGAATTTGCATGATGACATTGACAATTTGACATCACATGGTCAAGGTCACTGACATCTCGACGTCTATCGTCAATAAGCAGGACAGACAGGACATTTAATTCGGCTGAATTCTTGTTTTAGGATGGCCACCACGTGTCATTTCAGATACACATGTAACGGGGACAGGTATGGCTTTTGCAATGTGCTAGCCTGCCTAGCCAATAGATTAGCCAAATACCATTTTTGTTAGCCAAATAGTAAATATTTTAGCCACATCTGTACTTCAACGTCACATGTTTGCAGTCTTCAGCAGTTAATACTATCAATTTTACAGTCCAATATGGTCATAATATAAGAAATATGTTGAATATTTTGAAACTAATATGACTGAAAGCTGTTGCTGCCATAGGCAGCAACAGCGTTCAGTCAAATTAGTTTCAAAATATTCAACATCGTAAAGAGGAATTTTTGCTTTGCAATTGTTATGCTGGAAGTCAGGATTCAGCCAATCAAGAAATTAAATTAATTTTGATTATTAGCCAATGATTTAGCCAATTCAACTTTTCATTAGCCAGATTTCAGTTTTACCAGCATTTGGCTAAATGGCTAATGGGTAGATCTGTCCCTGTGTAAGATGAGAATTACACAGTAATTTGTACTGTTTGTTAATGTATTGCATATTGTTTATTCTCAGGGTACCCAGTTTGATGGAGCCCATCTTCACTTTGGTCGCCTCATCGGCATATTCCTGGTGTATTTTGCAGTACTCTATTACATCTTCCAGAACACGCGTGACTCAACCGTCTTCTCAACACTTCTTTGGTCGTGGGTTGTGGTATGTTAATTATGATGAATTTACAGCCAAACTATAAATGCCAACCTGGCCTGGTGATAAGCCAGAAGTGACCTTTATAGAGTTATCATCAATTTGCAGATGGTCAATGGTATTCAATTGATTCACTTGTTTTGGGAGTCTGTAAAACTGGTTTTCATATAATCGAGATGGACTTTAGTGCATGTTTTGTCAAGTTGCCTATTAAAAACTGTATATTTTTATGCTCCCCGAAAAAATTTCGCGGGAGCATATGCTCGCAGCTTTGTCCGTCCGTTCGTCCATCCGTCTGTCCGTTCACCATATATAAGTTTGTCCGGGGCATAGTTTCAAGACTTTCACATATGGTTACCAAACTTGGTATGTGGATGCATCTTAGGGAGAAGGTGTGCGGAGTATGAAAAGTAGGTCAAAAGTAGGTCATGCTGACCTACTTCTCATGGTCGACTGAATATCACAGAAAATCTTTGTCCATGCCATAGTTTCAAGACTTGCACATATCGTCACCAAACTTGATATGTTGATGCATCTTAGCGAGAAGGTGTGCGGAGTATGAAAAGCAGGTCAAATGTTGGTCATGCTGACCTACTTTTCATGGTCGACTGAATATCACAAAATGTTTCTCCGGGCCATAGTTTCAAGACTTTTTCACATATGGCCACCAAACTTGGTATTGATTATTACAGAAAATATCTCTGTTCCTTTTGAACATAGTTTTTATATGTATTTTTCATATGGTGTGAAGCAACGTCTAAGTGTGTTTATATAGAGAAACTTAGATTTTGTTTTTATCCATTCGGTTTCTCTGCAGAGTATGCCTTCGGGGAGCGTACATCAATTTATTGATTTGCTTTGTTTTAAGCTGTCAAGCTGACAACAGTAGACTTGCGCCATTATGTGATTAAATAGAAAACCACAATTTTTTTAATCGTGAATTCATATGATTAAACATTTTATAATCGAATAATCGTGAATAACTTCTACTGCATATAATGTTTCAATTTCAACTTTTAATTACTTTTTAACGGGGTCGGTCACGAAAATTGACATTTTGCTTAACGAATGTATGTCCATTTGCAGGTCAAGAGAAGACTATTTTTCAAAAGGTATCACTGGAATGAATAGCTCAAGAATTCCAGTGATACAGTTTCAAAAATAGTCTTCTCTTTGCCTGCAAAATGAGCTTTCTTACACCATTGCAGCTTTCGTCATTGACATACTTTTGCTGTTATATCTTTGTAATTTGTAGGTTTCTACCCCAAACTGATTAATCAAGTAATCGCGATTATTACTAAATAATTGATCATGATCACTCAATAATTGCACAAACCTAGACCACAGAAATATCAAAGTTACGTCGTCGAACTGAGTATCAGGTATCCATTCCATTTGTGGTTTTGTGATGATGCGTCATCGACCAAGCAATCTAGTTAAAGGAAATCTCACTATATATGATACTAAGCATTCAGCTGGTAGAATTTGCCACCCATAATCTATGTCTGACATTTTACCTGTTTATTACGCTGACAACGAAAGACTAAATGTGGGATACATTTCTACAACCTATGATGGCGGTCATGATTTACTTTTCGACCAATTAGAAAAAACCTAGCGTGTACGTCTCGGTGTACAGTTAGTCATATATAGTGACTATAGTTTGGCAAAGTGGTATAAAAGCAATCATAGAGGTAAGCTGTTGAATATTTTGAAACTAATCTGACTGGAAGTTGTTGGTGCCTGCCTAATAGGCAGCAACAACTTCCAGTCGAATTAGTTTCAAAATATTCAACGAGATGCATATTACATAATAAAGAATATAATGCATTGGCACTTATATGACATCACACACAATCGCTTGAGGAGGCAAAATGGTGGCGATCACAGTTCAACATCTACGCAATATTACAAAGCAGATAATTGTGATACAGAAACTGAAATGTGACCGGATATGAATGATATGGAATCTATCAGAACAATACAACATTTGAGTTGAGATTAGCATCCCTTTAAATTCTAGATTCATCACAGATATACAGTTCATACACTCGTAACAGAAGGTTCAACTTTTATAATGGAGTTGTACATCATTAGGATTTAAGGATATTTTTAATGAGAAAATGTAAATTTGGTTGATCAAATTTGAGAGTTAACCCTTTAACCCTCGAATTTGTTCAAGAAAATTTCAATTTTCTCATTGAAAATGTCCATTTGCAGAAACGTAAGAAGACTATTTTTGAAATTTTACCACTGGAATGACTGGTAGTAAAGTTTCAAAAATACTCATGGTCTGCAAGGGAACGTTTCTCAAGACCACTGCAGAAGCCATTTTTGTTGATATTACTGTTAAAGGGTTAAAGTGGTAAATGACTAACCCTAGTGATTCACTCTCTGGGATGTCATTATCCCTAAGTGAGCGATATGATGACTGAATACTTTTCATGATTTTGAAGTCGCCGCAGACATTAAAAAATATTTATACCGGAAATCTACACAATATGTTGAAAATAGTATGAAAGTCAACTTGTGTTCGATGATATGGTAGATAAAAATCACGTGGAAATATGCCAAAAAACGGGAAATACCCTAATTGATGGGTAATACCATAGTTTCTCGACTAAAGGACGCACATGTTCTAGGAAGGTGTTTGTGTCATATAATCGAGAACATTCCTTGAACACATTTTTTGGTCTAAATTTTTCTAAAAAGGTTAAAAATTATACCACGGAAACTGAACTAAAAAATTCTTGCCACCTGACGACGTATCGTGTTGCGAGGTCACTGACAATACCCCCCCCCCCCCACTAAATATCCTAGATATAATATTAACCGTTCATTGGTCAAATTAGGTCAACAAAATTTTAATATTTTCTTATTGAATGTCCATTTCAAGGCCAAGAGAATACAATTTTTGAAAATTTATCACTGGAATGACTGGCTCAGAAATTGTATTCTCTTGCCCGGTAAATGGACATTCCATAAGATCACAGCAGAGGCCGGGTTTGGCCATTATGGCCATTAAAGGGTTAATCAGAGGGACTTATACGTACATGTAGGAGCTAGCCCATATGTATATGTATATATAATACATGTTGACTGATATAGTATGTTAGCCATTGTCACTATGTATAACTCTGGGGCTAATCTTCTAAAAATATATATTTCACTTCGTCGGATGGATGTGACCTAATTAATTATTGATTGATTCGGCATAATCTTTGAACTAAATACAGTTGAATGCACTGGTCATACAATTTCGCAACACTACTGTGTGTGAATATTGTGGATTGATATGATTGAGTAAATGCTAAACATGTTGATTTCTTATTTCATCCAGCTTGCCTCGATGTGTCTGTTGGTCTTAGCACAGATTCATTTTGGACGCTCAAAGCCGCCATCAAAGGAATTGACCAAACAGGTATGTACAAGTAAATTTAACCCCTTTAAGCCTTTCAACGACAAATCTCTGAAAAAAGAATTTCTTTCTGACGTGTAGGAAATTCTGTTGAATATTTTAAAATTAATATGACTGAAAGCCATTGCAGCAATGGTTTCTAGTCATATTAATTTTAAAATGTTCAACAGACTTCCTGTTTGTTTGCCATGAAACTGAGATAATGGCTGAGGAAAAGAGACACAGTGGGCAAAAATGAAGGGCTGATTGCAGCTGTAGGATGTTTCTACTACTACAGCCGCAGAATACAGTAATCATACATACAAACTGAGATAGCGGCAATTTGTCGGTGAAAGGGTTGACTGTCTGCCCATTGAATTTCTGCAGACTACATTTACTGTGGGGTTTAACTCTGAATATGCTGAATATTTTGAAAAGAATTGAACTAAAAGCTGTTGGTGGCTAAGTTGTTTTCTAAATAATTGGCAGGCACTGAGTTATTGGCCATTGAAATTATTGTCTAGTGGCTTGTAGTAAAGTCAGCAAGAACTGGTCTTGAAGAATGTTCATTGTCATGCCAAGGCAAGACTATCTTTGAAAATTTACAACAGTGACTGGAATTACTGAGCCAGTCATTCCACTGGTATATTTTCAAAAAGGCTTCTTGGCTTGAAAATGGACATTACTAAGAAAGAGTTACAATTTTCTTATTACGGCTTTAGTGATTAATTTCTGCTTTGGTAAAATATTTTGCTTGATGTATTACACACCACCTATTCTGGTGCGGGATCCATCAATGCTCCTAGAAGCTAGAGAATTTTGAAATCTAAGATGTTGATTTTGAGTCAATTTAGTTTTAATAGCACTATAAGACATGTGAATGGCCATAAAATGCCTCGTCATCCATCTCTGAGTATTTAATTGACTGTAAATCAGTTAGTTAGCGTTCATAGCAGCCAGTAGGATTTTAATTTGGGCTCATTAATATGGGTGAATTTCATTTGGGCATGACTTGTAAAGTCATAGCTACGGGGTAATATTATGGGGCATGTGTGACAAGCTGTAGTTCAGAGTTGATACTGGTCATGGAAAGTCATGGAATTTAAAATTTCAGGACGAAAGTCATGGAAAATCAGTGTTTTATCATAGGTTGTGGAAGAGTCATGGAAAATGGTAATCATGTAAAATAAAAAAGAAATCTGTTTGCGTACAGTAACTCACCTCTGTGCAATAAAAAGTATGGCAACAACTTATCAAGTCAAGGCTCTGCCTTGGTTGTTGCAAAAGGCAATAAAAGCCGCAATATGCAGACATTTTGCAGACATTTTGCAGAATAACTCTGATCTTTTGTTTTGGGAGTTACGTCATATACACAAATCTCCTAGATATTAATTCTTGGAGGTCATGGAATATGTTAATTTTGGCCGTGAAAAGTAATGGAATTTCAAACAGAAAGGTGTATGAACCCAGGTAGTTGCAATATTATCATTGGTGTCACTTTTAGAAGCGT
The DNA here is from genome assembly GCA_034401795.1 of Chaetoderma sp. LZ-2023a. Lineage (NCBI taxonomy): Eukaryota > Metazoa > Mollusca > Caudofoveata > Chaetodermatida > Chaetodermatidae > Chaetoderma > Chaetoderma sp. LZ-2023a. The sequence continues at coordinate 19,681,694 of CM067362.1, read as the reverse complement.
CAAAAATGTAAATGACTTACTGGCTTATATCAGCATCAGCAGTGGACATTATAGAATTATAAACATACGGAAATTCTACTTTTTCTGCTACGGTTTTTGGACAATGTATTGAAAATTGAAATGCATGTTGTCAGGTGTGATTCTTATTCATGTTATTTGAAAAATGATTTAGATAATATTCAGTGTAATATAATTGATGATTTCCGCTACTAATTCCGACATTTTTTGGTAATATTTGATAGTTTTTAAATGAACACTGTAGATATCCTGAAGTGAGTGTGGATATGATAAATTTTGTCTAGAGATGAGAATGCAAACCATATGGAGTTATTTAATTCTTCACACGTATGTACCTTGTTATTAGCTTAGTTGACTTGTCAGTTAGCTGAGCTATAGCGATCACTCCCTGTCCGGCAGCCGTCTGTGCGTCGTCATGACGTCATCAATGGTGACACACTTTGTTATTTCTGGACCTATTTAGATCAGACGTGGCCAAAATATTCCTACATGTCCTAGATATACTCATCTAATTTATCCATTATGAAAATGACGCTAATTCGATGACAAACAGCGGAGTTATCCTGCCTGCACATTATCTGCAATATGTGAACCAATGGGGAAAGATATTACTTTAGTGGAATTAGGCTTGCACGATTATTCGATATTATCTAAGATCGCGATTTTTTTTCAGCTACAATTTTTTACGATGCGATTTTGAAAAAATCTAAATATCGCCAAAATTTTACAGTCATGCCTATGCCGTGTTCTGTCTATTTGTAGCATAGGTGTATTACGGCAAGCTATTCAATTTATTTCCAAACCAACATCTCTGAGAAAGGGGTGGGATTATACTAGGAATAAGTAAAAAAAGTTGAAGTTCATTCTCTAAAATTGCTTTAAAAGACTGACATTAATACGAAAATGCAACGCAATTTACCGGTATAATTTCTTGCCGCCTTACTTTATACCTCAAAACCATGATCGTGGGAGTGAAATTATTACGTGGGAAGATATAAATATTTCATGTTTTGTAATAAGCATGGTTTATAAAATCAAAATTAATCCAAAATTTGACTTTAAATGGCGTCGCGGGAATAAATAAATTACATGATATTGCTTGCTGTCTTGTTTTTGGAGGCGAGAGGTGGTGCATTCACGAATGTGATAGCTAAATGAGATGGTATACACGCTTTAGCAAGCATGGAGAACTATCTTAGACGTTTCTGAAGGCTAACTATTATTAGTAAAATATATAAATCACGTAATATTGCTCGCTCTCTTGGTTTTGGAGGCGAGGGTGGTGCGTTCACAAATATGATAGCTAAATGAGATGATATACACGCTTTAGCATGCAAGGTGAACTTTCCGAGATGTTTCTGAAGGCTAACTATTATTATTAACCGGGTACTCGGTAAATGCGGAGCAGATCTAAACATTAGATGTCTATGGATCTAAAGTACATTCTTAATATCACATGATTTGTATATTTTCACAAAGACGAGATGAAAGGGCAAATTTTCATTTTCATGTAATAAACGATGATTTTAACAGAGTACACAATATTTAGGTTGTCCAATATAATAATTTCACTCCCGCAATGATGGATATGGTATACATTAAGCCAAGGGGTAAGGCGGCAAGAAATTATTAATTGTGTCCTATTTTTGTGCTATTAAAAATCAGTCTTAGTTTAAGCACCTTGGCGATTGGATGTCAAGTTTTTGTTGAAATTTACCAATTAGAAGTCATCCGGATAAAACTGATATGAAAACTCAGAGTGAAACCGATATGGCTACATAAGCCACACCATGCAGTACAACTCAACCCAAGACCAATTCACCCCGTGAATTCATATACCTTAAAATACTAGGCTGTACGATATATCGAAATATCGCGATTTTTTTCACCACGATATATCGCGATACCGCCAAGGACAATATCGTGCAAGCCTAATCATAATTTTTAGAGCTATTGGCTTCAATCTTGGGTGGGTGCCTATTGGCATAATCGACTACCCATATAAGAACTAGGTCAGTCTGACCTAGTTTATTGATAATATAGGTCAAAGGTAAATTTTCCCATTGGAACCAATAGTAATAGATTTGGCCTGTAATTTTGTAGATTTTTTGTATACATTAAGCAACTTGGTGTGTGGATGCATTGTAGGCTAATGGCTTGGTATCTCACCGGGATAGAATTGCCAAGTGAGCTTATGCCATAGTGACTGTCCATTGTCCATTAACTTTGTTTAAATGATGTTTTTTCAAGGACTGCTGGACCGGTTTCAAAATTGTATACTTGGCAGGAAGCTTCCTTAGGCCATAAAGATCCATGTATATTCAAAGGAAGTGGATTGACCAATTTTGCCGGCGGCAATCTTGTATTTTGAGCTAGTTTTAGAAACGCATTTAAAAGTCATAGTCACTTGGCAGATTGATGAGAAACTCGAGAAATTTCATCTAAGACAATGGATGAACAAAATCAGTTCAAGAGAGCCTGATTGGTCGATTTGCTCGTCGGCCATCTTGGATCTCATGTCATTGCAGATTATGCATTTATATTTTGCCTCTGCTCACTTCCAAGGCATGACAAGGTAAAGAATGTTCACACAAATTTCAACCATCACGCTATCTCTTCTAAAACTCCATTTGGTGGAATTCAACCAAATTTGTTATTTGAGTTGCCACGAAGATTGTGGATTGTGAGATGACATTTACATTGGTTTCTACCCCTAGGAGAACCAGAGGATGGGGATAAAAGGTCAACATCAAAATTCTGTTCTACATATACACAATTCAACCAAATTTGTATAATTGTGGATTTCAAGATCTCATTTATATTGGTCTCCACCAACTGGATGTGGTAGCCTTGTCGTGTGTAAAAATTGGTGAGAACAATTGTGTGCCATCGGCTGCATTCATTCTAGTTGTTTTGCATTGTCTATCAGATTAGTCTATGTTGTAAGTCTTATCTTGTCAACCTTTACAATCCCTTTGTTGTTTTTCAGGAATTGTTTGGTTGTGTGTCTCTGTTTTTGCAAGTGGGAAATGTCCTCGGAGGTCTTGGACAACTGTATCGCTTAGAGAGCTGGGGCGGATATGTCGAGTCATTCTCATGGACTAACTTCCATCTGCGTCTCGACTACCTCGCTCTCATGCTGATTGGTATTGCTAAAGTCGCGTTTCCAGAATGGGTATATGCTTGTCAGGTTAGTTTACTTCGTACGCCTTAAAGGACAATTCCGGGATGATAAAAAGTGTGCTTTATTTGAAAGATTATTACATGTTTAATGAAATTGTGCCAGAATAATAACGTAACCAACTATCGTTAGATAAAGTCGGTAAAATTGAGAATTTTTCGCGCATTGGGGCGCTGCCATTTTATCGCGTCTAGCGATGTCAGCCCCGCACCACCGCTATTGCTATGATGGGAGGAGCGAGGCCAATAGATGCGGGTATATATCTTAAGGAAGTATGCGTAAATGATAATAGCAAACGAACCGCTGAAGCGATTCCAATGATTCTAGGATCTCTAAATAGGTGCCGACCTCGGGATTAACATGATATAATGGATGTTAATATCGGACAAGAGGTTCAAGACTGAAATATATAAAAGATTGGAGTGTGCTTAAAGCTGAAAGAAATGGCTATTTGCCGTACCAATTATAATTTTGCTCACGTGAATATTGCCAGAGATATCACCAAATGAATTAACTTTTTGACATACAATCTGGGAATTATCATCGCCGATCAATATTGCCCGCCAAGCTGTAGTAATTTCAATAATTAAGATATTTTGATGGAATTTTTCCCATTATGTGATAACATTGTAAAGCTTCGGCACAACAAATTCTGCCATTGTAGCTGTAATACTCATTCTGATATGGGATGATGGATAGAGTGCATCCTGAAATTTTTGTTTCAAATTTTGCTGGCGTAGTTTTTCCTGCAGAGTGTATCTTTTGAACCCCTAGGCCGATTCTAACATCCCTAGCATTGGATAAATCTTTGAATTTGGAGCTACAGGTAGGTGTCAGAATTATTACAATCGGTTCTGTGATTCCGGCAATATTATCATATCATATATATTTTCTTGGAATATATATTTACACTGCCTCCGACACACTCTATTACTGTATCTTGAGTCGGCAGAGTAATTTGGCAATACGCACGTGTCAAGTGTGCCACTTCATTTAACCATTATTGCATGGTGTAAAATGCGTAGTAGCCTACTTACAGAGATAGTGCCGGGGTACATTATGAAACCGAAATGTCGCTGAAACGTGTTGCTGTCGTGCACAGCAATGACTTACAGCAGCATTGTTATCAAAATGAACACATTCTGATAGGATAGAGAAAATGGAATTTATGCTTCAGCGGTCTAGGAGTTAACGATTCCCCACCGACATCAGATACTAGAATCACTTGAAAAACTTACTAACTTAACTGGACAATATCCTAACGATTACAAATTAGCACATGTTAGGCCTCCATGCATATACATATTTACTGTACAGCCTTCGTGCTCGGCAAAGATAGCGTTGGTGCGGGGATGACGTCAGGATCTCATGAAATCTCGCTCTCGTTGCAAAAAATGGCGCCGCCCGGGAGATAAAATAATCCCATGTTTACGATGGTATAATTACTTGTATTATTTGTCTATTGTTTTTATTTAAGATCCAATATGTTAGTCGTATAATAGTCTCAAATAAAGTACACTTTTACCAATCCCGGAATTGTCCTTTAAATGAATGCTATGTATTTACCATTACTAAATATAGAATATTTATAAATTTCCATGTAATAATAATTAATTGTACTCATGGTTGCAAAAGGGATGTGACCGATGAGGTGGATTCTGTTTTGCTGGTAGCAGCTTCCAGTGAGTTAGTTTCAAAATATTTAACAGAATATTTACTGTATATTAAAAAGAATTTATTGTCTGTTCTCTGTAAAGAAATAGGCAAATTAACAAATATTGCATACATTGGCATCACAGATATAATCACACTTTATCCCCCCTAACCCCCTCATCACCTCAGTATTTAACCCTTTAATGACTAAATTTCTCCGTGGTAAAATTTCAAAAATAGTCTTTTAGCTTGTAAGTGGGCATTACTCAAAACCACTACCGAGTCCGGTTTTGGCCGGTTTCGTCATTAAAGGGTTAAATGTATTGGCTTTGTGTCTGCTGGCACATGCATGACATGTGCATGACCAAGCCGGTGAATAGCAATCTCTGCAATGGTCTTGCAGAATGTCTATTTGTAGGCTAAGAGAAGAGTATCTTTGAATATTTACCATTGGCATGACTGGAATGCTTGCCTCACCAGTCATTCTAGTGTTAAATTCTCAAAAATACTCTTCTCTTGGCGTACAAAAAGTCAAGATTTCAGGTTTTCTTGACATCTTGACTGGTATATGGGTAAATGCAGTGGCATGTTTTTTCAGGTTGTTGGAAAGTTAGATGAGACCCACCTTAACTTGATTCGTATTATCGGTGTTGTAATGATTGGTACATCATTGATCCATGGGCGCGCTCCAAACTTCCTGAGTAACATTGACAAATCAAAGGTGTTTGCAGGAAGGCTCATCGTATGTATTAATTAGTAGTTATTGTATAATGGCATATTATTATATATATGTACCCAATATTGTTGTTCTATTATAGAAATGAGAAGGGTGGGGGTGGGGGGGCAGTTGTAATCAAGATTTTTGGACTTTGTTTATGACTCATGATCAATCTTGTGGAATTCTGGTGTAAGTTACAACCTTGCTTGTGTTAGAATTTAAGCCATTTGATCAGACTAATAGGTTCCATGTAGGCGTACGCGATTAAATCGGAAATCGCGATTATTTTTTAAATCATGAATTTATATGATTAAAAATTAAATAATCGAATAATCGTGAATAATTCTACAGCATAAAATATTTTAAAACCTACGTTTTAATTATTCTTTATTGCGATCGGTCACAGAAATTTACATTTTGCTCAGCGAATGTATGCCCATTTGTAGGCCAAGAGAAGGCTATTTTTGACAAATGTATCACTGTAATGACTGGCTCGAGAATCGAGCCAGTCATTCCAGTGCTACATTTTGAAAAATAATCTCTTGGCCTGCAAATCGACCTTTCTCGACATCATTGAAGCTTTCGTCATTGATATGTTTTTTTGCTGTTATAACTGGGTAATTTGTACTCAAGCTGATTAATCGAGTAATCGTGATTATTATTAAATAATCGATCGTGATTACTGAAAGCAATAATCGCGCAAGCCTAGTTCCAACAATATTCATAGGTATGGAATCTGATGGGATTTTAAATCTGTATTATAGCCATCACCTGGAAATCACTTTAATTAACCCTTTAATGGTTAAGCCGGCCAAAACCGGCCTCTGCAGTGGTCTTAAGGAATGTCCATTTGCAGGCCAAGAGAAAACGTTTTGAAAATTTACCACTGGAATGCATGGACCGAGGCAGTCAATCCAGTGGTAAACTTTCAAAAATAGTGTTATCTTGGCCTGCAAATGGACATTCAATAAGCAAATATTTAGAATTTCTTGACCGAATTTGACCATTAAAGTGTTAAAATTGCTGTTGTCTTGTTAAAGTTTGAGTGAAATCGGATCAGTAATTTTTTAATGCTGGTCTCTGTTTAGGCACGAGTCCCTTTACATGGAGAGGGTATAACATGGAATTTATTTACTTTATACCAACATGCGATAGTTGCGACATAGACAGATTGGCAAACGTGTCAAAAAAATATCTGACTGACGGACAGAAGACTGACAGATTGACTTGTGCTAATTGTGGGACGAGACTAAAATTGTTATTTGTTTATGAGAATATCAGACTCAAGAGATTTAATATCTGATTTATCAACCATGGATAAAAGTAAATAAAACTTTGAATTCGCTGCGAAGAGTCAATCAAAATTATATTTGCTAAATGAGATTGACAATTTTCATGTTAACCCTTTCACCCTCGAAATTGTTCAATAAAATTAAAAAAATTTCATAGAAAATTATCGAGCCAGTCATTCCAGTGATAAATTTTCAAAAATAGTATTCTCTTGGCTTACAAATTGACATTTCCCAAGACCACTGTAGGAGTAATTTTTGGCTAATATCAGTGGTAAAGGATTAAATAGGAATTCATTTCTGATACTACATATAGATTCTGCCTCGTCTCTGGAAGAATATATCTAGATGTCGAGCATTTTCCATTCGTTAAAGTTCTCATCTATTCTTAAAAGATACATATCCTAACTAAATTTATGACTATTTGTTATTTTATGGGCACTAACTAACTAGAACTGTAGCCATCATTTTAGATAGATATTTACTGGCGCCTGTATTTCACTCTATTGTTTTCGCCGGTGCGCAATTCGTATAAAACCATTCTATTTATGCATTTGTTAGCTAACAAAAAAGAAAGCCCGCTGATTTTTCTGAGAAAAATTTAACAACGCTGTTGCTGCCTGAGTAAGAAATGACTCAATAAATTTGCTCGAAATATCTTCGGCAGGTCTTTCAACATTGACTGCCCTGCTGATTATTTTGAGAACAATATAATTGAAAGTTGTTTCATCAACGATTTGCAGCCAAATTGTTATCAAAACTTTGCCTAGTGACATTGTATTATCAGCTGATTATTAGCTCACCTGGCCAAAATGGCCAAGTGAACTTATGCCATGGCGACTGTCCGGCGTCCATCCGCCCGTCCATCCGGCAACTTTTTTCTTTAAACGACTTCTCAAGAACCACTAGGCCGATTTCAATTATATTTGGCAGGAAGTATCCTTAGGGCATAGGGATCCAAATTTGTTCAAGGGAAGCCGATTGGCCAATTTGGCTGGCGGTCATCTTGGATTTCGGCCGATTTTTAGGAATGTCTTGAAAAATCGCCGAAACCATTTGAGGGATCGATTCATAACTCATGAAATATCATCTAGGGCAAGAGCTGAACCAAATGTGTTTAAGAGAATTTGATTGACCAAACAGTTAAGCGGCCATCTTGGGTGACCTATTTTTTTCCAGAAAACAATTCTGGAACTGCTGAAGGGATCGGGCCGAAGTTTGGGATATATGATTATGGAATAAGCGCCATTAAAATTTGTTCACAGGAAGTTGATCTGTGAAAAAATATGGCCGCCGTGGATCAATCGAAATATAGCGTGTTGGGCGGCCATACTGGATTTTTTTATTTGATTGAATTTAAGGCCGAAATTGGTTTTATATATGTTTTTGGGTATTCTGATCTCAACTGTGTAACTTTTGAAACTATCGGATAAACGGGTTGCCGACCATCTTGGATAATTTTCCAGCAAAAAAAGCTCGCATACTAAAGCAATGGGAAATTTTAAATGTCTTCTCGAGAACTACTGGGACGATTTCAATTATATTTGGCAAGAAACATCCTTAGGGCATGAAGATTGAGGTTTGTTCAAAGGAAGCCGATCAGCCAATTTGGATGGTGGCCATCATGGATTTTGTCATGGAAATGTCTTTAAAAATCTTCGCCAAAACTGTTTGAGCGATTGATTCAAAACTTCATTTAGGGCACGAGCTGAACCAAGTTTGTTCAAGGGAACTTGATTAGCCAAATGGTTGGACGGCCATCTTGGATGGCAGTCTTTTCATGAAAGCGATTTTGTCTCCAGTGCCGCTGAACGGATTGGGCCGAAATTTGGGAGATATGATATTGATGACTAAGGACCATTAAAGTGTGTTCAAGAGAAGTTGATACAAAAGAAACATGGCCTCTGTTTTCTTGTTACAAGTCTGCTCAACTCATTATATTCTAGTTGAAATGCCTTTGGTCCAGATGAGCGATACAGGCCCCTTGGGTCTCTTGTTATTTGAACCATAGGTAATATAGAACTAGTATTGTACTATTCTATGCTCACTATGAGCTCACCGTGGAAACCAGCAAAAGAATGACTAGCATTAGCATTACGAGAATGGTTTTATATGAACAATTGCCCACCGGCAAAGACCATAGAATCTGAAATAATGGCGCCCGCAAATATCTATCTAAAATGGCGGCTACAGTCCAAGTTAGTTAAAGTGTCCATAAAGTAACAAATAGTCCTAAATTTATCTAGGATATATATATCTTTTATGAATAGATGAGAACTTAACGAGTATATATATGATCTACTTGTATTCACGTGACTATGCCTAAAATTCTTCGTTATATCTATTGTCTGTGAATGCATTACCTACTGGTTACATGAAATGTGTGACTAGGCGAGGGAAGTGTAAGGGAGATAATTTTTATGGGAAAAAAATCTGAAAATGTTTACATCATTTAGTATGATTAATGCGGCTAAGTGTAATCATTATGGAAACATTTTCTATAATAAGAAATATTCCTCACCATCGGGTTGAGTTATTAAAAGCATTTCAAAGTAGGTTGTTTAACTGGACTGGTGTTGTTATACGCCATGAATGTTTGCGAGCCAGTGACCAGCATACTTAACCCTTTAACACTCATATCGGCCAAAAATGGCTTCTACAGTGGTCTTGAGAAATATCCATTTGCAGACAAAGAGAAGACTAATTTTGAAAATTTACCACTGAAATGACTGGCTCGATAACCGAGCCAGTCATTCCAGTGGTAAATTTTCAAAAATCGGCTTGTTCTGCAAATGGACATTTTCTATGTGAAAATTTAAATTTTCTTGAATAAATTTGAGAGTTAAGGGTTAAGAAGGCAAGCTCAAGCCTACAAATGCTCCTTTATTTTCCTCTTCTTTTGCCCTTCCTAGATTTCCTATAGTAGGTTCAAAACCTCACATATATCCTATATTTATAGTGTTTTTTAACTCACAACATAGACACATCAGAGGAGCTAAGTTATCAAACAAAAATATAAAATTTGCACTTGCGAGCACACACATAGTCAGGAAGACAGACAGAAGGACAGATGGATTGATAAAAAAAATAATTTGCGTCTTCCTAGCCCCATAACCAACCTACCTAAGAGGTCTCATTAATATATTCTCAAAACAATTATGACACTAAAGACATGATAATAGAAGCATTTTATATGTGAAAATGTACCTTTCCAGTTTTAGCCATGCCCCACCCATCTCTATCTAGGCTCCACCCACACCACGCTCGTGTTGGGATTGATCGATCGTTGAACTCGCAGACTCAATTTCCAGAAAACTATGCAGGTACGCTGTTGAATATCTTGAAACTAATTCGACTGGGTGCTGTTGCTGCCATAGGCAGCAACAGTAATCAGTCAAATTAGTTTCAAAATATTCAACAGCAAAGTTTATTAAATAGCAAAGACATACAATTCGTACAATGTGTCAGACTATGAAGCGTTAAAGACAGACTTTCGAATCATTCATGATGTCAGAATACACGTCACGTAGGTCATTATGATGTCATATGATGGATGGATAAACTGGAAAGGTGAATTCGTTTATTTTCCTGTATTTTTTTTTACAAATTTTCTATATTTCTATATTTTTTACAAATTTACTCCTATATTTTTATACTGAGGGTGGCTTGTAGACAAACTGGTTTTGATGTAGTGGAAAACTTGGCAATAACAGGCATGCCTGTTGAACCCTTAAAGAACCGTGCAAAATGAAAATTTGTCAGACAGAAACATTTTGACTCCGCAGTAGATGGTTATTATTGTTTTCAGCTCACCTGGCCAGAAGGATTAAGTGAGCTTGTAGAAGTGTCCATCCGTCAACATTTTCTTTAACCCTCAGGGTTCTGCCCAGGCGTGAATGAGTGCTGGACATACTCACCCAGGCCGGGGGTCTGGGGCCCGCCTAGGAAATTTGTCTCCTTAGATGCTTGGAGATGGCTTCTGAGGCTTTTTTAGGGCCAATTTTGCTACCATCTAACAGTTGAATAATTTTTCAAAAATTACTCTGCTGTTCTGGTATTTGCCAATTTTCAGCTAAAATTTTTGACATGTAATTTGCAATACATTCCCTTTCCCTCTGTGGTAAAGCCAATCCCTTCCAATCTTCCACTTTGGGCAAAAACATTCCGATTGTTTTGCTTGTTTTGTTACAATCTTTGACATTTTGGATGAAGACGCCATTTGGACATTTTGTTAATAGGTCACAGTCCATGTAGACTCAAAACATTAATCTTTTTTTCTTTTTTTAAATGAACGGCGATAATGAAGAATTCACGAATCTGGAACCTGTGCACACAACAAAACTGATCCTCTTTTTCATCTCAACACGTACAAATAAAATCTGGTCAATCGGCCGTATTTACTGATGGCTGCTATTTTATTTGAAAGTGTTGAGAGAATTTATTATGTTTATCGGTCGATTCAATCATTATTAGATGTCAAATATCGATTGTGAAAGATATATTCAGCACAGACATTTGTAACTGTCATAATCGTTTGCGCAAATTTTATGCGCATTTCCAGGAAATGCCTTCCGGTCTAGTTAAGACTAGTTCCCGGTCCTGCGTTTATTTACACGTATATCACGGTCACCGTTCAGTCCGGAAATTACTAGTTTTCGCACGTTTTCGAAGCAAACTTTGTTTAAAGACTTAATTTTTTTATTAATTCTATGTTGAGTTTGCTACAGAATGGTAAAAATGTGTGGTGGTCGGAAAAGTTAGATCAGGCTTTAGTGCTGGTCGGACCTTTAGAGTGGTGGTTGTTCCCGACCACCGTGGGCAGAACCCTGACCCTTTAACCGTTTAATACTCATATCAGCCAAAAACAGCTTCAGCAGTGGTCTTAAGAAATGTCCATTTGCAGACCAAGAGAAAGAAGCCTATTTTAATTTATCACTGGAATGATTGGCTTGATAACAGAGCCAGTCATTTCAGTGGTAAATTAAAAAAAATAATCTCTTGGTCTGCAAATGGACATTTTTTATGAGCAAATTGAAATTTTCTTGAGCAAATTTGAGGTTTAAAGTGTTAAAGGATTACTCATTAACTTTTAATTAAACTTTGTCAATTCTTTTGGTGGATTTCTTATGCCCCTCCACGCACGCACACACACACCGTGTACGGTGAGTGACATATTAAGCGGGCACTCGTGTTTAGTAATTAGCTCTGGCTTCTCCATACAGTGGTTGGTTACGCCAGATTTAACTTTTTTAGTACAGGAACTGTACAGTACACCTCATAATTAAGTTAGTGTTTCCAAAAAACCCACCAGAAGCATGTTAATTAGTACAATTTTGAACACAATCTAAGAACTTTGAATACTTTGAACATAATTCACCTTTCCAGAGTATCCATCCATCATCTGACCTCGTATGACATCATAATCAGCTGAGCGCGTGTATGAAGACATCGCAATAATTACATCACAAAGGGTTCCATATAGACCATCATCAAATCTCAAACAGTCCGACTCGTTGTATGAATTGTATGTCTTTGTAATTCTTTGCTATTTAATAAACATGCTGTTGAATATTTTGAAACTAATTTGACTGGACGCTGTTGCTGCCTTGGACAGCAACAGCACCCAGTCAAATTAGTTTCAAAATATTCAACAGCTTACGGGTTTAGTTTTTTGGAAATTGATTGTCAGATTGTTCAGCGATCGATCGATCCCAACACGCGCGAGTTGGGGTGGAGCTTAGCTAGAGATGGGCGGGGCATAACTAAAACCGGAAAGCTCCATTGGACGGGAAATAGTCTATGCAGTACAGCTCAGCAATATCATCCAATCAAATCAAGTTCAATATATTCAACAATATGTTTTACTTTGTTTTAGAAACAATTTATTATCATTTAATTTCTTTCTGAGCTATGTGCTAAGTGGCCAGTGTATTAGATGACAGTTACATGACATTGTGTTTTACCTTACAGATGTTAGGCTTGCTGCTAGCTAGTCAGATCTTCGCGCAGCTTTGGTACAAGAATTTCACCGCTACACATGTGTTTTCCAGCATGTTCGTATGCGTGGTACTTACCCTGAGCAATGCACGAGGCTACATGTGTGCCACGTCACGTCTGGATAAAAAGGCTGCTTAAGAACATACAAATCTGTTTGTTATCGCCAAGTTTGATTAAGTCTACAGGGGGTACATGTAGCCGGACAGATACCATATATGGGTTCTAAAATATGCTTTTATGTGGAGTGAGTAAATTGTTTAGAAACACCTTCACTGATATGACTAGTCTCTTGCCTATAGGAAGTCTTACTATACCCATCAGTTATGAGTATGTAACTCAAGTGTCCAGAAAGATGTTAAATGACCACCTGACTTGGGCTACAAGGTGGCAGTATTGTAAGACAAGTGGTCAAATATCCACTACATGTGGAAGGAACATTTAGGTTTGGTGGTGCTGGGCCACCACCACCAAACCTAAATGTTGCAGTTTACAATGTATATTAAGAGACCACCTATGTTTAACCCTCATATCAGCCAAAAGTGGCCTCTGTTGGTCTTGAGAAATGTCCATTTGCAGACCAAGAGAAGAATTCTTTAAAATTTACAGCTGGAATGACTGGCTCGATAACTGAACCAGTCATTCTAGTGGTAACTTGTCAAAACTAGTCTTCTCTTGGTCTGCAAATTGACATTTTCTTTGAGAAAATTAACATTTTCTTGAAAAATTTAATTTTTAAAGGATTGTGAAGGTATCAAGTATATGATGACATCATCAAACTGACATGATGGCAATCATATGAGGTAGGTCTGTCACAAAAGTGGCAAAGGTTTAAGCGGCTGAATGGACCTTCCTAGTTTATCCATCCATCATCTGACGTCATAATCGCACATGACATGTAAGATGACTTCAATCAATTACAGCATGAATGACTAGATTTAGTCCGTCTTAAACGCTTAATAGTCCGACACGTACGAATTGGATGTCTTCACTATTTAATAAACATTGTTTTGATAATTTTAAAACTAATTTAACTGGACGCTGTTGCTGCGGACGCTGCAGCAACAGCACCCAGTCAAATTAGATTCAAAATATTTAACATTTTACCTGTATAGTTTTCTGGAAATTAATAGTCAGGGAGCTCATGGATCGATCCCAACACGGGCAAAGCGTGGGTGGAGCTTAGCTAGATATGGGTGTGGCATAGCTAAAACTGGAATGGTCCATTGTATGTCTTTGGTGAATTTATCATTTACTATCCATTGTGCGGAGTAATTTGAAACTAAATAAAAAAAGCAACATCTCCCAGTCAAATTAGTTTCTAAATATTAAACAGTTTACCAGTTTCCTCGAGTATTCAAAATGTTAAAATGTATTTACGCGCATGTAGAATATGGGCAGATTTTAATACGTAGAAATAGGTGAGGCATAGCTAGGAATGTAACCCTGTATTGACCACTTTTCTGCCATTTACGGTCATCATTTTAGACAACTTTTAGATAATATGTTTGTCTATTCTCAACAACACCTTTCTTACAAGTCTATTTTAAGGTGTGACCTTAAGGCATACAGTTGTTATATAACGATCCGAGGAGTGAAATGATTACCTAAGAATGTACATAATGTTTTCTGAAAATATTTTCGGATTTATTATCGTAATTTTATACATTTTCACTATTTTAAAATCAGTATCCTGTATTATTCCTACCAATGATATATATATATATATATATATATATATATATATATATATATATATATATATATATAATCTTTTAACTTTACCGGTGTGGTATTTAATGTAACGAATAATTTTGAAACTAAAACATCATGAGTATAGTAATGCTTCATCTGTAATCCATAAACAACTGGGACATGTTTTACCGTCACGAATGAATGAAGCTCAAGTTTAACTGAGAATAGGAAGTTGATTCACGGTCAAATATCTTATATTTTCCCCTTTATGATGGCAGGTTCAGGAAATGAGAAATCACATCTTTTAATCTCTACACGATCCGAATTGTGCAAGGTGTCCGATCTGATAAATGTTTGTTAGAGTGTTTTTCACGAAGGCTCAAGATGCAGTCCTAACCCTATGTAGTATTAATCATTTACTGGTCAAATTTTGTCAAGAAAATAAAAATATTTCCTTATTGAACGTCCATCTGCAGGTAAAAAGAAGAGTATTCTTGAAAATTTATCGCTGGAATGACTGGCTCGATTATCGAGCCAGCCATTCCAGTAGTAAATTTTCAAAAATACTTCTCTTTACCTGCAAATTGACGTTCTTCAAGACTACTGCAGAGGCTGGTTTTGATCGTTATGGGGATAAATACATCATCTTTACTGCATCAACCAAAGTTTTGTAACCATATGAAGTTAAAGTTAACTTGATGTTGATGTGAAAGTCGGATTTTTTTTTTTTATATTTAAATATAATTACGCAACCTTGATCCATTTCATACTGTGTGCACATAATCAAAATCATGATGTCTCCTGCATGGTGGAGATGATTTTATAAGGCAGCATTTCAGTTAAGTCTTTTTAAATGTCCAAAGGTTTTGATTTTTATATAATTTAAATTCCATTTGAAGTAAACAATATCATAATTTTATAAATAAATTTTAACCCTTTCAAGCTGGGGACTGGAGTTTCAGTACAACTCAGTTTCAAGGCAGACATAGAGCTTGTTAGCTGTTTGATATTTTGAAACTAACTTGACTGGAAGTTAGTTAGACCTCCAGTCAGGTTAGTTTCAAAATATCTTACAGAATGATATTACCTACATCGTAAATAATATTTAGATTTGATCGGTTTTGACGTTTTACATAACATTCATATGAAAGATCTCAAGTTATATATATTTATATATATATATATATATATATATATATATATATATATATATATATATATACAGCCAGAGCAGGTCAAGTTACACCTATTGCCAAAAACGGCTTCTGCAGTGGTCTTGAAAAATGTCCATTTGCAAACCAAGAGAAGACTTAAAAATTTACCACTGAAATGCCTGGCTCGATAACCAAGTCAGGCATTCCAGTGATAAATTGTCAAAAAATAGTCTCTTAGTCTGCAAATGAACAAATTTGAGGCATAAATGGTTAAGGCAGATGATTTAAACACCTTTAAGCGCTTAAAGATCCGCTAGCTAATTAGTGTTCAAAGCATCATATGGGAGGTGGCTTGTTTTTATCTTTTCACCAACAAATCCCTGAAAAACTAATTCTTTGACATAAAACTTATTCTGTTGAATATTTTGAAATTAGTTTTACTGGAAGCAGCGGCTTGAGTCAAATTGATTTCAAAATACTGTTTTCTTAAAAATGAGATAAGGGGAATTCATCAGTGCTTGAAATGTGGCCATTTGATACTGCTATGACTGTAGCTTCTATAACTTATAAACTAATTAATTAATTATATATATATATATATATATCATTGTTGCGTTAATTAGTACCTGTGAATATAGCATAGTATATCCAGTATGTAGTTAGTAGCTGTTGTTTGAATATAGTTGCTGCATATCCTATATTTAACCTCATTGAGAAACTCCCAAATATTCCATCACAGGCAGTTTCTGGTTTTGTTGGGCCTACTATTGATATCGCTTGCATACTAATCAAATGAATTACAACAAAAAATTATATTTCAATGTCTCTTTAACATGAGTCCTTATTATATCATTAATTATTAGCTCACCTGGCCTGAAAGGCCAAGTGAGCTTATGTCGTGGCGACCGTCCGTCGTCTGTCAACTTTTCTTTTAAACAACTTCTCAAGAACCGCTGGGCCAATTGCATTTATATTTGGCAGGAAGCATCCTTAGGGCATAGGGATCCAAGTTTGTTCAAATGAAGCCGATTGGCCAATTAGGCTGGCGACCATCTTGGATTTTGGCCAATTTGGAAATGTCTAAAAATCTCCCAAACCATTTGAGAGATCGATTCAAAACTCACGAAATATGATCTAAGGTAAGCGCTGAATCAAGTGTCTTCAAGGGAACTTGATTGACCAAATGGTTCAGCGGCCATCTTGGATGACCTAGTTTTCACAAAAACAACTTCTTCCACAGAACCACTGAAGCGATCATGCCGAAATTTGTGATATATAATTAGCAACTAAGGGCGATTAATGTTTGTTCAAGAGAAGTTGATTCGTAAAAAAAACATGCCCGCGGTGGACCAATCAAAATATAGTGTGTTTGGCAGCCATATTGGATTTTTTTATTTGATGGATTTTGAGGCTGAAATTCGTTTTATATTGGTTTTTGGGTATTCTGATCTCACATTTGCAATTTTCGAAACTGTCGGATAAACGGTTTGGCAGCCATCTTGGATCATTTTCCCGCCTAAAGCTCCCATACTAAAGCAATGGGAAAATTAAAATGTCTTCACGAGAACTACTGGGCCGATTTGAATTATATTTGGCAGGAAGCATCCTTATGGCATAGAGATTTCATTTTGTTCATACGAAGCCGATCGGCCAATTTGGTCGGTGGCCATCTTGGATTTCGACCGATTTTTAAAGTCTAAAAATCTCGTTCTCCGAAACCGCTTGGGGAATCGATTCAAAACTTGTGAAACCTCATCTAGGCAAAGAGGTAAGCCAAGTTTGTTCAAGACGACTTGATTGACCGAATGGTTCGGCAGCCATCTTGGATGACCTAGTTTTCCTGAAAACGACTTCTCCAGAACCGCTGAATGGATCAGGCCAAAATTTGGGAGATATGATTAGGGACTACGGGCAACTAAAGTTTGTTCATGGGAAGTTGCTCCGTCAAAAAACATGGCCGCCGTGGGCCAATCAAAATGTAGCGTGTTTGGCAGACATAGTGGATTTTTTTATTTGATGGATTTTGAGGCCAAAATTGCTTTTATGTGTTTTTGGGTATTCTGAGCTCAAATTTGCCATTTTCGAAACTGTCGGATAAACGGTTTGGTGGCCATCTTGGATAATTTTCTCGTCAAAAGCTCCCATGCTAAAACAATGGGAAATTTAAAATGTCTTCTCGAGAACTACCCGGCCGATTTCAATTATATTTGGCAGGAAGCATCCTTAGGGCATAAGGATCCAAGTTTGTTCAAATGAACCCGATCGGCCAATTTGGCCAGCGGCCATTTTGGATTTCGGCCAATTTCAGGAAATGTCTTTAAAAATCTTCTCCGAACCACCTGGGAAATCTTCATCTAGGCCAAGAGGTAAGCCAAGTTTGTTCAAGAGGACTTGATTGACCAAATGGTTCGGCGACCATCTTGGATGACCTGGTTTTCACAAAAATGACTTCCAGAACCACTGAAGGGATCAGGCCGAAATTTGGGCCATTAAAATTTGTTCAAGGGAAGTTGATCCATCAAAAAAAAATGGGCGCCATGCGGCAATCAAAATGTAGTGTATTTGGCGGCCATATTGCACTTGCAAAAATGTCCACAAACTCATTTAAAAGACTGCTAAACCACCCACCAACAATTTTGACAATAATTTATGGTGCTCCTGGTGAGTGACACGGGTGCCTTGGGCCTCTTGTTCCTTTTACTACATGTACTTTGATTGGATGAAGTTGCCATGTAATTACTATGACTATGAGATTTTGGACTAATCATCTCGAAGATTTGTTTTCCCAAGTATGGATGTCATATGACAGGATTGAAAAGCTATTTCATTACAGGTCTATCATTTTATTCGTTTAATGGTCAGTATGGGTCAAGAAAATCAAGATATTTGCTTATTGAATGTCCATTTGTGGGCCAAAAGAAAACTGTGTTTGAAAATTTACCACTGGAATGACTGGCTCGTTTATCGAGCCAGTCATTCCAGTGGGAAATTTTCAAAAATAGTTCTCTTGGCCTGAAAATGAACATTCCTCAAGACCTGTATAGAGGCTGGTTTTCGCCGGCTTAATCATTAACGAATGAGTAGACATAGATTAAACATAGATCCCAAAGGAGATAACTAGGAATACTGTGCATTTGGATCGGACCATAAACAACCAGAACTCGCAATCGAGTTAGTTTGTAAAAAGAACTAACAACAAAGTATGCCCTTGCTAAAGGTCATTTATGCATCTGCTTATCAATAATTATCACCCAATTGTTAAGTTAGACAAGAAACTGTCAGAGGTGAGATGTATTATGGGATCTTTTCTCACTTCACTAATCCCAGACTTTGGTCTGTTTTTCAGTATTTCATATTATGCTTCACTGTTGTCGTCGTCATCGTCGTCATTGTTAGGTTAGACATTGTAAATACTCTGTACATTAGTAAGAGGTTTGTAAATTCATGGTATCTCGATCTCAAGACAAAGAAAATGAGGAAGCTGTGGGATATTTTGAAATTAATATGACTGGAAGACATTGCTCCCTCAGGCAGCAATGGCTTCCAATCATATTAATTTCAAAATATTCAACAATAAATTTTCCATCGTAGAGGATTTAGTTTTTCAGTGATTTGTCATTGAAAGGTTTAATGCTATCTTTGAATTTCTGACTTTTGTTGGGCCTATTATGCTATAGTGCTTTGAATTCACAGTGAGATTACTATTGTGATTTATAAATAAGCATTTATATAAAGGGAAAATATGTTTTGAAAACCTTTCACTGATAGGGCTGGTTCTGTAGCGGATTTCATATTTGACAGTCACCATGCCCATTAGTTTGACATGCTCCATGTAAGTGTATTAAGTTTATTACAGAATCAGCGATATCAATGTACATTTTTCAAAAAATCCCTTTTTCTCTACTGTATGCGATTATTTTCTGTAACCAGGAGTTATCTACCTTGGCAATTGTTCCTACTTCGCGATTAATTGCTTGATCTTACAGACCAGAAATGACAAATGCTTCATGATGTACGGAAGATCCTGTTGCATATTTTTATACAAATTTGACTGGGAGCTATTTCTGCCATAGGCAACAAAGGTTTCCAATCAAATTAGTGTCAAAATATTCAACAGGTTTAATGCATAGTTGTCTTGAATTTGAGACACTGGAATTTAAGGGGTTAAAGGGTTAATATATATATATATATATATCAGGGCTTCAGAAACATTAGTACGCTCATTAGTAACTGCGGTTTCTAATAAGACAAGGGCTGTAAATTCTTTAAATCCAAACCTCTGAGAAAAGGTGGCGACTTTTAGGTATATTTCAAGAAAAAATTGAAAAAAATGCATCAATAAAATAACACGAAATTAGAACGCATTAAATTTTTCACACTAGAAATTCTTACCATCTTATGCCTATGCTTAATGTATACCTTATATCCGCGGGAGTGAAATTATTAATTTGGACCGCCTAAATATTGCGTATATTTTAATAAACATTGTTTATTTCATCAAAACTAATCCAAAGTTTGACATAAAATGGCGCCGATGAAAAATAGAAATCACACGATAGCTTCCGCTATAGGACGAGTTTAGGCTGTTACCCGAGTAGCGCGAAGACACTAATAGTAGTACCCGCTTATACTTGCACAAGCCACATAAATAGTAGGGGAGCTTTGAGTAGCTATGAGGGTGATAGCATAAACTCGTCCTATGGCTGATTAATACTCGGTAGAATGTAATGTAACCAAGTCGGTCGGGACGAAATCGCCCAAGTGAACAAAAATCTCAGCAGTAAATATACTGCTGACTACATTTACTGATTAGGTAATTGTGAATTTATTGCTCAAATTGTTTTAAAAACATATCTCCAGTATATATTTTTATCATTAATTTACAATATTGGCATTTACGACGTTGCAAAATCATTTTTTATTTGGGAGGTCTCCTTCCAGTCCAGATAAAGTTCAGTGGAATGCCTCCAATCACTAAAGAGCTTTAATTTGCTCGTCGAACATAAGGCATCTAACCTCATTTTATTTCTTACGTTGTTTTGGGTGTTTTTATGTTGGTTTACGACAATACATGTACAATACAATGACTTGTCAGCTTGAGTTTTATTTCATCATTTAAGAATGATAGACGTAAGATTTACAAATATTACATAGAATATAAGCCGGAAATTACCGGCAGAATTTTTTTATTCACAATGATTTAACAAAATACAAACATTGCTGTCCGATTGGACATGACATTTACTGGTCATGGATGGCAATTCTCGGTCATGTCCGGACAATGTGGACATTTTTGAAGCCCTGATATATATATATATATATATATATATATATATATATATATATATATATATATATATATACATACAAATCAGGAATTTAAAATTAGTTTGTCATGCAGATTATGCTTGCCCAAGCTGTATATAATATTGGCATCTAGCTTGTTCAATTTTCAATTCATAATTTCTGTAGGTAAAGTCCATTATCATTGCAGGATTGACATTAGCCAGAATGACCACCTACCTCACATGATAACATAAAGGACCAGTTACTGACCGACAGAAACAATGACCTGTATAATTTAGTTTAATTTTATTATTATCAAGTTACAGTAGAAAAAAAAGAAATTGTCAGTGTCCAGTGATGCTAGTTGATTTACAGATGGTATTGGTAATTACTAGTGGTAGTCTGGTTTTGATACGAATCTATACATTACATTTCCTCATTGATTATAGTCACGCTTCCACGTGAAATAAATAAACAGACTCGGGTGTGGGAAATGTGTAGCTTGCTTGTAGCTCAACCTTTTGTATGGCATGTACTTATTGTCAAAACACCTGGGTCTTTAGTAGTATGTGTATTTGTGTGTATTAGAAGGTTGGGTTGTCTCATGCTATCCCTGACATTGAACTGTATTCTTGATCATAGTAATAAATATGATTGATTACCTACTGTTCTATCTGTATAAACCGTTAATGGCCAAAACACTTTCGACAGTGGTCTTGAGAAATGTCTATTTGAAGTGTAAGAGAAGCCTATTGTAGAATATAACCACTGGAATCAAGCAATGAAAAGATTAATGCTCAAGCTGCCATGTCCGTGTCCATTTGCAAGCCAAGCGAAGACTATTTCTGAAAATTGGTAAATTTTCAAAACTTATCCTCTCTTTGTCTCCAGATAGGCATTCACTAAGCAAAATTTTTTATTTTCATGACCTTTTCAAATATTAAAATAGTTGTAATTCTCCCACTAGCCGTTAGAACTTGCAAGATTAAGTTTTACGAATGTTTTCATTATTTTATATTTTTCTATGAACATTGCTATCATACATATATATCCGTGTGTGTATATATATATTATATATAAAATAGCATAAAAGGCAGCATTGTAAAGACTATAATCCGGTCAGCCAGTAAAGTGTGAATTTTTACGTATTTTAAAAGGTGGACGATTACACGCTAAGTAAGAATTCTTTAATTCTTGTTTTTTCTTCCAAACTGCATATTACATACATACATAAATATGTATTATAAAAGGCAGCACAGTAACGATTCCAGAGTCCAGTCAGACAAAAAATGCAAATTTTAAAACATTTTCATATTTTTAAACAAATGTTACTGTTTGTTATATTGTCAGTATGATCGTATAAGACATTTTTACTTATACTAGTTGTAATGGAGGTATCTGATCTGTCACTCAAGTGTATGATGTCATACTGAATTACGTCACCTGTACATAGTGACGTATCTAGCTCTGTCATGAACATTGAAAAGTCTGCCAAGTGTACGAATTATGTCTTACGGGTTTACCGCTGCCTATGGCAGCAACAGCTCCCAGTGAAATTAGTTTCAAAATATTAAACAGCTTTTCTGTATAGTAGTTACCTTGAAATTGGGATTTCGGTAATTGGGGGTTCAAAGTATATAAATTGATGGCAACACACACAAAAAAGTGGGTGGAGCTACCTAGAAATGGGCGCGGCATAGCTAGAAATGGATACCTTTGTTCTGTGAAATGTGTCATATGTAAATTTGTAGCAGAGATTTTTGATGCCACGATACTGTTTGGAATAGCTATTACGTGTGTCTTACGTTAATGTTTCATTGTTGTTCTTGGTGCTAGAGATATGAGTAAAATAATGAAATTGTGATGCTTGTTTGTGTATTTCTTGCGCGTCATTATTGCTATAGCCATTATCATGTTATTTAGCTTACGCGTTATATTGTACAGCTAGTTTTGGTTATGGACTTAAAATTATAATAACTTGACCATTTAACTGTCGAATTTGTTCAAGAAAATTTTATTCTCGAAGAACATGTCCATTTGCAGAACAAGAGAAGACTATTTTTGAAAATTTACCTCTGGAATGACTGGCTCGGTTATTGAACACTGAGCCAGTCATTCCAGTGGTAAATTTTCAAAAGGTCTTTTGGTCACCAAATGAATGTTTCTCAAGACCACTGCAGAAGGCATTTTTAGCTGATATGAGTGTTAAAGGTGTACGGCGTGTTGAGTGTTCTATGAATATGTTCCCCTTGTAGAAAATATAATATGGAGAAGATTATATAGCATCTGTATTTTTTCATACTGACAAAAGAACTGATGACTCCGTCTGCGAGGGGTTATGGCTTGTAGAGTAATTTAGGAATGATAACGCCATTAACATTTGACAAACTTCATACATTCATTGGGACAAGATCTGAGGAAGAACCCTCTCGAAGTCTGATGATCTAAAATCCAATATACCAGCCTATATCAAGCATTTTGAAAATAGATTTTCTGTGTGATAACTCTGCTACCACTTAATGATTAGCTCACCTGGACCTTTAAAATGCTACTCCGCCAGTATCAATGGCCCGATTTCGAAGAAACTTGGGTGGGATAATCTTGTGGTGGTACGCTTCAACACTTCTAACGGGAACGTTGATTGATCTTTTTTTTGGGGCCTCTTGGATTTGCTGTGAATTTCTGGAAATCCATTAACAGCCTACTCCTCATTAACCACTTGACCGATTTCAAACAAACTTTGTGGGAACGACCCTAGAGTGGTATGTTTCAGAACTAGTATACAGAAATTTGATTGGTAAATATTTTTGGCGCCCATCTTAAATTTTCCAAAAAATGGCGGTGAATCATTTAAAACTACTCATTAACTGCTAGGGCAATTTCAACCAGACTTGACTGGAAGGATACTAGGCTGGCAGGTTTCAGAACTTGTACACCAAATTTTGATTGATAAAATTTTCCAGAGACCATCTTGGATTTTCTGAAAATTACTGGAAATCCTTTTAAAGTCTACTCATTAACCACGTGGCCGATTTCAAGCAAACTCGGTTGGAAGGGCCCTAGAGTGGTGTGCTTCAGAACTTGTGTACAGAATTTTGTTTGGTCAATTTAAAGCGCTACGCCTCATTAACTGCTTTGGCAATTTCAACCAGACTTGGCTGGAAGGATACTAGGCCGGTAGGTTTCAAGACTATACAGAATATTGATTGGTCAATTTTCCCAATGGCCATTTTGTATTTTTATTTTTTTGTCGAGAAATCAGTTAAAAGGCTACTCATTAACCGCTTGAATGATTTCAAGCAAACTCGGCTGGTTGGTCGATTTATTAGCCGGCCATCTTGAATTTTCAGACAAATGGCTGGAAATCATTTAAAATGCTACTCCTCATTAACTGCTTGGTGATTTCAATCAGTCTTGGCTGAAACTACCCTAGGGGGGAAGACAATTTTTCTGGTGCCCATCCGAAAATTTTGGGAAATCAGTTGCCGGAAATTGTCAAAACGCTGTTCCTCATTAACTTCCTGACAGTTTTCAATTTAATTTGGGCAGCGGGACCCTATTGGGGTGTAGGCTCCAGAATTTCTATTCATTCTTATGATTGGTCAATTTAATTTTTTGGTGAAAATTTCAGATTTTATGAATAATTTACTGGAAATTGTCAAAATGCTTCTTAGTTGCCTGGATGGATTTCAACCAAATTTGGCTAGAATTATCCTATCGTGGTAGGCTCCAGAACTTCTACTCAGAATTTTGCTTGGTCAAGTTTTTATAGATTTTGAGAAATTTGTCAAAGCGGATCTCCTCCTTAACTACTTGGTGGATTTTTTCCTAATTTCGCTGGAAGGATTCGAATGTGCTTAAGAACGCCTATTCAGAATTTTGGTGTGTTGATTTTTTGGTGATCTTGGATTTTTAGAAGATTTTCCAGAACCATTTCAAACACTACTTACCGGTAATTAATATCCCGATTTCAATGAAACTTGGATTGAATGATGGCTGTCGGCTTCAACATATCAAATGAGAATTTTGAGTAGTCAATTTTGATGACCATCTTGGATTTTTCGAAAATGCCTAAGTGCAAATGAGTCAAATGCTAATGGTCCAAGTGAGTGTCGCAAACCTCTTGTTTTGATACTTCAGAGTTTCATTGGACTAGGTCTGAGGAAGAAACTATCGAAATTGATTATGATCCGAAATCCAGTATGGTCGCCATTTGAGGAGCTCTTGTGCGTGCGTCAAAGGTTCTATTTCATTTATACTGGAGTGGTCTTCACCAAACATTGGTGGGATATTTCGCTTGCGGTTACATAGATGGCCATTCATTTTGAGGTCAAATGACCAATCTCATGATTACCTTATGAAGCGCATCGCATTGCATTTCCTTATAATAACTTGTTTTACTGAATGGATTTTTAACAAGGCTTTTGGGCGAGGTTGTTCTGTTGCCTGGAGACCTCTATTGATGTTTAGATTCAAAGGCCATGGTCATGGTGAATTGGAATTGTCTGGCATTTCTAAAGAATAACTAAATAATAATTTCTACTATATTGATCATTGCTGAATGTGGTGACTCAGAATGTATGGTATAGTCCACTTTTTAGGAAGCACATTTGAGTCCATATAAAACATATTGCAAAAAGCCACATGACAAATTCCAAGTATGTCATCATTAAACTATGAATAATGATTCCAAAATATACTCCCTGATCTAGTGGAGTAGGGTAGCTAGTGCTGTGTAGTGGAGTAGATATGTGACATTTTTTGCTTATGGTGTGCACTTCTGGAAAGAAGTACGAAACTGCCCTACGGGGGTTTTAAAGTATGCAGATTTAAAAAATTACGGGAACCATGATGTCACTCCCAAGATTTCCCGCCAAAAATTGAAAATTCAAAACGACTGCAACAAAACACGTTTTTGCCCATAAATCTGCTCTTTAGAAGTGCCCCGACTACCATGATCTTGGTGTCTATACCTATTGTAAAATCTGAATTATTCAAAGTGCAGATTTTTGGATATAAAAGATTACTCTGCATTCTGATTTTGAATTCAGCATGAGAAGGGCTATAGGGTCAAGCCGTGGTCACAGCCATTACGTTGGTTGCCTTTGTTGGCGTACAACAAAGGTCAGTCAACATAATGGCTGGACATTTACTGATGGTAGAGATTATCTTTGAAACGAACACTGCACAAATCAGTCTTGAATCATTATGGCCGTTAAAGGTCATAATGGCGCTCGAGTGCACGGATTGGTCAACAAGATGACAGTGATTTCTACCACAGATTTAGGAATGGTGGTATACCGGGCCAGGATTGGCTGAGCCTAGGGTTGATGAGCGTGCTATATATTTGCATGTCTTGTGCAAACTGGAGCAATTCTGGATCACTTGAGATCATTTTCGAATCCCTTTTAGTTCACTTTTCGGACCACTATAGTATAAACATGAATGTTAGATATTAGTTAGAAGTTTGTCAGATTATAGTTATGATTGTTAGAGAGAATAAATTCACAGTATGATACAAGTTTGAAGTTGCTGTTTGTAGATACAAGTATTAATAGCTAGATTGATGTAACAAGACCAGAGAGAAACACTGGCACAAATCTAAGAATCTTCGAGAAGTCAGATGACCCGGGGATGGATATAAATATTTGATCACAAAATCAAAGGCGAGCCGCTTCCCCCACTCGAATTCAGATAAATTTGAAAACCAATGAGCTGCTGCTGGTCCAGATTTTGTACTATGTTTTTGAGTCAAAGAATCTAATAGAAAACATTACAATAATATCAGCTTACATCCTAATTACAACACACTGAAATTAAGTGTTTTTCTGTTATATATAATCCTCACAATAGTTTTTTTGCACTTGTATATCTATCCAAGAAATGAAAGGTAATCCGAGTGATATATTACATACACTGCTTTAATAAATATACACCAGTAAAGGCACACATTAATCCAACGTTTGTTGGATACTCAAGTATGTTTAGTGTATGTACTAGAATACCTCTGACCTCTGATGTACTCTCTTCCTTTATCTGATCTCCAAAGGAAATAGACTCGCACACGAACTGAACAATTTATTAAGCTGCAGGGTTGTATTGTGTTTCCTAAAGCGAACAGTCCCCTTGGTTCGAGGAAACCGTTTCTAGAAATATGACTTAGGAGTTTCGCTGACGTAATCAAGAAATGAAGAATAAACAAAGTTTCTAATTAGTAGCATACGAATGTGTTATAACACTTCACCATCCTTGATACGGGTGACACTTAGTCACTTACCCACAGCTATACAGTTGTCGGACCTTTTTCTAGTCCCACTAGACATACTGTACAAATTACTCCAAACTAACACACTAGGTCACATACGCGTCACTAAAACTGTATATATCAACTTTGCAATGGCGTGTCATACATTCTGTTGAAACATTATTAAATTATCTCTGTCAATATCTCATATGTTTGCTTTCTTATTCTCTGTTACACTGAGGGAATTATCTCTGATTCTCTCTCAGCCACACAAATCTGGCGTTGGAATGTGTGGCTCTCCTATAAGTGACTGTTCTCAGATGTGCCCTACCTGATAAACAGCCCATTTCACATGCTGTTCCAAAGCTTGTAATGTCGGAGGGATGTTTTCTATCTTGCGATTTTGAGTGAATAACTGTCCTGGCATCATTCACGTGACTGAGCTCTGATGTTTGCTGATACAAGAGAACAGCATATCTCTATTTGGTCCATGTCGTCGGGGGATATCTGGCTTGGATCATGAGATAAGCGCGCGCACAAAAATAGGTTTGGTTTGAGGCATTCTGCGCCAAACAGTCCATGCTGTTCTCTTACCAATTCCGTAGAAGACTGAGGCCGTGTCACACACTGATATTGCGTGCATAAACAAAAGACCCCACGAGCCAAACAGTCCATGCTGTTCTCTTACTAATTCCGTAGAAGGCAGAGACCATGTCACACCCTAATATTGCGTGCATAAACAAAAGACCCCACCATGCATCATTGCTTAATTCAGCTGCAATTGGGTGACGGGGGCTGTAACGTAATTCAGAACCAATGCTAAATGCTACCCAAATTTCACAGTCCTGTGGCACACTTGAAACAGCAATTGCGAGAATCGCCACATCAGTATCTGTTGCATGTAGCTTGGTAAGTCCATGATGAGAAGCATGAAACCGGAGCCGCATGTCAGCTTCCTCGTGAGTGCAGAACAAGTTTGATTCCCTTGTGGGGGTTTGAAACTCTTGGATTGCAACAGCTAGCAATTGGAACAGAATATCTTTGTTTGAATCAGAACGAAGGTAGTTCTTCCAGTTAGCTGGAATGTTTGTGTTGTTGGCGACCCAAAGCTGGTTACCAAATCCACGGTTTTGTTGTGTTTGTGCCTTTAGGCTATCCTCTTTGTAAACATCCCAAACAACATCTACACATACAACATCTTGGAGAACACGTTCTATATAGGGCAAGAACACTAGTTGTGAATAGTCCTGGAATGTTTGGACCCATTGCCCTCTGGATGTGCGCAACTTTCTGGAGACCAGCTGCATGCCACTCAGTAGTAACATTGGCTGAAGTCATCACATAGGTCCAACCACTTCCGTCAAGCCAGTCACCGATTACTTTCAACATGGCTATTTCTAAGTGGAGGCCCCCCCACCGTACAACATATTGTCTGGGCATTTCCACTGAATCTTTGACGATAGTATATAGTATCTGATCAACTGTAAGCACTGGTATCTGTCCTGGGTTGACACGTACCGTGATCTGTCGTATGATATTCATTCCATGTTTGACCATAGCGGGGGAGTGTGCACCATCTTGGAACAATGGAAGGAGTGTGATTATTGCAGGAGGTTGAGGCTTAGGTACAGACACCTGCAAGCTGGCAAAGTAGGCTGACCATGATATGTTCATGTTCACTAGATCACATTGATTTTCATTAGCCAAAACTGTCTTCACATTTTCAAACCAGAGTTTGCAGTTGATCTTCATCCATCTCAGCAGATTCTGGAATTACTTGGGCATTAGTTACGGTTGGAATGACGTTGTCGGGGAGTGTGACCGGTGTCACAGCCGTGTATGATTTAGGTAATGACTTAATTGACTTCGGTTTTGGTTGGGATCTGTTCTCGGGAATCGTCTGATTGTCATGTGTGATATGTTGTGATTGATAATGCTGTACCATTTCCAGCCAAAAGGTTCAAAATGGCCGCCACAAAACATTTTTTTGCCCATAAATTCTAAGTGCCCAGGTTACCATGATCTTGGTATCTATACCTATGTTGTTGAAGGCAATGAATCCAATAGAATGCATGCGAACTAAAATAATAGAATTTTTCATGGTGAATATTTTTTTTAAATGTCATTAATTTGTCATAAATTAACAGAATGGGAATTTTTTAAATCATGAAATGTCTATTATGTTAGTTCACATATGCTCTATCAGATTCTTTGACCTTGAAAACATAGGTATAGACACCAAGATTATGATAATCGGGTCACTTAGAGCGAATTAATGGGCAAAAATATGTTTTGTTGTGGCCATTTTGAATTTTCAACTTTTGGCGGGAAAGGTTGGAGTGACGTCGTGGTTCCCGCTATTTCGAAATCAGCATACTAAAAAGCCTTAGCGCAACGTTTCATGCTTCCTTCCAGATGTGCACACCCCGGGCACATATCCGCTCCAATAGTGGTGGAGTTACGACGACAGTTGGAGTAAGCTTCTGAGCATCTCAATAGTCTGCTGTGCTTTCTGGGAAGATGTTCCAGTCTCTAGTTGTGTGTGAGAAGAATGACAGGCGATGATAATCATAGGAGCTGGCTGGTGTTTTGATGTCAGTAGCATATTAATTGCGGTAAGATGGTTGTGGATCTTATAGAACACAGCCAATGTTGCACGTCCTAAGTCTTTTTGTCAGAGACTGCCATTTTAGCTCTCTTTTGGTACAGCTTTAGCACACAACGAGCTTTGGACTGATTCTAGTTTCTTGGTCAATTTGTTGGTCTATAGCTCCCACCCAGTTTGACAAACCTCGAAATTTGGTCTAACTAGAGTGTTGTATGCATGCGCTTTGATTTGTGTCTCATTCACATTGGTGTTTCACCCGAGGAGTTCATGGAGTTATTGGCTTTGGCTGTGATATTATCAATGTGTTTGTCCCAGCGAAGGTCATGTACTATTCTAATACCTGAGTATTTGATATGACCATTAGCTGTTAATTTGGCCATCAGACTGCCCTTAGATTCCATTTGAGCACGTCTAGATTTAAAATATTTTCAGGGAAGACCCATGATGGACCTGGACAGCGACAACTGCACACACATGCGGCAAATGTTGCATCTGTTTAAGATTTTGATGCTTACTATTTCTAGTTGACAGACATCAGTGAGTGCCTAACAATATAGCAAGAAGGATCGCTGAAACATAAAGTAAACTTATCTGGAATGTACACCATTAATTTGCCCTCATTTGATAATGTTTGGAATACACACTGAATTGAAAACATGGTTCATTAGTGAGTTGAGATATGGAACAATTATTTCACCAGCATCTTATAGGTGGTATGGCATTTTCTGAAATTGAAAAAGGCTGTCGCGGCAGACAAGTGTTTTTTTCTTTGTCACGGTCATCCATTTCCACTTGCCACGTCAAGGGTGCTGAACCAGGCAGTGCCGGCAAGTGAGCCCAGGGCATAGTCTATCCGTTGAAGAGGGTAGGTATCCTTCACACTGTCTAGTGTATATCGTGATAGTTCTGGACCCACATAAGCATCTGCTGTTGCTATCCATAGCTGCTGTTTCAAAACAGTTCAAACAGCTTCAGAACAGCTGTTACACATAGCTGCTGCTTCAAAACAGTTCAAAACAGCCGCTAGCAGTTTCAAAACAGCTGCTATCCAAAAGCAGCTGTTTCAAAACAGTTCAAATAGTTTCAAAACATCCTCTACCCAGAGAACCATTGTTCCATAGGCAGCAACTGTCACGTGCTACCATTAATACATTTTTTTATAAACCAGGGAGGCTATCATCCCATCCTCAGGTTTGTGACCTCAAAACAACTAGCTGTCCTGTTTTTATTCCCATCTCCTCAACATTATGATGACAATACAGAAACCAGTGTTTTAATCTAAGTGTGTGGCCGTATGTGTGCGTGGTATGTGAAACTGCATTTTATAATGTGGGATTTTCCTAGTATAGGCCTAATCTAATCTATCTGACTTCCTTAGTCGACTCTTCTAGAAGACAATTACCCACTAACATCAGTCCCCATGCATTAGCCTCTTGGGGCAGCCTTGGAGGGTAGGGCTGTGCGGTTTTGGGAAAAAACAAAACCGGTGATGGTGTTGTCCATGAAACCGGTTTTAACCGGACACTCGGTTCATTTGGTGGATAAATATTGACATAGTTTTCGTGAAAAATGATTCGCAATACCACGAAATTAGAACATTCTTAGCGGTAGACATTTATCCGTAGCGATAATATCTGATGTAATCTTTGGATGATGTAGTGAAATCCTTGCTTAGATTATTTTTAAAACAATAGATTTTGCGCTTAATTTTTAATTATGCACCTGTGCAAAAGTTAAGCACCACCCTATTTTTACGCACATGCGAGGGTATATTCATGTGCTATGAAGAAAGCAATAGCATAAACATTTATGTACCCATCCATCTTAGTGCAAGAGGTAATAATGCAACTAGAGGAATGCTGATTATGATGGTGGGGAAACACTGTATGTTTTTGTTTGAACTTGAAAACGAGGCCTGAATATGGTTACGTTGACACAACTGACAACTATTGCCCTACAGTTGACACACGTGGCTAGATTGTCATTAATGGTGTCTGAAAACGAAGTTTAACATCTGTGCACGAGTTTGAGACTGTCATTATTAATACCGGGTATATCCACCTTGTGCCTGGATGACGGCCTGGACACGACGTCTCATGCTGGTCACCAACCGACTGATACGCCATTGTGGTATTCGTTGCCATTCAAGATGGAGTGCGTCTGTTAATTCCTGTAGGTTCTGCACAGGAGGATCCCTCCTTCTCACCATGTTTCCCAGAATGTCCCAGATATGCTCAATAGGGTTCATGTCAGGGCTCCTTGCTGGCTATGGTAGGGTTTCGATGGCATTCTGGCGGAGGTATTCATGCACAGCTCTAGCACGATGTGGTCGGGCGTTGTCATCCATAAATATAGGGTGGGTTCCAGGTGCATGATTTACAAAATGAGGGACCACAACTCTATCCAGTATGGAATCTTGATATCTTTGTCCATTTAGTGTTCCAGGTACAGTCAACAGATCCAGCTTACAATCAAATGAGATGCACCCCCATATCATAACGGAACCTCCACCAAAATGGAACTTCTTCCATGATGTTACGTTGGTCGTACGCCGTGCGTCTGGACCTCCATACACGAGTTCGACCATCTGTGGCATGAAGCAGGAACCGACTTTCATCGGACCAGTGTACCCGTCTCCAGGATCTCATGTTCCAGTGTCTTCTTTCGTTGCACCACCTCAGACGCTCCTTTGTGGTGTGCAGTGAGGAGAGGACGTCTGACAGGTCTCCTAGCTTTCATGCCAGCAGCATACAGTCTCCTTTTGACGGTAGACATTGACACTCTATTGCGAGTTTCCCATTGCTGGCTGAGCACTCTGCTGTTGGTGAATGGAGATCTCCTAACAAGGCGTACTAGGTCTCGATCATCACGGGCAGTAGTCTTCTTCGGTCTTCCAGATCTAGGCCTGTCCTTCACCTCGTTAGTTTGCCCATGTTTTGCAATCAAACGACTGATTACAGTATGGTTAATGTTCAGCTGTCTGCCAATCTCTGCATGACATACCAGTGGTATGCATGCCTATGATTTGCCATTTCACACGATCACTTAACCTTCGTCTTGCCATAGCGGTTCACAATCAAGAGCTAATTCTCTCTGTACAAATAAACCACGGTCATGAACACAAAATTCCTAATCTTGTCGCCTAAATCTGTATGTAATGTTCTACAACTCAAACTGGACTTTTACATAACTGAACACGTGTGCTGTTTCCTGCCACGCACGGACATCAAGCGGCGTAAAGTCATGCATGCATGTGCATTTCGTACTTGGAATTATGTCAGCTAACGCGGGGACAAAAAGTATGGCAGCCTAGTTGTACCATCATGTTTCTACATTCTATTGTTTTTGCTGGTGCTTAACTTTTGCACAGGTGTATATTTGGATAGAAATCACAGAGATGGACACATTTTCAAATTTACCCTGACGTATAGCTGCCGATTAAAGACTCGTGACGTAGAAAATACCTTATAAGTAGAATAGCCGGTAGTAGAAAAATACCACCTCCCTCCACAGGCGTCAGCCCAAGGTTTAAGATCTTGATATAGACTTTATCAAGCATGCATTATAATACATGCAAATGGCTTATGTGAAGTAAGCCTTTTCGATGGTTAAGGAACTGTGTTGGAGAATACTGTGCGACACACAATGCTCAGTTTCAGAAGGCTGCTGTTGAGCCAAAGCCGTGCAGAGGATGCGGGCCAGGTATGTATACAGACTGTGGACTATGTAAAGCATGCGGGGGTCGTAAACACTCCAACAGAATGAACTACAAGAAGGTCTGTGCCAGGAGAAAGTTCAGTTTAGTTATGGAAGAACTTAAACGCGTCATGCCACGCATTTAGAGACAGACATCCACATGGATATACGCCACCCACATGTACTGATCGCCACACATAATAGGGTCTGAACGCCTATTTAGAGTATGGAACGGTGAAAGTCGCCAAGAAGGCTAGCCAGACAACGTTCCTCATTGCGCCTGAACTGAGGTTTCTCAATGTAATCAACTACCTCAGTCGAGGGGTTTCTTATAAGAAATGGATCAAAGCCTACGGTTGCATGCAACAGAAGAGCTGGTTATCTTATGAATGGTTCGACTCACCTGAGAAGCTTGACTATCCTGGACTACATGATTATCCTGCATGGTGGTCCAAGCTCAAAGGGGGTTACCTTCTTGAGTTGTCAGAGTGGAAAGCTTGTAAGCAGACATTCAGAGATCTGGGGATGAAGACGTTTGCTGACTGGTTGCGATATTACAACAACTTGGATGTTAGCCCGTTCATTGAAGCCTTAGAGAAGATGCGAGAATTCTACACAGAACGGGGTATAGACATTCTGAAGGATGCGATGTCACTTCCTGGTGTGTCGCTTAAGTACTTACTTCGCGAGCTCGCGCTACCGTCTAAGGAGCAGCCGACTGACACCGAGATTGGTATGTGGGCACTCTCGATCGTGAGACTGTAGGGTGGGTCTTGATCCCATCTAGAAGGGCTTCAAAGTCATAGACAATAAAGTGTGCGTATGGTACTGTCCGCACAGGGGTGTGGACGCTTGGACAGCATTTTATACAGCACCCCCACTGTACCACAAGTGTGCGTCCAGATGATCTCAGTTTCTCGTCTCTCGCGACCGTCTTGCGGTATCTTTGATCAGCATCCTCACCTCGCTGGTGTTGTGAACATCCATGCCAGTGACACAGCCATGAAACTGGTATACTGTGTCGGTTGTCGGATCATAACCATCTACGGGAGCCCCCTCGATCCGATGCTCACCACCATGACCATACTTTGCATGGTGTATATGAATTCCACGGTTTCTCGACTCATATCAATCCAATGAGTAGCCACGGAACTGGCCGGTTGGTATGAATGGAAGGCCTTCTCGTATGGGGACTGTGTTGCTACTACCTTCTCCCCAGGGCAATCGATGGTCGTTTTCCCCCCTGTACAGCGGTCAGCATGGCGATGGAGACTACATGCTTTGGTGAACTGCTGTTGACAATGCCCACAGCTGAAAGTCTGGGCCAGCTTGGAGGCGTCCTTAATGAAGAAGGCGTGGTGGTCGTACACTCCTATTGTCATGATGGTCGGATAGTGTGCAGGTTTCCGATTCTCGATGTGACGCTCTGTAAGCGGAACAGCAACAAGTGGACGACGGGCATGCAGTCCAGCATCATGGAGTCTGTTTCGCACAGTTTGTGCATGCACTGTAGTGACCCTAGTGGTGTGCAAATTACGGGACAGCAGCAGCGCAGTCTCAAACCTGTGCCGTCGTGATGACATCACTAAGTAGCGGTCATCTCGTGGTGTTGTTGCTCTCGGTCTGCAATGTCCAGTTTCCTGCTCACGTTGGCGGAGATGGGAAATGGTTGAGGCGTGAACATTAAAATGTCAAGCAACAGCGTGAACGCTCTGCCCAGCAGCGAGTCTTCCCATTGCTTCATGGCGCTGATTTTCGGGTGGCCCTGGGCGGCGGCCCATGTTCGGTAGGGTAAACTTTTAAGCGTTTTCTGTTAACGTTCGTTATCTGCTTTTGAAATATGGTGAATTTTTGCCTTCGCTACCCGCCAATGTGGGCCAGTGCATGAAAAATGCATTTTCACATGCAGTAAGCATGCGGCCGAGAAATGCAAGAAATGATTTGCATTTCTTCATGATCAGCGAGATATTACATCGACGAAACATGCGTGCAAATTAGATGGACGCAGAGTTTTACTACAACAAACCAAACTTCACTGTTGCTAAACATTTTTGGCTCATATATATATATATATATATATATATATATATATATATATATATATATATATATATATATATATATATATATATATATATATATATATATATATATAGTGTGTGTGTGTGTGTGTGTGGTATGCGTACGTGCGTGCGTGCGTGCGTGCATGTGTGTGTGTGTGTGTGTTGTTACGTTACTTGTTGCTGGGCATGTTCTCAACTGTGTCATGACTGTGGTGACTAAGCTAGTGAGAGCGGAGATTTGCTTAGTAATCTCTTTTAACCTATCGTGCGTATTTTTGTCGATTGTTGTTATTATTATGCTGGTTCCCGCATCCGGGGGGGGGGGGGGGGGGCATTGCTGTGGCTTCCCCGATGGGACTGGCCATGCCCTCTTCCTCGGGGCGCGTGATTCTGACTGGTGAGGTGTTCCTTTTGGATGGCTTTGTGTGGGTCTGTTGCTGGTGTGGATGCGGATGCAGATGTGGTGTTGGTGGCGATAAGGATGTGTGCATCATTCAACTCATCTGTCGGATGCAATTGGCGGCGATTGGATTTTTCCTGCTCCAACAAGATCTCAATCCAGACAGCCGTTAACGACTGTAGATTGGGGTGTTCTATAAGGAATCATTTTTCTTTTAGACAGGTCTCTCTGCTCAATGCATCAATGATTGTGTCGAGATGAAGATGTGTTACTCCCTCGGGATTAGTGCTGGAGTATGCGCACATAACAAGTCGTCGGATACAGTTTGCTAACTCCAGTATGGTTTCCCCAGCTCATCTATGCAAGTTCTTGAGCAGTAGGCGACTTGTTTCCCCGAGGGCGGTGTCTCCGAATCGTGCTGACAATGCTCTTTCCAGTTCCGTATATGTTGGGGTAGTATCTGATCCTAAATCCGCCAATACCTGAATGGCCTTACCCAACAGTTTGGCGGCCAGATACTACCCCATCTGCTGATCCATCCACTAGTTAGTTCTCCTAATCATCTCGAACTGGCACTTATAATTAGCCCAGTCATTCTCCCCGCTAAATTCGGGTATAATGACCCAGCTATGGCCATGATAAGGTACTATAGGCGTGAATCCTGGCGGTGGTGCAGGGGAGAATGGTACAAATGTGGATGCTTGGCTGCTTGTTGGTGGTTCTGTTGTCGACTGTTCCCACTGAAGGTCTCACTGATCCCACGTCCGCGAAGATGATTCCCGCTGATGATGCTCAGTGCGATTTACTCGGGTAGGTTCCGCAGTGTACTGCCCTGATATGGGTCCATAGACAGGTGGTGGTCTATAGACTGATGGAGGCATGCTACGTATATGTCGCGGAAGCTCTACCGGTCATCGTGTCCGGCATTCTTCATATGGAGGAGGTCCAGGAGAGTGACGGGGTTGGTGCGTGCTGTATGATGGTGTAGGCCTTCTGGTGTAATGAGGCAACCATGTCTCCATACTCCAAGGTTCGTAACGTGGTACCGAAGGATAGTAATATGGTGACGACGTTCATATAGGAGGTGATACGGAACATGGTGCATGATTGGTGGGCCATTGGTCACTTTCTGATGGTGCAGGTGAATGCATTGGGTGTGAAGGATAGATATGCCCCGTAGGGGTCTTTGTTGTGCTCGACCGCGATACGGCAGGGGTGTTAAGTTGCCTATCGCAGACAACATGATGAAATTAGTACCCACCTGTGAGACATCGCGGAAACTCCCCTCGCTGATCAGTGAATACTCTAGATGATACGGTGCTGGTTATTCCGCACCGGGGAAATTTAGGTCATTATCGGTAAGAACATGTGCGGCTCTCCTATCATAAGATGCCCCCTCCAGGTCTAGGGAGGCCTGGTCATCAGATGAAGGAGACCAAAACTCGCGGATGTGGAGTATAGGCGTGGGTTGCTTCTCATTAGAGCCCCACATCTGGCACCACTTGTAGCCTCCAGGAGTGCACACTGATCCGTCCGTCCATTCCATATGTTGCACCGTATATCCATGATGCACGGGATAGCTGGTTAGCGTCGGTTGTTCTTGGGGTTACAGATCTTTTCCCGCGACTCTCCGAAAAATACAGAGACCAACTTCTAGAGCGGGTGGAATGATAACATTCCAGTGGGGCTGTGCGACCATTGCCACAGAGATTGAACCACACCGTCTCGTCCTGACTGTACGTGTCACCGGTATGGTGGTCAATTACTCAATTTAGGAGTTTAGACATAATTAAAATAGTAATATAACAAACAATGCTACTCGTTTTCTAGTATGAGAGAGAAAACATCGTACATAGAACTGAGTTGGTGTCTTGTTCAATGCGGGCTCATCAGCGGTACCTCACCGATCCTTATATATCCGTGAGGTATCCCTGCAAGGGAGAGTCCTCCCGAAGCCACTTGGGTGGTTTAATATAAACCATTATACCCCCTACAAAATATTATTATTTGCGAGAGGAAAATGCCGCACATGGGCCTCTGTCACAGGAAAATGCCTTCAACGCCGAAGTGATGCATGCTGTATTACGTGAAGGTGGGGTGGATGATTTCCATAGAATTCAACACTGTCACCTTATGTAGGTTAAAGATACTGTATTGGTAGTTGCCGCTTTATTTATGCAGTCCTTCTGCTGAATCCTAAACTAACATTTAGTTGTTAGGTCGATGTCCAGGCTTTGGCTGCAAATGGCAGGGATTTTTACCTGTCTTTAATACATTAGCCTGACTGGCGAAGATGCTCGGTGTCCATATGGTCACCTTATGGAACATCCCCGTCAGGGAGACAGCGTGAGGACATGTTACAATGTGTCAGCTTCAGAATCATATAATGATCCCGTTGCTAATCATACCGTAGCCGCATACAACATCACTAGGACAAGTCATAGTTACATAAGCATTTATAAAGCAGAAATATGTTTATGGTGGGGAGTCAGAGACGGATGCCCAGCTGTAGTGACTTTCCTATGAGGGCGTGGTGGGTTCCGAGACCGCAACCAGTCACTTTAAAGAGTTAGATGGAGATCCGCGTCTGGTCCATCACCTGCATGATGGGGTGGTCTAACATTTGCCTGTCTTTAGGGTTATGTTTAAGATGCCTAGAGATGCACTGCTGGCCAGTTAAAATAATGTAATGTTTTGTAGTGCCTCCTACTTTGGCACATATACCTAAGCTAACCAATATCCGAAGATACTGAGGGGGTGTTTGTGAAATCGACACTTTAGTTTTCACCGCTCAGAAACCCCAATAGTTCCAGGAGTCGGATCATGCCAACGCAGTGATGGGAGGTCCAGACAATTCATAAGCCTTGCAGCTGGAGGAGTGTAGAGAGAGGCAATCACTCATATATTGATAAGAAGGCCCTAAGGTAATTGGCCAATTTTACACAACCTTGCCAGTGTGTGGTGTTACATATCCACTACATCCGGAAAAGAGGCATACACAAATGACTCCTACAGAGTGGTTTTCCCTAACTGCTTTTAAACCTATCCTATCGAGCTAAAATAGCCAGGTTTAGTAGATCACATGTCAGGTTCGCACAATGAGAACAGGAACAGTGATCTCAGTGAAAAAGTGTTGCTGGGGGTGGGGGTCGGGGGAGGTGGGTGTGAAAGCTGGAGCGGTTTCATTGTTGCTGCATAGTGTATCCTAGCATACTGTGGTCCTAGTATTTTATATAAAATAAACAAGACAAGTAACTAGGATGGCTGCTGCCATATACATAACTAACTATCACCGATTTGGTAATAATAATTACAGTCACCCGACCTTACGGTGCTTGTTAATCATCAGCAACAAGGATAATATATACAGTAAAAAGATAAACTATAAAATGCGGTCTCAGACGACCGGTAGGTACCTATTAGTCATCTGTACCTATAAAAAACAACCATTTGGATACAATATAAAAATGTAGTAGATGAGTACCTATTAGTCATCTGTACGGAAAAAGTTCATAGATCACTGTGGATACTGCATCACAGATGAGGAACATGAGGTGGCATGATTCTGATTTGCTGGGAAGTTTCCACCAGCGAACTGTTGATGCAGCTCACTCTCAGGAACGGTGAAGAAGAACGATTGCAGACGCGGATGTCTACTAGATAGTCATATTAGCTTATATATAATTAAGCAGTGTGTTAGAAAGTTCCATCTATTGGAAGTTAAATGATGACCCATATTAATGAAGGGCTATATAAAGTTAAATAAAATGCATGTGCACCTTCCGTGTACACAATACATGCTGCACTGCATAGCTCATGCGGTGCACCAGGCACTGTACCACTAGACTGTGGTCAAAAAGTTAAATATCACATGCGACACATTTCGCGGAATTTGTTCGCACCTTTTTCAGCGCGCTTTGGCAGATCTGACAAGTTGTCCACCAAGAATCACCTCTCATTCCATATACTACGAGTTATTACATCGGGGCCACCATGGCCCATCCACAGGAAGGCTTCTCTGAAGTGGTGAAGATGAGGGTCTCTTCTTTTATTCAGTTAGTTGCCACTGGATGGCCGTCCGAGGGCTGGTGTAGCATGAATCCGCCCAACGGATACCAACCATCCCAGCCTAGCTGGGTATGGGAGGACCGTTCCGAGTATGTTTCAAGCACACACCCTCCCCTGAGTAGGATAGTATGCGTGTATAAAGCCATATGGGAGAGATGTAAAACATCTAAGTCTGTAAGATCGCATAGCATGCATCCGTGCGTGTTAGAGCTTCCCTGGCAACACGTGTCAAAGTTAGGAGAGAATGCATACTAAAGTGTACCTGGTTGGTGCACGTAATCCCTTTAAATTTAACTGTTCTCGCAATTCTTGGTACGTATCAGGACCGAAATGAGAAGAGGATCGAAAACTGTTTACTTTTTTTAAATCGGACCAGAAATGTCCGAGTTATCCTAATTTATCTCATTGAAATTATTTTCAAAATATTACTGGGATGTTGTAAGAACGTGTGTATGTACTAAATGAATGCAGAAGATACCTATCACGTGATAGCATCCTGCCCCTTTCTATCTGCATGCTGATTGGCTATAGATCGCCCGCTGATTGGCTGGGCATCCTGCCCGTGACGCCACGAGTAGTATAAAATGGGCGAAAAATCAAGAATCGAGACCACACTTCGGCGAGAGAGAACAAGTAAGGTTGTGTGGCCAGAGCAGTGCAAGAGGTGAGTAACTGCTTACTGACTGTGGCTCCCTATTAGCCACAGCAGCGCCTCTTGGATTTCAGTTCTTAGTCTCTGGCCTGCAACCAGAGCATCCACATCAAAGTTTGTGTAAGCCCTCGGACGGCCATCCGGGGGCAACTAATTAAATATAAGAGTCCCTCACTACCAACACTTCAGAGGAGCCTTCCTGCAGATGGGATTTACAGCCCCGATGTAATTTCTCCAGTATGTAGAATGCGTGGTGAATCTCGGTGGACAACTCGTCAGATCTTCATCAAAAAGTGGCGATCAAACTTCCGCGCAGCATGTCGTGTGTTAATTAACTTTTAGGCCACAGTCTGGTGGGACTCTGCTTGGTATGCCTCAAGAGTTATGTGGTGTACCATGTACGGTGTACCCAGGAATGTATTGCATTGTTTAATTGTAAATTACAACTGTAGCCCTTCATGTTACGGGCAACTTTCAAACTTCCGTTACCGGACGGACATTCACAACATTCTGCTTAATTATTTGTAATAGCTATTATCACTATCTAGTAGACATCCGACTACAGTCATTCTTCTTCACTGTCTTTGAGAGTGAGTCGCATCAACAGTTCACCTGTGAAGATTTCCCAGCAAGTTCAGAATCGTGCCATCTCGCGTCCTTCATCTGTGACACAGCATCTACAGTGATTTATTAGTTTTTCCCATACCGATGATTAATAGGTACTCCTTTAGCTATTGTATTCACTCATTTCTTTACCGGCACTGATGACTAATAGGTACAGACCGGTCGTCTGAGACCGTATTTTATAATTTATATCTTTTACTGTAAATATTATTCTTATTTTTGTGCTCATGAGTATCAAGCACCACAAGGTCCTAAGACCTGGTTTATTCTCAATACTGTGATAGTTAGCTATATATGGCAGTAGCCATCCTAGCTACTTGTTTTGTTTATTTTATGTAAAGCACTAGGACAGCAGTACGGTAGGCTATACTATACAGCAACAATAAATCTGCATCACTTTTCCCCCAGAATCAATTTTACACTAATGCCACTGTTCATGTTCTCATTGTGCGAACCTGACATGTGATCGACTAAACCTGGCTATTTTAGCTCGATAGGATAGGTTTAAAAGTAGTTAGGGACAACCACTTCATAGGAGACATTTGTGTAAGCCTCTTTTCAGGATGTAGCGGATATATAACACCCCACACCGGCTAGATTGTGTAAAATTTGGCAGATACCTTAGAGCCTCTTATTATGATGAGTGATTGTCTCATTCTACGCTCCTCCAGCTGCAAGGTTTATTAATTGTTTGGAACTCCCATCGACATGTTGGCATGATCTGACTCGAGAAACTATTGGGGTTTCCAAGTGGTGAAGACCAAAGTGTCGATTTCGCACACACCTCCTCTGTATCTTCGGATACCAGTTAGCATAGATAACCCGGCCAAAGTAGAAAGCACTGCGAAAAGATATTATTTTAACCAGTCAGCAGTGCATCTCTGGGCATTCAGAAACTTAACCCTAATGACAGGTAAACCTTAGTTCACTGGGCCGGATCTCGAAATGATTCGCCTCTGACACACCATGTGATGGATGAGTTGCAGATCTCCATCTAACTCCGTACAGTGACTGGGTGCGGTCTTGGAACCCACCACACCCTTACGGGAAGGTCACTGGAGATGGATATCTGCCTCTTAC
Source organism: Chaetoderma sp. LZ-2023a (assembly GCA_034401795.1). Classification (NCBI taxonomy): domain Eukaryota; kingdom Metazoa; phylum Mollusca; class Caudofoveata; order Chaetodermatida; family Chaetodermatidae; genus Chaetoderma; species Chaetoderma sp. LZ-2023a. Next base: position 19,639,271 of record CM067362.1, on the reverse strand, counting down.
TCCCCACCATAAACTTTTATGCGGTTTTCAAATTGCTAGTGTAATATTGACTTGTCCTAGTGATGTTATATATGGTTTCGGTGTGGTATGTAACCGGATCATTATATGATTCTGAAACTGCTACTACGTAACATGTCTGCTCGCTGCCTTTCTGAGGGAGATGCGCTGGAAAGTGACCTTAGAGAAACCGAGCATCTTTGCCAGTCAGGCTCATGTGTCAAAAAATAGGTAGAAATTCCTGCCACTTGCAGCCAAAGCTAGTATGTAAATCTAACACCTAACCGGTAGTTTAAGATTTAGCAGAAGGACCGCATAAATAAAAGTGGCAACTACCAATACAGTATCTTGGACTTACATAAGATGACGGTGTTGAATTCTCCGGAATTCATCCACCCCATCTTCACATAAAACAGCATGCATCACATTAATAATAATTTCACTAGGTTGACTCACACTACACTTAGCTTATGTTTGAACAAGAGAGTGGCCCTTTTTGCCAGCTCTCTTCCTCCACTTCGGCGTTGAAGGCATTCTCCTGTGACGGAGGCCTGCACGAGGCACTTTCCTCTCGCAACAATAATATTTTTGTTAGGGGTATAATGGTTTATGTTAAACTATATAAGTGACCTCGTTAGCACGCTCTCTTGCAGGGATACCTCATGGATATATACAGATTGGTGAGGTACCTCTGACGAATCCAAGTTAACAAGACACCAACTTAGTTCTATGCACTGGATATTTTCTCTCTCGTGCTAACAAATGAGTGCCATTGTTTGTATAGTATATATTTTTCTTAATCATCATGTCTAGGCTCCTAAATTGAGTTATGGACCATCATACCGGTGACACTAATAGTTGGGATGAGACGGTGAGGTTCAATCTCGGCAGCAATGGTCGCACAGCCCGACTGGAACATTATCGTTCCACTGGCTCTAGAAGTAAGTCTTTGTACTTTTCGGAGATTCACGATACGGGATCCGTAACCCCGGGAACTGAAGCTAACCAGCCCTCCCATGCATCCTGTACATAAATGTCCTATGGAAAGACATACCGGTGATACAAATAACTGGAATGACACTGTGCAGTTCAATCTCAGTGGCAATGGTCGCGCGGCCCCACCGGAATGATTGACTTCCACCAGCCTTAGGAGCCAGTCTATGTATTTCACAGAGCGACGTCGCACTGGATCCGGAACCATGAGACTCTGAGCTAGCCAGCCCCCTCATTCGTTATGCACGTGTGGCGCGACGGGTGGGTACTTTGTATTGGAACGACATGACGAAACCTTGCAAGCTACATTTGGCAATAAATTGAATGGTTTCCTTATCTTTATTAATTCCATATGATATGATATGCTATCGGCTGAAAAGCCTGTCAGCCGATCGTAACTATCACAAGTTTTAGTTCTTCAATCTTCCTGCCTCATAGAGACCAGACATGTCAGATGGCAATTTTTCATGTTCTGCCATAGGGCAAAGAGACAGGGAGCCTGACTACCTTTGTATATTTACAACCAACTGATCTTCAACTCTGTTATGTTCATATAGATATACATATATAAACACATGTACACACACATAATTTACATATCCATTCTGGACGTGGGGGGGGGGGGCAAGTACATTTTGTATGTATGCCTATTACTACTACTTCAGTCTAAATTTTTTTAAACATTTGAATATTTGTGCTGGTACGGGTGCGACGTTGGGCCCATCTACTTGGTTCACTTGTTAACACCTCTATTGCACCATCTAGCTTCTAAGAATAATAACATACATGCACCACTACCACTTTACCACTTATATCTATTTCGTGGGGGCTGGTACAGTTTCCACACCTTGCCCCTACTACTGGTACCATTTCAGCTATTTCCATTTATGTTATTAGTTGGGTTGGCATGGTTACCACACCTCGCCCCTACTACTCATAACACTTACTTATTTTTTGGTGGGCCGGCACAGTTTCCACACATAGCGCCTACGATTTAATTACCATTTACTGCTTAACAGCTTTTTTGTTTGAGCGGTGTCATGGTTACCACACCTGGCCCTTATTCCAAGTACAGTTTCGGCGTACCATCTTTTTAAAGTCATTTGGTGGACTGGTGTAGATGCTACACTTAGCCATTATTTACCCACTGATTTATACTATTATCTTTATGTTGACCACATAAGATTTGCGGGTGTCTTGGTTGCTTCATCTGGTTCATACTACACCTAAGCTAGCTTGATGTGGTGTACACATATAAACTGAGATCATTCACTGTCTAACCTTGCTTTAAAGCAGGTTAATGTTGGAGAAGACACAACATGTTCTGGTAGAGTATTCCACAGATCAACAACTGTTATAGCAAAGAAATTTGGTCTCAGCGATGTCCTGCAGTAGTTTTTATTTAGTTTGAGAGAGTGGCCTCTTGTCTTTGAAGTTGTAGCTAAGCTCACAATATCACGTGCCATATTATTTATTCCATGTGTAAGCATGTAGACTTCTATTATGTCGCCCCTTGGTCAATGAAAGTACAGCCTAGGACGACACAGTGATGAACAATAGTGGACCCAATACGGTTCCATGAGGTACTCCTGAATCAACTGATACACTATCAGAGTGCTCTCCTTCAACAATTACCATGCGTTTTATTTGTGTTGAAGGATAGCTGCCATATCTGTGACCAGTTACATACTTTGTCTATGTTGTCTTGGATCTTACTGCAGTAGCTGGGCTGCCATCTATTTTTGTGTCATCTGCAAATATTTTGCAAATGTTAGTAGATCTGGTAGATCATTTATGTATATCAGAAAGAGTATAGGTCCCAGGAGAGTTCTTTGTGGCACACCGCTTGTTACTTCTATCCAGTTTGATGTTGCATCAGTGAGCCTTACTCTCTGTGTTCTATTACATAGGTATAGTTTCATATCCATTTTTAATCTAATCTAATCATATGATTTAACTTTTGTATCCTATCAAATGCGTTAATGAAGTCAAGGTGATCACATCATCACATTAATCTTGTATCCTTTGTATTTATTGTTTTAATAAAGAGTGTCGATTTACAAATCTAACACCAACGCATATCACAGATTCAGACTCAGATTATTTATTGGCACAAAATCTTTTACATGAAGATATGGCCAAACATGAAGGTTACACAGACATTATACAGATTACAAGACACACACACACACAGTACGAATAGTGAACAGGTGTGATATAAAAAGAAAATGCTAATATATTAAATATGTAGTCTGCGGTTTGATTAACAGACTAATATATTATGCTAAGACATTTGTTACTGGTGGACCGATGCTTAGCGTATTTTTAAAGGCATTTTGCCTTTTAATGGTGCATTTTAAAACATAGTTCAATACAGCTTTACAAACCTCAGTGTCCCCCTTATTATACGACTTTAAGAATACAAATTTTTCATCTAAACTAAAATTAGAGATATCTACAAATAAAATCCCTTTATTTATTGATTCGGCGTTACTTTAAGTGATGCCGCGCCTGGGTGAAATGACGTCATTTGGAGAAATCCCTTGTAAGTCGGCGTGTCAATCCGAAGGATATCCCGGATATCACGAAATAGGACACGTTGACCAATGAAATTGCGACAAGCGTCTTAAAACGTCCAATCAGAATAGGCCACGAGGCGAAACCAGCTACATGACGGTCAGCTAAAGTTGTATCGAGCATTTATGCCACGAAACTTTCATCAATTTATCTACAATTAAGAGCAGAATATCAAACGGACTCCAACTAAATCATCAAGATTTTGAACGAAAATAAGTCTTTGTTATAGCACAACACAGATTTCTGGTGAGTATACATAAATATGTCTTATATTCACGCGAATATTATCTGCACACGTAACAGTCACAGACAGAATCAGAATCAAATAACAGATGTGTCGAGAAAGGCGATCATACTTGGTCTGAATCGCGGAATTCCGAATTGTGGAAGTCGGGTGTGTGTGTGTTTTCATACCTACATCCGCTCAGGGAAATGGAGATATTTCTTAAACGAGAAGAGCGCACTTTAGAACACAATCAGATAAAATAATTTACTATAATTTGACCATATATTCCTTATTCGCTACGGCTAGCAGCATTCCGTCTCTGTTTATGAAGTGAAA